>OY992517.1:32494455-33094455 GCA_963921215.1 Scoparia ambigualis | reverse complement strand
CCACACTGCATGACTTGTTTATTCACTTTAGACTTAATACAATTACGTGTTTTAATACTTAACTTCTATACTTCAGAGACACAATAATTATGTACTTACATAAACTTTTTTTATTATTGATTGAAAATGTTATTGGATTGATTAGATTACGTTGAAAATGAGATAACGTTAACAAATCTTAATTAAGATGTTTTACCGGACTTTAAATATGAAAATCTTGAATATGACGAAATATTATGGGAAAATAAGGTTTTAGAAAGAATAAAATTAGTTATTAAGGCTCTCACTTTAGTCTGAACAACCAAATGTTGAATTTGAGTATGTTTAGTTAAATTTATAAGGAATGTTAATGGGTTTTGTTAGATCGGATTTAAAATAGAAAATACGTAAATACTAAGGATTAAGGTGAATATTATAAATGAGATAAATGGTACTAAGTAGGGTAACTGATCCTTCATTCGATCATAGCAGAAACGAGCTTTCTCTGTGAGAATAGTTGGAGGCAGCTCATAACGATGGTGCGCGAGTAAGCAGATTTAGAGTTTGACCTTAAAATACAGACCCCTAAAAATCTATTAAAATTGAAAGGATAAAAGTATATATATATACACAGGTTATAAATGAAATTAACAATATAAATAAATGAGCAATCTTGTTGAAAGACGACTAGACGACGTCTAAATTGTATTATTATGATAAGAATTGAGTTTAATTGTGAAAGAGACGTCTATAAAAACGAAGTTTAATATGAAAATGGCAATACAAATTGTTAAAGTAGCTACTCGTTGGGACAAATGATGTGGACTGGCCCTCTACACATTACTAAATATGAAAAAATATACATGCTTACTAAAATGGTAAAAAGAATAGAGGATATACGAGAATTTTATAATGTTTAATGATAAATTGTGGCAATGAGAGACAAATAGTTGTTTGCACGAGGTATATTGTGACTGTATTAATAAATGTTAATTGATAAATAGACAAAGAAACGTTTTAAAGGATATTCTATTATTTCAATGTTAAAAAGTTTTTAAATTAAATATTACATTAATTGTTAGAAAAATGTAGGAGAATTTCTCCTACAAGTTTGGCTCCATGAGGAGCCGGCGGGTATTCTCGACATAGAGAGCTACAGGTTGCTGTTTTTATGTTCGACAAAACATTTTATATCATGGAATTGTAGGCTAAACTGTACAATCGCGTAACAAAAGTTGAATGTTCCTAATTTTTTTTATTTTTAAGATCTGTATTAAAGAAGTAATTTGTGCAAAGTTTCACATCTAGGAGATTCGAAGTTTCTTTGAAAAATATTTATGAAAATCGATATTTTTTCGCCTTTGGACTCTATTTACAACTTAGCGGTGATTGATATCGATGGATAGCTCACTTCATTCGCTAGTTATTTAAATAATAAAAACGTAATTTAAACCATATTTTAATGAAAATATGGTTTAAATTCGAATACAGTCAGTTGCCTCTATAAGGAGCCGGCGGGAATTGACGGTACTTTTTGCGCTGGCTACACCGGTAGTCGGCGGGAGCTGAAAGGTTAAGCTCTTGGTATCCGATTGACACATTCGTCATTAGAATTAGTTGACGTCTTAATTTATGCGAAGTATCTTTGCGTAGTAATGCAAGATACAAATATTTATATGAACGAGGTGATTACACAAAAATTTACGAAAAATTGGATGAAGTCCAATGGCACAAACTATTTCTGAACTTATATATTTTATCATTCGCTGTTTGAACTTGTTCTATAAGACCATAAATGACCTAAGAGATAAATACGTGGCCAAAAGGTATATAGCCCAGCATTCATATCCTTGATGGTTCAATTCTATTTTAGAGAAAATACTTAAAGAAAAGAGAAAATATCACCGCAAATTCAAGGTCTATGGGAGATCTACCGACTACGAATCCTTCTCATATGTCAGACAACTAGCTAAAGATATTGAAAGCGCTTCTTTTATTGATTATGTTGGTCGCGTGGAGGAATCCATTACTAACAATCCAAAAATGTTTTGGAATTACATAAAATCTTTGAAAAATACCAAAGGTTCTTATCCTGCGACAATGCACTATGGTGACGATCATGCAAGTGTAGGTAAGGACACATTATGTGATCTCTTTGCGTCTTATTTCCAAACAACATTTCAGCATAGCTCGAATACAGACGATGATGATACTCGCTAATGCTTTGTGCGGCCACATTGTGCTCATCGACAATATTTATGTAGACCCCAATAAAGTTTTACGACCACTGAAAGGCTTAGATTTGAAAAAGGGATCAGGTTCGGAATTGGTACATCCCATTTTTAGAGTTAACTGTGCTCCTAGTTTAGTTGAGCCGCTTTGTTTACTTTTTAATAAATCATTTAGGGATGGCGTAAAGCCCGATATATGGAAAAGTGCATTTATTACACCAGTCCATAAAAAAGGTAGCCGAAGCGACATGCGCAACTACCGCCCTATCTCCAAATAATGTATTTTCTCTAAAATACTAGAGAGAATAGTCCACCATCAAGTATATTCTGCTATCAATCCGATATTATCGCCTTTTCAACATGGTTTTGTAAAGCAGTGGCCAACAACCTCAAATTAAATTTTATTTAATTACTATTTAGCCTGTAAAATGGAAAATAGGGAGCTTATTCACGTAATTTTTACTGATTTTTGTAAATGTTTTGACCGCATAAATCATTCAATTTTACCAGGGGAGTGTCACTCCGCAGTTTAGGTACGTTCGGCCAGCGCGCCTCCCAGGCAGGCGTGTCGGCTCGCACGTCGCGCCGAGTCGCATAACTCGTAATCCCTGCGCGCGCGCATAAACCCTACGCTCTGTGACGTCATGATGTTAAATCGATAACGAGTCAGCGTTGCATAACAGAATATGAACGCTCGGGTCACACGATAAGTTTCAATTTCGCGTGAAAGTCGTTAGAGAGTGAACCTTCTGTACGTAGTACTATTAGTTATTCTGTGATTTTACTTAAGAAACTTCATTCTGCTGGAATTCATGGCAATTTATATAGATGGTTAACTTCTTATATTCTGAATAGGTCTCAAGCTGTTGCCGTAAACGGTTATTCCACAAGGCTCGATTTTGAGTCCTTTGTTGTTCATACTCTTTATGATGTGTCTACGTGCTTTGAGAACTCTAAAGTCCTATAATTGTTTGCCGATGACATGAAATTTTTTAAATCAATACAAAATACTGATTGTCTAATTTTGCAAGAAGGCATGGATTGGTTTGAAGCTTATTGTGACGTGAACAAACTTGATCTAAACACTGAAAAGTGCTTGTCAATGACTTTTTCAAGGAAGAGTTATGATATTAATTTTCAATATCGACATAAACGCCATGTCCTTGCTAATTTTAATAACATGAGAGACCTCGGCGTTACTCAAGACCCCACGATCAGCTCCCGCAGCAAATTGTAAATAAAGCTTCTAGAGCTCGTGGTTTTTTAATGAGATCTTGCGCTCATTTAAAAAAAGTTAAAACGTAAAGTTCTTATATTGTTTACTTGTCCGGAGTATCTTAGAATATAACTCTCAGGTCTGGAATCCACGTTGATCTGTTTATGTTGATCAATTAGAGTCCATACAAAAAAAGTTTCTAAAATACTTGGAATATAAAACCATGGTTCACAACTCATATATGTGCGATGTCCAAGACACCACTTACTTCCACTTAAAATTCGTAGAGATATTGCTGATTTAACGTATTTGTCTAACATAGTGACGAATAGAATGGGTGTGCCTCAGAGCTGCATTACTCGTATTAATAAGATGAGGTTACAGGTCCCTTTGGTGCGCACCAACTACCGACAGAACAGCTATCTAATACGTTCTTGTCGCTTGTTCAACTCATTGAGCGATAGCATTGATATTGACTTATTTTGTAGCAGTATTGTTTCACTGAAGCGAGCACTGGCAGCGGATTTGCGGATTTTCTTGTTGGTTATGGGGATGACTTTATTTTTATTACAGTCTGCCCCATAAGTACCTAGCAAAAAAAAAATAGTAGTTAGTATAAATAATAGTATAGTATAAAGATAAATATGAGAATTTAATTATTATAGCTAATTATAGTACGTACCACAGAAAACGGTTTCTTTCCACTTGTTATTTCATTGTAGTGCACTTCAAGATTACTAATTATACCGCATGTTCTCAAAAAAAATATATAACCTACTTTACAACTTACTAGCGGCCGCTCGCGGTTTCACCCGCGTGGTTCCCGTTCCCATGAGAATATCGGGATAAAAAGTGTTAATTCAGGTTATAAACTATCTGTATGCCGAATTTTATCCAAATCCATTCAGTAGTTTTTATGTGAAAGAGTAACAAACATCCATCCATACATTCAAACTTTCGCGTTTATAATATTAGTAGGATTAGTAGGATAAGAAGGATATGTGAAAACTTGTTAGTAGCTAATAGTTATTTTAAGTTTTGATTAGAGCAAAATGTTTGTAAGTTTTCCTATGAAATAAAATAAAATAAAAATAGTAATGCGCACTATGGTTGCGGCGCATTACTAGCTATCCTACGGAGTTTTGGATATTGTCTGCTCGAAGAGCCACTCGTGGAGTGCTCTTCCGGTGTTTGCCTTATTACAGGGTGCGGGTTTCATTCATGCAGCCGCACATGGGGGATCTGCTTTCGGACTGAGTCACTCAGTCTCGTCCTTTTTCGGGGGTCGCAACGGATTTTGCTTGACCTTTCTCAGTTAAAACGGCCTTCGCAACGCTCTGGTTGTGAAGGTATATTTGTGTGTATTTGTGTGCCTGGCCACCAAGGCCGTCTACTTGGAATTGGAAATGGTTTCAGCGCTGTCCACGGAGGCCTTCGTCGCCACGTTAGATCGTTTCGTGTCGCGTAGAGGTCTGCCTTCACTTATTCGTTTTGATAATGGCACAAATTACAAGGGTATGGTTAACTATCTAAATGATGTTTATAAACGTTTAAAAAATAAAGTAGATAGTTTAAGTCAAATCCTCGCCCGGAAGGGCGTGACTTGGCGGTTTAGTCCCCCAAATTGTCCCAATGAGGAAGAATCTTTGAGGCTGCCGTCAAGTCAGCAAAGATCCACCTCCGCCGCTTGATAGGAGAAACGGTCCTGACACTTGAGGAGCTTCTTACGGTATTTTGTAAAGTCTGTCCTCTGTCCCATGATCCAAACGATCTGGAAGTCCTGACTCCTGGTCATTTCTTGATTAATCAGCCGCTCACTGCTCTGCCGGAGTATCCATGGAGGTGAAGTGGACAGACAGGACTGAGCCTCCTAGGAAAGGAGATTTGGTACTGTTGAAGGAGGCTAACTTGTCATCCTTGTTTTGGCGCCAGGGCGCCATTAGCATTTTAAAGTTGCTAGTTGGCGAGGATGGGATTCCACGCGTCGCGGAGGTGTTTGTTGGTCGGCGCGGTTCGATTCTGCGACGAGCCATAACAACTCTCTCTCGTCTCCCAATTGACTGAGCTAGCGTTCTGAGACTTCAGCCTGGAACGGGGATGTTCGAAATAAAATGGTGTAACGGAACGTGTCAATTTTGTATCAGTAAAATGTATGGCAACCATAGAATAATAAGGTTATTATTCTGAGATGCCTGAATCGTCAGACTCAGACTGTCTGTGTCACTTTTGCTTTATGGTTCGGCCACGGCTTGGCTGTATTTATTAAATTAATGCAAGTGGCATCCCGGAGCAGCTTGATTGTTGTTGTCGCGTACCGTGACAACGGTTTGTTTAATGAAAATTTGATGTAAGCCGACGGTGGCTGTCAACGAGACACGTGGCGCGTCTCCAAGTTTGATTGCAAACTCAATATTTTATACTAATAGTACTTAAAATAAAGCGAACTTTATTTTACTATTGGATTGGATTGTGATAGTTGGTGCCAGTTATTGAGCAGTGTGACAAGGTGTTAGGATCGCGCTAACGCGGTCCCGCCGGGTGAAGCGATCATCACTCTTTTATGGGAAAGAACTCTTGGGGTAGCCGGGCTAGCCTAGGGCAATTCTGTGCGCTACTAACGGCCAGCAGACGCTCCCTGACAGCAGTCACCACCAGCCGGAGGCGCGGCTAGAAGGCCGATGACTGGCCTTCTTTGGGGAAGATTATATGTGAGTCATTTTAATTTAATTTTAATGAATATTAACTCCACTTTAGATTTGGATAGCGGAGTTTGTATAGCGAGTTCAGTGATCTGGGCTCCTGTATCAAACAACCTTCTTAATTAACCTGCGATTTTGCGAATTTTTAAATTATTTTCATTCTTTTATAATTTAAATAATTTGGAGTGTATGACGTTTTGTGCTATTTAAAAAGTTTAAATTGCTACTGTGGTAATTTGCGAGCTTCTTACCAAGTATCCCGTGGCTGGGAACAAAATCCTGCCATCAATATCGTGGCCGGCAAAGAACGAGTCTTCGGGTCGTGACAGGTCGATCTCGATGATGTTCTCGCCGGAGCGCGCAGGCGAGGCGAAGCTGGCCACGGCCCACTCGATGGAGTGGTCCCACAGCACGCTGGAGGCCAGGCCGGGCGTGCGGCGCGGCACGGGCCAGGCCACGCGCGGGTACAGGCGGCCCACCGCCGGCTGCGCGCCGGCCGCGTACACGCGCCCCAGCGCCGCCAGCAGGTGCCGCAGCGCCGAGGGGTGGTCGCGCCGCACCAGCGCCACGTGCGTCGCCGGCGCGGGCAGCGCCCGCTTCAGCACCGCCTGCAGCAGCGCGTGCGGGGCCACCTCCACCACCAGCGCGCGTGCCGGCACAAACGACAGCGCGTCCGCGAACCGCACCGGCGACAGCAGGTTGTTCACGTGGTACGCCACGTCGCTCATCTTAGCTGCAAACCGACCGAATACTCATTTCCCCGTTGCCGTCGCATCGATTCGTGCCTCACTTAGTGTTGCGGTTGCTTACCAATATCAGTGCTGCGTTGGTTGGGCGACAGCGAAGAGGACACCCAGCGGGGGGAGCGCGGCTTGGGCTGCGGGATGACGCGCTCGAGGCTCTTGCGCAGCAGCGGCGCGGCCGACGCGATGTACTTGCTGTGGAACGCCACGCCGCTGCTTTCGACGACTCGCGCGAACACGCCCTTCGCTGTCAGATCCGCTACGAACTTCTCCACGGACGGAACTGGGCCCGACACCTGCCGACCGACTGTTTGTTAAGGGTGGCACGTGGTGAAATTATTAGGTATTTACAAACCTACGTGTGATTTGGTAGTGTTCACATCGAGCAGAGATACTTATGATTGTAAACATGGTTCAGGAGGTACCGTGACGCTGTCGTTGGCGTTGTGGCAGGCGGGAAACACGTCGGGCGGACAACGGCGCACGCACTCGTCCCACGTGAGCCCCACGGCGGCCATGGCACCGGGCGCCAGCTTGGCGTCTACGATGCTGCGGCCGCGCCAATACGCCGCCAGCACCGCCTGCTCCGCCGTCAGCGTCTCGTCGGCGTACGCACACCCTGCATGGCACAAGATGCCCAAATAGTATGCACGACGACACTTTACACGTGTTGGGTTAAATTACACCAGTAAAAACAACAGGTTTATGCGCGTTACAAGGTAAACGTGTGACGCGATCGACTCACCCATCTCGCCAACGGAGTGACCGATCATGCCGTCGGGACGAATGCCGACTGCTCGAAGCACGTCCACGAGCGCCACCTGCACCGAGGTGATGGACACGAAGGAGTTGATGACGTCCTCGAAGGCGGCGTCGGGCGCCTCGGTGAGCACCCGCACCAGCTCCACGCCGTGCGGCCGCAGCGCCGCCGCCGAGCGTTCGATGCTATTCGCAAATTCGGGCAGCTGCATCAGCGTGCGCGCCATGCCAGCCCACTGCGAGCCCATGCCCGAGAACACGAACCACACCGGCCGCGGCTCGCCGCCCTCGAACTCCTGCAAGCACACATAGGTCGTTAGCACCGCTGCGCTGCACCCACAGTCTCGCGCACCGGATCTCTAGGGCCCCGGCAGGCACGCACCTCGACCACCTCCTCGTAGTTGTCGCCGAGCAGCGCGAAGCCGCGGTGAGCGTGGCCGGGCTGCGCGCGCGCGTGCACGGCGTCCAACAGCGCGTGCAGCCCGGCGTCGCGCTCGTGCTGCCCGGCCAGAGCCAGCAGCGCGCGGACGCTGTCGTCGCTGCGCCCGGACGCCAGCACCAGCCGCGGCACCGCGTACTGCGCCTCCAGCGGCCGTGCGCCGCGCTCCACATCCAGGATCACGTGCGCGTTGGCACCGCCGAACCCGAACGAGTTCACTGCCACTAGCCCGCCCTCCCACTCCATGTTGCGGTCCACCACCTGCCAATAACATCTTCTTAGTGCTCTGTCACGGTTTAATTTGCGTTATCTTATGTCTGCAAAGGTCTCACTCTCGCAGCAGCACGTCGATCTATGGGGATCTTTTGTGCATTTTTATTGGTCCCGCTCTGATAAATTTGTCTACCACCTTGAGGAATTAAAGATTGAAGACTTGCCTAAAAGCTTTGGGTTCTTCATAATCCGGTTTACCCATTTTTGGTACATAAATTACTTTAACACGCCTCCATATTCGTGGTATATAGCCGAATCCAAGTATAGTGGCGCCCTGCTGTAGTAGATGCGGTAAATGTTACCAGGCCCTGGTGCTTTAAATGATTGAAAGCTCCCCAGCTCCAGAGGAGCATCATTTCAAAAGGACTTACTTCCAGTTTTGGAAAAAATGTAACTAATGATGGGAATCCATTTTTAGCTTTCGTTTGCACCTCTACACGGAAAGAAATTATTATAACAATACTACCAGAACATATTGTAAATTTCATTCTAGTTTATAGAAACAGAATTAAGTAAAATTGACCGTATTGACTTTTAACAACAAATAGTCGTATTTTAATAAAAAACAGAATGTTATAGTAAAAACACTTTAGTAAACAATACCCAAAACTTTTTATAAGTACATTTTATTATTTTAGAAAGAAAATTTCTATAATAGTAAAGTATACCGTCATAATTGGTTTGTTATTGCTAGCTGTCAATTAAACAATGAAATATTAAGGTTGTCTTTAAAATAACGGAAGTAACAAAAAATGATTTATTTGTTGATTTAAGCTAGATTCATATTAGTACTGTTTACCCCATATTTCGTTTGTTGTTACAAGATGTCAAATAATTAATACAATATCTAAGTTGTCTCTAAAATAACGCAAGTACCAAAAAAGATTCATAAATAGTACTGTTTACCAGATTAGGTATGTTTTCAGTACCATAAATAATGTTTTTTGTAACATGTGGATCGTAATACAAAACGAATCGTTGTTTACGTGTGCAAATATTTTGGTTGGCAACATCGACTGGCGGTGGCCGGCCGGCCCGGCGGCCATGTTTCATTTCATCTTTCGGTTCGGAGCACTACGTGCGCGTGCGCTGTGACTTGTGAAAAACAAATAGTCAATTAAATAGTTAATAGTTAAATAAAAGAAGTGTTCGTGATTAAATGCTCTCTGAAAAATTATTGGAATCCTGGCAGTTGGCCGAGTATGTACCAATTTTTGCCGGTAAGTTTTATAAAATTCCTTTGGCTAAGTAAGTACCTAATAGTTTCCTATGAATTCCTGTAAGAAAATTTATGTTATTATTATGATTAGGCATACTATTTATTATGACCAGTAAAGATTTATCTAGCATTATCAATAGGACGGACGATATGTACCTACCTAATTATACTTATAGGTACCTAGACTAGAAATTTCGAAGAATAGGTACGTGACTGAATGCATAGAGCAACATTAAAACTCGACGGCTCGATCGACGCCAGTGGTTGAAAAATCGTGCGCCTTGTGAACAATACCTACTCTATGCTATACTAATGAACACAGTGAGGAAAGTTTTACTTGCCTTCATCTATAAGAAAGTTCATCACGGCGGGATGGTTCTCGCTCGCTCGTCTACTTAAGTACCGACATGAAATGTTGTATTATTTTCAGAGAACAAAATAGACATCAAAACACTTGGTCTTCTGGATGCGGACTCGATCAAAGAGCTGATAAGACCTGTACGGGACCGTGTGCGTTTCCAAAAAAAATCTTATCCAGTGGAACGACTTAACTAACCCGTTAACAGTAAGTGATAAGTTCCTACCTACTGTTCTTACTTTATGTTAATGTAGTGATAAGAACTACAGCACGGAGAAGGTAGTTAAAATGTGCTTTGGAGTAAGATGTGTTTGTATGTTACTATGTTTCTTGATAACGACTGTGCCGATTTGGCAACAGTCTGTTTCTTTGCATGGTCCCATTGGTATTAAGTTTTACATTTTCAAATATAACATTAAATTTAAAAATATCAATAACCCTATATTGATATCTAAACAGGGCCGTGACAATGACAACTAAGTTACAAAATTGAGACATCCAACTCCATTGGAATATGAAAATATCTTTGGACTTCATCAAACGCCGGTATCTAAGTACCTACTTTCTTTTTTATCCAACTACAGAGAAGCAAAAAGGAGGGTTGTGATTTTAACTGTGATCCCTTATAACCATAACTTCTAAACTATTATCATAATCATAGGTATATATGTATATTTGACGACCTCTGTGGTGTAATGGCAGTAATGGCACCTACACCAGGCCACCACTCGAGAGGTTCCGGGTTCGATCCCCGGTCAGGGCAAGTTGGAAAATGGCCTTTATCAAATTGCCCTGGGTCTTTGATTTTTATTTATATATGTATTTATTATAAAATATAGTATCGTTGAGTTAGTATCCCATAACACAAGTCTCGAACTTACTTTGGGGCTAGCTCAATATGTGTGATTTGTCCCTATATATTTATTTATTTATTTTATATGTATAAGTACTTGTCTATTATAAGTTACATTACCTTCATGTGCATATATGTCACTTAATTTTTATGTTATTTGTATTAAATGATCTGTTTATCCCTATGGTTGACTGAGAGAGAATACTTTTAGCGTTAAGTCCGCCAATTGCAAGACAATTTATATTGTGGAACAATAAATAAATAATTTAACATATGAGGTATTTTAATTAGTGTAATATTTTATTATAGGTTGCTGAGCAGCAGCCTTCATGCTCCACATCGTCCACACCTGTAAATACTCCTGATCACAACGACGACACCCTTGATGACATAACAAATTTAATATTGGTGCCCCCATCCAGCATATCAGCAAGTATATCACTAAGGACTTCAACATCAATATTTTCATTAATTGATTCGCCTACAATTGATACGAAATAAAACCTATTAAACATGTAAGACCACCATGTAAATTTTTAAATAAATGTAATATACTCGTACACTCACAAACGTTTAATGTTTCGTTTTATTTAAAACTTGTTGACCATGCCTTCAATAAACATATAAAATGACGGTTTCTTGAAATTAAAAAGTCACCAGGTGGCGACACTGGGGTCAGATCTTTTTGACAAGAAGTGTCAAAATCTACCTCGACGGTCGCCAAGCTATCTTTATTTACTATAAATAGTAGGTAAATGAAGCTTGGCGCAGAAGGTTACTTTAGTACCTACGGCTTGTATTACAAGCTTGCTGCAATTGAGTCTTTATAAAAATGTAAGTAGCTGTTATCGTGTTTATTTTTTGCTTCACAATGTTTAAAAGGAGAATGGGTTATTAAAAAATATGTACACATTTACATGTTGTTAAAAAAAGTTAAAATCTGTCCGTTTAGTCGCTACAATTATATGCAAATTTCGTGACAAAACAGACAGATTTCCAATTTTTCTTAACAACATGGTATTTGTGTACATATTTTTTTAAAGACCCATTCTCCTGCTAAAAATTGTAACGTTCAAAATAAAACATTGTTGTAATTACTAAAAAAATATAGTAAACTGAACAATATTACATTATTATTATAGTAAACTCAATAATTTGGTCTGATAATGGCTAACCACAATGTTTGTAGCGAACACAAAATAAGTAGTAAAGTGTAAAAAAATATATAGTTTAGTAAAATCTCAACTTGGTTATATTTGCATTAAATTTGTTAATAGTCACTATAATAATCGATCAGCCGTTACTAAAAATCTGGTTATCTCCAAAATAAAGAATGGTGTTGCGAACAATACCAATTCCGTTATACTTAAAAAAGGGAACTATGTAATGGATACAAATTGGTTTTTGTGCACTATACACAAATTTTAATTATGTGTACCAGCATTTTGTTTAACTGTGCTAGATATTCTTGTAAGCTATTACTAGATTTTTGTAGTAAACTCGACAAACTAGTTAGCTGTCGTATATATTACACGACAATCTGGTTAAGTTAACTTTATTCTGGTTACCTCTAATAGAATTTTCTCTCCGTGTATACGAAATTGTTTATTGCAGAAACGTTTAATTCCTCTCTAAATTTTTTCTTTCAATTCACGAATTCAAAACAACTAAGCTTATTTCCACGTCATTTGCTCAGATTACTTAGGACATAAAAAACGTTTTTACAAACCGACTTATTTCCAATACATAATTCGAGTCTAATCAATTTTCGTGTTGTTTTATAATAAATATCTGGCAACTCAAGTGGCCACATAGACGCTTAGTTTCCTGTAGTTTTGAACAAAGTGACTTATTTCCAAATTATTGAGTAATGTTTTCCGATTATAAATAAACTTTAAAATTAATATAGTGTCATAATCAGCTAAATACGATTCTCTTTTATGGAGCCATAAAAAAATATGTGTATGTAAACACCACGTACCCAATGATGCTCGACGCTAGTGCTACCAGTCCAATGGTGTATAACCAAGAGCATAATGATGTACGTCATGTATACTCAGCTCACTACTTGATTGTTCCTTTAACTTTGATAACTCAGAGTTTAATAGATGCCACTCCTTAAGTGTTTCAGTGTTGGTGATCTGTATCTTTGAAGTGTTCATAATGTTATTTAGCAATTATACATATAGGGCCTAGGTGAATGATCCCAATGCCTTTTAACACCTGTGACTAACAGATTGACTAATTATGCGTACTTACGCATTCTTCGTAACAAACAAATAGCCACGAGTTATCAATATGTAATTTTATCCATTCTCTTCGCAACTTGAAACCTCTAACGAACACCGTGAACCAACGCCGCTTACCAGTTAGATGTCGCAAATAGATTGGTTCATTTTTCATGTGTTTCTCTATTGAACATTATTATCTTTTGCTCCGGTAAGTGATGGCATGTCTCTAGGTCTACATCCTATAAAAATATAAGTGAGACTTTCTTGATATTAAACCCAACGTAAGGCTAATGCGGAATGATATGATGTAGGAATGGTTTCGTTTCTGCGGGATAGTGATAATTTTGTCCAGTTCGTAGATATCGCTGCTTAGTATAGGTATTTTGATCTCTATGATAAGGTATTGATTAGTTACTCTCGCAGAAACCTTTAACAATCGGTTCAAATTAATGATGTTAGTGTTATCTGTTGGTAGTACGAGATCTCCTTGGAGTTGTCTTGAATTAATACTTATTTGTTCTTCCAGTTGTTCCGGTGATATAAGGTGGGAAGAAATATGGCCTTGGTGGATATCTGCCACAGTGTCAATTAGTGTTGGTTGCACGTGCCGAATGTTGGGCACAATGATATGAGCTGCAAATGACGAAGTCGTGAAGTACATAGCGTCTGATGTATCCACACGGATGTGGTTGACCTCTATGGTTAAATTGTTTAAATGATTTTCTATAAGTGAAAATTGGTCTCTCATGACAGTTTCATGCCTTTTCGGAGTGTTGTATTCGGCCTCGATGATAATAGTTAGGTTGCGTAACAGACCTTGCAGGTGGTTCTCATTGTGTTTAATTCTTTTCTATGTCCTTTTCGTACTGATCGGCAAACCTTTCATCTAAAACTCCAAATAATGAATTAGCAATGTAACAAACCCCGTTTATTAAACGTCTTTTTTTGTCTTCGGCTACTGTTGATGGTAAGGAGCTGGTTGTAATGATTAATCTCATTGAGCTCATATTCCAATTGCAAGGTCACACTCTTGTATTGTGCACTTAGTAGGGCACAGCCTTCCATATATATCATTTTGGATATTACGATATATAATTTTGTATATTATGTAAAGCCTGCCAATAAGTACTCATATTATAATACACGACAAGGTTCCACTCGTCCCTAATATATTGTAGATTTGATATTTTGTCAAAATATATTCCTCGATCGTTGTTTAATGCTGCGATATTTTAATTTTGTGTTTGTTGTTGTTGCTCGGTGATATTAAAAGAATTGCAAGGAGGAATATGCTTTTAAGACATTTTTAAAAATGTTTTGCTTTCGACGTCCTTGCTGGCGTGATGGTTTCACCTCAGTATCGGAGGGAGTACTTATCTGTGGATTTGATAAGGATGATGATACCAAGGAAACTAATTTTATAACCGGTCTCTTAATGATATTGTTACCTCCTTTACTAATACGACGTCGTTAATCTCAATGTTTTTGTCAGGCGATTTCTATTTTGAACGCATCTGAAGTTTTTGCAGGTAATCTGAACACCAGCACTTCCAAAACTGTTTATTAATTGATGGTACGAGTTGCCACCTTTTTGTTAATGTAATTGAATCCGGGTCAGTTTGAGGCTTGGCTATAATGATTCACCAACTAAAAAATGCGCTGGCGTCAGTACTTCATCGCTTGAATTTTCAGTAAGAGCGCAGAGTGGGCTCGAGTTCAGGCAAGCTGCATGCCTGCTTGCATGCTGAATGCCTGCCTGCAAGCTTCACGCCTGCCTGTATGCTGCATGCCTGCTTGCATGCTGCGTTCTTGCTTGCATGCTGCATGCTTTGCGTGCTTGCTTGCATGCTGCTTGCTCATTACATGAGTAATGTTTTATATCATTTGATTATTATATCAAATGTACATTATATCAAAAGTACATTATATCAAATAAAGTTATAGAATGTGAATTTATATTAAAAGTTTATTTTATTAAGTTAGTTGTTATATGAAATGAAATTATATTATCTGAACGTTAGACCATAAGCACAGTATAAATATAAGCTAAGGGTGTTACCAGAACAATCGATCGATCGTCGATCGACGGCATCGATCAACATCGATCGATGTTGATCGACTGGTCTGGTAGCTTTAATCGATCGACGAATACCGTTTGACTAACCAATCGATCGACGACGGTCGGTCGACGTTGATCGATAGGTGTGGTAGCTTTAATCGATCGACGGTTACCGTTCGTCTAACCCATCGATCGACGTTGATCGATTAACCCCGGCTATATTCCATCAGTTTCTTCCGAAACGCATGCAAAAGAGGACTCGTTGTTCTTGGCCAGTACGATGTTGCTCGTACTATTATTACGGAGACGCAAACGCAGAAGAATCTGATTGCGGCCGTTTTTTAAAGCCAAAGATTGCTTATTTTAACCAAATGACATTTTAAGCAGCGGTTTTTTTTGCGTAGCGATTGTTATGAATTTCGAGGTTATTTTTTTAATAGACAACAGAAAACTAGCTCCATTCGAAAATATATGGGGGAGGAAGGGACGGGGATAGAGGGGGTACGGTAATGGTAACTTAGTAGAATATTTGTTTTTTTTTCCTAAAAATAACCTAACATAACCTCAATATATCTTAAAACTATGCATTTCCGCACTTTGGATCCCCCCTCCCCTGCCCCCCGCCCCCCTCCCCTCCCCCTCCTTTCCCCTTCCCCCCTTTTTCGGTGTTGCTTAAAATCTTAAATTAATAAAAAAGTGAAGCGGCCGGCGCGTCTAATCAAACAACTCGATCTGACACCCAATCCATTCTACCGATCGATTGTCGATCGACATCGATCGATTGGTCTGGTAGAAACTATCGATCGAAGTCGACTAATCCATTTTACCATCGATCGATGTCGTCGATCGACGATCAATCGATAGGTCTGGTAGACACTATCGATCGACGTCGACTAATTCATTCTACCATCGATCGATGCCGTCGATCGACGATTGATCGATTGGTCTGGTAACACCCTAAAGCAGTACGGAAACTAGGCCTTTTTGTTGTTTTATATACCTACGCGCCAATTGAGCGTTATAGTTGTCCTCTTACTTTTGTAAAATTGAAAAAGTTTTTGTGTAGTTAGCGCTGTATCTCAGCTAGTTAGCGCTTTTTTTTGAGATAACTAGCAAAACATTAGGGTCACTTTTAATTTTTATAAAATTAAAAAGTATTTTTTTATTATTTATCAAAACGTTTATTTGGTTTCTTAATCGAATGAATTGACTAGTTTCCAAACTAAGTTCTGTAATTAAACATTTTCAACGTTTTAAGAAGTCTTTATTTTTTGTTTATTAATATAAATTACTCACTGAAAAATACTTTCGCCTTCTACGACACGTTCGAAAAGCTTTATTATTAAATTTTATATACTAAGTGCCTTACAAGTAAACATAGAATAAGCTATTAATTATAGTTATTCCGTGTTTTGTTCCTGTCGTGTAAACGTAATTTCAAATTAGAGTAAAAGAGACAAAACACAGAATAACTATTCCGACTAATGTTTTATATTTTAGCGTTTTATTAACGCTTAAATATACTTAAGTAAAATTTTAAACACTGAAAAAAGACGACAACCTCAGGCGGGAATCGAACCACGCACCTTCCGCATTCCGGGCGGCTGCCTTAACCACTTGGCTACCGAGGTCTGGCTTTCAACCGTCGAAATTTGTCAGTGCTTGATGCTTATGTTTTTAGTCAACATTGCTTCATCAAATCTTAGAAGTTTTCACCTCTGAGATCCGAAAGAAATATTTTTACAAATATTTAAACATTCGGTTAAGATGAAGCTGCGTTTATAGATTAATGTTTTATATTTTAGCGTTTTATTAACGCTTAAATATACTTAAGTAAAATTTGAAACACTGAAAAAAGACGACAACCTCAGGCGGGAATCGAACCACGCACCTTCCGCATTCCGGGCGGCTGCCTTAACCACTTGGCTACCGAGGTCTGGCTTTCAACCGTCGAAATTTGTCAGTGCTTGATGCTTATGTTTTTAGACGACATGACATTTGTCAGTGCTTGATGCTTATGTTTTTAGACGACATGACTAAAAACATAAGCATCAAGCACTGACAAATTTCGACGGTTGAAAGCTAGACCTCGGTAGCCAAGTGGTTAAGGCAGCCGCCCGGAATGCGGAAGGTGCGTGGTTCGATTCCCGCCTGAGGTTGTCGTCTTTTTTCAGTGTTTAAAATTTTAACTATTCTGACCTTATTCTCTGTTTAATTGTAAGGCACTTAGGGTAGATTCGACATAACTAAAATAAGGTGTTGTACCTAGATTATACGCCGAATTTGTATAGACTAATCTCGGAGTAAGTCTTATTGCAGTTTGGTCGAATCCACTCTTAGTGTAATAAAATCTTATTATAATGAATAGATTTTTAAATAAATTATCGGAAAACATGGACACGGCTCTATAAAATTGATTTTGTCTCATCATCATCATCAGCCTATTAATATCCCACTACTGGGCACAGGCCTCCCCCGTGGACAATAGCACGTGGGGATATTGGGATAAAACCCACCACGCTGGCCCAATGCGGGTTGGTGGGTTGATTTTGTCTACTTCTTTGTAAATAAATACAGCTACTTATTTAATTAATTATACAGCCGAGTTCAAGCAGCCGTAAACTACGCAATATACTCGCGGCATTCTTAAAAATCTCGCGAACAGCGCACGCAATACAATACACAACAGCGTTCACTCACTCGTCTCGACGCGGAACGCGCTACTGAGAGCACTGCGATGTCCGCTTAGGAGCCCTGTAAAGACGTGCGTCTGTGGGCGTGCCTCGTTTCGAGCGTTTGTACGTAACTTCCTTACTGCTTTAGAGCTTAAATTTATACTGTGCCATAAGTATTTATATCAAACATTACACACCCCTTTGTACCGTATGTGACAGTCGTAAGTTGATAATAGTCCATCGGCTCCTCGGGGTTAGGAGGTCTCCTGATGACTGATTGCAGACCTTGGTAGGACTTAGATAATAAGATGCAAAGAAACATCTTTTCAATATCCACTGTCATAACATACTTAAATTGTCTCCAATTTATAATGAGAGATTGGAGGTCAGCTAGTAGGTTGGGTCCGCGCTCCATCAAGTTGTTAAGGCTAAGTCCGCTGGAAGTTTTGAATGACGCGTTGAATACGACTCTAAATTTGGTAGATGTAGAATCCAACTTAAGTAGCCCGTGTTGCGGCAGGTAACATACCGGCTTATCGCTGTCAGTGAGCACCTTCATGTGACCCAGGGTGCGATAATTCTTCCATGAAATCTTTTATCCATCAGATATTTTTTTTATTATTAGCCATTTGTCGTTCTAGTCTATAAAACTGCGCTAAGGCCTTTCTTTTGGAAGAACCGAGCTTCTCCTGTATATCACTGGTAGGGGAAGTAACTTCTTCTACTTCCCAGAATCTTGATAAATCTGATATGTCGTGGATATCAACATTACAAATAAACGTTTTCACGTTACCTGACAAAATCCACCCAAGCCTGGTTTGTTATGCAATGGGTGCCTGTGACGGTCGCTTGATAAGGCCACTCATGATAATTTGCAAACAAACGCTAGCATCTAACAACAAATCAATCAGACGAGATACATAGTAGTCCGGATCCGCTAGGTTTGCATGCTGCGAGTGTGTGTAGTGGGTTTGGATTAGGGCAAGGGACTTTCTGCCTTATCCACGACCGGCTACGTTACTATACATAAAACGTCATCTGCACGATATCATTAATTTCTAAATGTAAAGAGTCAATGATATTCTAACGTCCTTGAATATTTCGCAGCTCGTCTTCCAGTTCCCTCTTTTCGGAGATCTCGTCTATATCAATGCCTTTTAGTAACCGTAAATGCTCTAAGATTTGTACGTTGCTTTGATAATAATTCATCAACTTTACCACTAGGTGCAGTAGCTTTATCCTGCTTAGGAACCGAATAAGTTAGTAGAGACTGCCGAATTAATTGATACATCTCTTTTGTTCTCTCATATACTCGTACATTCTCATTAAATTATTAATTATTGGCTGCTTTTATTATCAAATGCAACTGATGATCGTTTTGTTCAAATTCCGCCCAGGGGTTATCTAGTGAAATAAGCCTTCTCCCTAAATATTCTAGAGTCTTTCTACTTTCAAAGTCCTTACTATAGTTCGATCTAATACTTTTTACGGGTTCAATAATACCGCTTTGACGGTTAAGTAAGGCTTCCATGAGTAAAAGGAACAATTTTAGTAACGGGTACAATGATTGGCCCTTTAAGACATTTGCTAAGTTTGACATCATGTTACTCTGTGTATTGACGTATAATTCACTGCCGAAATATGTAGTACCATTTCGAAAATACCTAAGAACAATTTGAACATGATTTGGACTAACCACCCTGGTGTTAAGATATATTTTTAAGTAAGTTTTGTAATAAACACCCAAAAGTAGTATCATTGGCCTCCTGAAGCATAATTATTAACCTAGCTACCTGACAAACAATGACCGGGCCAATCGTTGCACACGTGGTGTGCCAATGAATGTAGTGGATTATGAAATAGTGATGCGAAGCGAAGAAAAAATCAAAATGCGTCTTCTTTACTTGTATTTTTTTTAAATGCATCCTACCCCTAGACCCCTACCCTAACCCCTACACCTACGCTCACTTAAATAAAGTTTGATCAGCTGTCAACTGTACTTAAGAAAATAATAAAAAGGCAATCTATTAATAAATATTGGACCACATTAAACAACCTTAATTTTTCCTAATACAAAAACAATTAATGATGAGTTCCACCCATGAAACGGAACAACTTTCCCCAAGAAACCAATGTGCAAAAATGACAAAAAAAATTTGATCTCCCATAAAAAACTGTCCGATCAGCTGACGACAATAGTATGGGAGATCGAAATTTTTTGTCATTTTTGCACACAGGTTTTTTGGGGAAAGTTGTTCAGTTTCATGGGTGGAACTCACCCTTAATTGTTTTTGTATTAAGAAAAATTAAGGTTTTATACTACAATAGGTATTAATAACATAACACCCAAACACAGAACAAATACAAGTGTTCATTACACGAATGTTTGTCCTGGGTGGGGAACCCACGACTCGGCGCAGAAGTCCGGGTTACTTTACTACCAAATGCTCCATCAAGCCCGTCTTAAAGTAGGTAGTGCCCAACCTAACCAAGGTAGGTACAGTAACACTTATTAATAAATACCTATGTAACTATAAAAATGGATTTGTATTTAGATAAAATACCTAAACTATACAAAACAATGAAGAAGATAAGTGTACAGTTATTTAATTTTTGATTGGCTGATAAAATTAATATTAATTAATTTTTAAGTTAAAACACGCACACCACTACTATGTCTTTTTGGAGCCGATGAGATGATTGGCCCTGATAGAATACAATCATTGGCCGTGGTCAATCACTACAAAAGCACAATGATTGGCCCTGCCAGTTTATGTTTTAAAAAATGTTTATGTCGGCTTTTGGACCAATTTTAAAACTAGCGTTTACAACTCAACACAAATGAAGTTTAAAATATAATAGAATATTGTGAAACCGTATTTTAATTATTGGCCGTCGTGCCATTCAATTAGACGTCCATATAACTCGTAAGTACAGTGATTGACCGTCCAGTATTCCTTTTTTGAGGTTAGGTAGCTGGTTATATTTGAGTTAATTAGCACGTAGTCAACCTAACTAAATGAAAAAATCTGTTCATTTACTATAAAAAATCATAATAAACAAGAAACAAAGCAATTAACTTAGCCAGTCTTAACAGATATTGCTAAGAATCTACAGCACATCGACGCGATCGCAACACACAAACAAAAATAATTTCTCAGTGTTGCTGCTAATGAAATCATAAAGCTACTATATGGTGTTGCTAATTATGAAATGTAGGTTGTATACTTTTATTTTGTTAGCTTTATTTCTGCTGGTAATTATTAATAATTTGCTTTAAAATTCAAAAGGTCAATCATTGGTGGGGGGCCAACAATAGTACTCGTTACCTTTGTAGGCCAGGGTGATACTAAACGACACTTAGTACCAACCGGTTACACGTATAGGTACACCACGCGCAGAAAGCAGTTCACTTGATAGAAGTCAACACGAGGTCCCTGGTTTGACCAGCCCGCACGAACAGTCAAAAAAAAACTCGAAGGACCAAAATATAAAGGTTGAAATCAACCTTTATATTTTGAAATTTACCCTTACACTAAAAAGATGATTGATATTGATAATTATTTGATAAGGCAGAACGGAAATGATAAATGAAACCGTTCAGTAAGATTGTAGATTTGTCACTAAATTATTGAATAAATTGAATAATACAATTTGCACACGCTAGCAAAACATGGCGATTCCGTTTGATTACCCAAAATATCTATACAATATTGCACTTATTCTAATCTAATATGTACGACCAACGACACATCTCTTAAGTACATACTGTTTTATCAGATTGTTTTATTTATTTATTTAATTTATATTCCTCTGTCAACTCTTTCAGTGTTTTCTGTACATTAACGCAGCTTAGATAGTATTTGTACTTACAGAATTGACAGCTCAAAACATTAGGTATGTGATAACGTTGACCGTTCACAGCAGCTAAATTTTTTATGACATGATAATACACTTGTAATGTCGCACCAAAACGGAGCACAACGGCCAGACACAAATGCAACACAAAGCGGGGGTGACGCGCAGGACGCGGGCGGGCGCGCGAGTCGCTATAGCGGGCGAGCGGTCCAAAGGGGTCGAAAACAGATCGTAGCGCAGCTCGTAGAGTCGTAGCGTAGGACGTAGCAACAAGTAGATGCACACCGCTAATTTCGGGAGCTACAGCTCAGTAAGCGCAGTCGAACGGATAAAGGTTCACTACTCACGCCAGCGGTACGGAGTTCGAACCTAGCAAGTCTTCACAAAACTTTTTCACCGCTAACTCCAATGAGGGCGAAGCACGGGACTCCAGTCCAAATTAAAATTAGATTCGATTTAAATAAAGATCGAACGGCGAGGATTTTTACCTTTATGCGTCCGTCACTGAGCGCCGGTATGTCCAAGTTGGGAGATTTGTAGTGCAAATTGCCGGGAATGACACCGCGCTGCATTGCGACGGCGAGCTTAGCGATCGAACACAGGCCGGACGCGGGCTCCGAGTGGCCCATGTTGGACTTCACCGAGCCCATCAGCAGCGGCGTGTTGCGGTTCTCGCAGAACAGGTCTGCGATCGCGTTGACTTCTTGAGGGTCACCCACCTGAAACATACCCTCGGTTAACGAGTGCTGCAGGGTTTATTTACTTATTTATTTCTTAGGTCCACCAAGACGAATAATACATTATTTAAATTAAAGATAAACTGCCCCTAATTACTAACTTTTTAGTAATAAATAAAGCAATTCTTAAAATCCCAGATGATATGATATACTTGTGAGCCCATCGCCGCTCTATGCAGTGTTTAGTCGGTTAGTCGCCTTATACGACACCCAAGGGAAGAGAGAAGGTGGTAGTATTCTTTTAGTGAGCCTCTACGGCTCTTGTTATCTTAATATTATTATTCTCTTCATTTAACATTATATCGTAAATTACGAATTGAAAAAGACAGTGTCCACAAGCAGCATTCGAACCCGCACCCTTCTGGCAATCCGGGCCAGGTGCTATTTCCAGTTAAGCTTCCGGAACTTATCCAGCCGTCTGTTATTTTTTCGACACTGTCTTTTCAATTTGTTATTTGTTAGCAACAAAATTTGCGTTAAAATTATATAAACAATAACATTATAACATAGCTTGCCTATTTCTTTACTGATCTTTAATATTTTTAAAAATATTAAGATTAGATGTTTGAATGGCGCCTTTGGCTTACAAAGTAAAAAATGAAGATGGTGTTGATTAATTTCGGGGGCTGGATAAGTTCAGCGGTAGCTCAACTGGAAAGAGCACCTGTAGTGCGAGCACGGATCTTACTAATCGATAAATTCACCCGTCGACAAAACCGTTTATCTATCGAATTTTATCTACAACAGCTAGCCGGGACTCGGATCGGTAGGTTTCATCATGTTCTATTTTCTCGATATTTAAAAATGGCAACACGGCTATTTTATCGTCCTATTCATTCATCATTCATTTAAATCTTATATTTTTTTAATCTGTTATTGTTTCTCTTGTTTTGTCTTCTGTTTCTTATTCTTAGTGTGTAGGGTTTTTAAAAGAAGGTAGAAATGTTTATATTATCCTTATTATTTTTTTACTATGTCGGTGAAATAACTACCGATAACTACCGACCGCAAAAAACCGCAAAGCGGACATGCGAAAAGTAGATTATTGAGGTAAGAATAAAATACGAAATATGTAAAGAAAAAACTATATTCCTGCTACTTACAACAACATGGACGTCGCCTTACAACAACGTCGCCTTTTACGACACCCAAGGGAAGAGTGGGGGTGGGGGGGGGGGGGGTAGTATTACGTCACCGCCACGCGACACGGTTACGATAAATAAGTATTTAAATTGACATGCGTCAGTGTCGGCTCTAAGACTCACTTTCACGCAGTCGTGCTTTTAGCGACACATTCCGGCTGCTTATAAGGGGCGAGTCCCCATTTCAATATCTTTGTCATGCTTACCATCCCTAACATCGTGCCTAGGTAGGTAGGTACACAAACTCTTTTAATTGTTTCACTTTTTCACATTTAATCATAATAATATAACACCCTGTCCGAGTGTACCGTCTCTTTTAAAAACCAAAACTTTCGTGCGTTTCGTACTTACTTTCTTTCATTTTCATTTCTTTTCCTTCTACCGATCTTTGCATAATGTTACCACCTAGTACACAAAGCTCCGTAGAAGGACTAATAGAGACTAATACTTGTGTCGTCAGCGGCGCAAGGATTACCTGGTCAGAGAAGATATTGAACGAGACATTCATTCTTAATCCAAATTCATCATCTTGAAAATTTTGCAAACATCTGTTCATGTATAGATTAAACAGCCACGATAACACTACACATCCCTGTCTAACACCCTTTTTGAGGCTTAGTTTCACAAGCCAGTTCCGAAATTGAAACCGAACGAAACTGCAGGCCCTAGTGCCATGTCAATCTCTAGGTGTTGATCGACGCCCTTCGTCGGTTGGGGCGCGTCGTCTGCGCGGAATAATCGACATTGCCAGTGAGACATACTTGCCTTAGTACCGGTGCCATGCGCCTCGACATAAACGACGTCCTGCGGGCGCAATCCCACCTCATCGAAGGTCTCCTTTGCTAGCTGGCGCTGCATGCTGCCAGCGGGAAAGTTGATGCCTTCCTGTTTGTAGCCGTCGATATTAGTTCGTGCGTTGCGGACGGTGGCGTAGACGCGGCGCGCGTCCGAGCGGCGCTGCAGCAGTATGGCCACCACAGCCTCGGAGCGCACGTAGCCCTTGCCGCTCGCGTCGAACGCGGCGCAGCGCCCGTCCGGCGACAGCATGCTCAGCCGGTGGAAGTTCAGGGAACTGCCCGGCTTCAGGCACAAGTTGGAGCCCGCTACGATGGCGGCGTCACAATAGCCTGCACGGATAGCCATGAAGGCTTGCGAAAGCGCGTACAATGAGCTTGAACAGGCGGTGTCAACGGCAAAAGAAGGACCCTTGAGGTCGAATGTATAAGAAATACGATTGGGGAACATGGAACGGGTACAACCGGTAAGTCCATAACCATTGATCTTGTCTGGGTCGTTAGCCCACACCTCCTCGGACTCAGAGTTAGACGTCCCGACATAGACGCCGGTGCGCGAGCCGCGCAGCTCCGCGGCGGCGTAGCCCGCGTCCACGATGGCTTCGTGCGTGGTCTCCAGCAACAGCCGCAGCTGCGGGTCCATGAGGTGCGCCTGCTTGGCGTGCACGCCGAAGAACGTAGCGTCGAAAAACTCCAAGTCTTTGAGTTTACCATTGCGTTCTGGCAAACCATGAAGTCCTGTAAAATAAAAACATTTTTATCAAACGAGCTCGATCAGATTGACGTGCATGGACTTCGATGGATAACGCTTTCCGGCAAGAAAAGTGTCACAACACATAATTGGGTACAAAAAATAATCACAGCATTAAATAGCGCGTATTCCATTTGTTCGGCTGCAAAAACGTCGTTATGTTGCGCATGGTTATCGATACATGGCACTAAGTTCTCTTTTTCACTGAGCTGTTTCGCTCCGATCACCGGCGCCGCGCCGGCGTAAACAGTGATCAGACAGTACAGTGTCACATTTGTGTTAATACAGAGTATACGTGTACTATGTCGCCAGAAAAGCGTATTAGAGCGCTTTTATATTATATGCGTTTTAGTCGCGCGGCTGCAGCGCCGCACATCGAATCCCTTCATACTACAGCGGCTGTAGCGCGGCTAAGTCGCGACTCCGGCGCTAGCAACAGCCGCGCTTCACAGTCGCACTGCAGACGCGCGTTGAACGTGGGGGTGACTAGCTCATTCCCAATATGGATTCCAACGGTATTTAAGAAGTATAGAATCAAATGCAGCTTAACGCCACTTTTTTCAAAATCTATCTTTGATTGCCATTTGATTCATCTTAGGATTGTCTATGGCTTGCGTTAAAGAAATAACATCAAAACCATCTAAATCCCATACAAATTTGACTTTTAATCTAGCTATCAGTATCAAACTCAGCTAGATCCCTCATAACCATTTTCAAAGACAGCTTAATACCGAGCCGACCAATCCCAGAGCCCCATTCGTTCAACTGACAATATGGATTTTAGTACTAACTAGTTAACAAGCGTGTCGAAGTATTTTCCGTTTTAAAATAATATAAGAAGGTTCCGAGATATAATCAAGTGAAAAAAGGATTGGATGTTGTTAAGGATGTTGACATGGATGTTAACGTAAATCCATTTTCGTCAAATCACGCACGTAAAGAAGGTAGAACACCGCGCAAGTGGAAGAGGAAGTTCAAACAAAAAGCTTAGTTAGTGATGTGACACTGTACCAACCTACCCTACTTCATCTAGTCATTAGTATAATATTTTCTTAAGTAGTACGTAATACTGTGTTATTTACGTTACTGTTGGGTTTGTGAACCTATGGAAGAAGCCACTATACGCTAACGATACAGGTAAAGTGATTTGATCCCTAGAATTTTCGTTTTTTTTAATACATTATTTTTGTTAAGACCTACTAAATAATTGATTGTTTCGAAGATTAAAACTAATTACATGGTAAAATTTACCAATGTTTCGTTTAAATTGCCCTTTTTATTATTACTTAGATTATTAAGATTGCACATCACTAGGGTTTACTTGTCAAATCAAAAATGTCAGTATCAAATCCAGCTAGGTGCCATAGCATGTGAGGATCAAATACAGCTTAGTGTCATGGGTCAGTATCAAAGTCAGCTTAGTGCGCCATTAATTTGAAGTTTGTGACTTACTGTTAAATGTAATTCGTGTCGTTATTGTATTTCCAATATCCTATTGAGGTTTATCTTACTAATTACGAAAACTTTTATGGGTTATTGTAACAAGAGTAGTTTTTAGGAGTTTTTTTCGATTTCTCAATATTTTGACATTTTGGATTTAGCTGCCTTTGATTCTACACCCATTCATTTCATCATTCTCCTTCGTTTATTATTTTGGTATCAAACATGCTATGACATAGGTAATTTGCAACTTGCTACAGGTGTGCTCGCAACAGTGATCTAACTCCGACTGATCGCACACGCGCGGCTACGCGGCGTATCCGCCGCCACAAGCTCGGAGCGCTGCACTCGCGCTTCTGTCGCGCGGCTGTCGCGCTGCAGCCGCGCTACTTAAATATGTATGGATACCCAGTCGTGCTACTGAAGCGCTATTTAGAAGCGCTGCAGTCGCGCGACTAAAACGCCTATATGTGAAAGCGCCCTTAACGTGTGATGTGACTTTTTATCGGTAAATTTTACGTTTAAAAATTAGGCCAAAACTTCGAAAGAAGTACGTTTTTCATGTTTTTATTTTATTTTAATGAGAAGTTTATAATTTAGTTACGTTTTCGTTTTTTTAATTAATAGTGAAGAAAAGTAATCAATAAAAGTAATGGTGATTAGATACGTTAAAATGTGTAAGTACCTATTATTTTTTAAACTATAGGGCGGTAATCAGTCGGATCTGACCGAACTCCGTTTTAGGGACCGGTTGCACATTAGCCTCTCTCCAAGATTCCGGGACACAACCCGAAGAGAGCGAGAGTCGGTACAGACGCGTTAACACGGGGGACAACTCCGCTGCACACATTTTCGAGACTATTGCTGGGATGCCATCAGGACCGTCAGCTTTCCGGCCATCGTTGACTGCAGCTCCGCACGGACATCACACTGCCTGATTTTAACATCAGACATTGTGTGGCTACAGTGAGGAATTGAGGTTGGCTGTGCATTACAGTCATCGATTCGGGAGTTAAAAGAGTAAAAGAGTCGTCCAAGAATTCGGGAAGGCACAGAGTTTGACCAGGAAATCGCCTTTTCCTGCGGCTTGTGAGCTAAAGTTCCGTCAGAACATCCATTGATATAGTAGATTAGGTAGGTGGATTAGGTAGGTAGAGTAGATTATGGTCTATGCCAGCTAGATGTGCATGAAGGGTAATTTACCCCATTTGTACCAGTGGGGTGCTGCAGTTTAGGTACGTTCGGCCGGCGTGCCTCCCAGGAAGGCCGCCTAGGCGTATGACAGTAAAGGTTTATAGGAGGGGTTTATAAGGGACGGGTATAACAGCGAAGCGGCGCGTTTTATAGGTTTTATTGCCTATATGTATAGACTTTATAGGATTCTCTGCTAATTTATCTGCGAATTATTTGTCTTTCTTTTCTTTTTGTGTAAAGTATCAGTAGTTTAGTCATTATATTGAAAAAACATTACAAAAAGGGGTAACTTTGGATTTTTTTTCTATTAAGTGAAGTTCATTGAATTTTGTAACTGAATGAGACTTTGAATACATTGGATCTTTAACTAATACTTACTTTTTTTTCCAGAATTTAAACCATTATTTTCTATGTCTCAGATGGTTTGAAAAAACTCAAAGCGCGATCTATCTAGCCTTAACTCGTAATCGCGCGCGCGTAGGCGCGTAAACCCTGCGCTCCTGACGGACGTCAAATCGATATCGAGTCGGCTTTGCTTAACGGAATATGAACGCTCGGGTCACACGATGGGTTTCGGTTTCGCGTGGGGGTCGTTGGAGGGTGAACCTTCTGTACGGTAGTAATATTAGTTATTCTGTGCTTGTACCAAGACGAAAAACGAAACAATTTTAAAACACACAAATTTATGCTTATTAATTTTTGACGTTTTTTTATGCTTATGTTTTTATAAAAAAAAGATATTTGAATGATAAAAAATGTCAACCTTATTGGTTAGGTACTAATGTTTTTCCAAAACTCATTTCTGCCGTTAATTTATTTTACTTCAAAAACTCTCCAATTTCTATTACTTACCACAATATCAATACGATAATTGGAAATCATATTTAATTTTATTCCATAAAGTAATAACTTAAGTTAACAATTCATTATGATTTATCATTTTTCACCTTTCATCCCAAAAAAACGATAAATTACCTTTAAAGGACATTGTTGAAGTTAGCCTAAGAACCAACACAAACATGACATACATGATAATTCTTAGCTTTATTTTTTACGACCGATAACAGTATTTAAATTTTGGTGGACACTTTTAGATAAGTAAATAATAATAAAAAGAACTTTTTGGAAATTAACATTGAGTATCATTTTTTTATTATGGGTTGGGTGTTGAGAGTTCAGTGCATTCAGCCAGTGAATTAAAGGTTTGTAACCAAAATATTTATAAAATGTACAAACAAACCTATTAATATTATGCATGCATGGCTGAATCGATATACTTAGTGCCAAACACTCCAAGCATCATTAGAATACGATACATCGCATTTTATGCCAAACTGTAAACATTAGTCGACATAAGATTCTTTTGCTTTTCCAATGAGGAGAATTTTACTAATCTGCGGTGCTGTGTCACTCACTGACTGACGTTACTGTAATCTGCTGTACACAGTGTTGCCATATAATGTCAATGTTCAAACCGGACAATGAATGCACACGGATTTTCATATGGAATTTTCAGGCAAATGCTTTTAATGAGTAATAATATAAAACGAGTAATAAATAGATTTTATTATTCCTAAGAAATATAACATTTTATTTGAATCTGCGTAAACTAGCGAGTCTTATTTAATTTTCATAGATTTTTACAGAACTGAACCAGCAAACTGCATAGTAAAAACTACGGCTTTGAGGATTCCCATTGAGATATTTTCTTGGTCGGCTAATAAATGAGAATGAGAGCCAGAGGAGTTAATGGTGTTATTTAGTGTTAGTGCAAGCAAGACGTAAAACACTTTGTTGTGAATCATTATTGTGTCTGTTTGACATCCATATTGTTTTAATGTTGTTTTGCCGTTATTAATTATCTTATTACTCTTATTATTATTTATATACTAAGTGCCTTACAAGTAAACAAAGAATAAGCTATTAATAGTTATTCCGTGTTTTGTTCCTGTCGTGTAAACGTAATTTCAAATTAGAGTAAAAGAGACAAAACACAGAATAACTATTCCGACTAATGTTTTATATTTTAGCGTTTTATAAACGCTTAAATGTACTTATGTAAAATGTTTAAACACTGAAAAAAGACGACAACCTTAGGCGGGAATCGAACCACGCACCTTCCGCATTCTGGGCGGCTGCCTTAACCACTTGGCTACCGAGGTCTGGTTTTCATATTATCATCACATCACTCATCATTATCAAATCAATGAACTCTAATAATACGACTGAAGGACTTTATGGTATACATGGTCAAGAAAAAAAAGTTACATTCTGGTCTGGACTTCTTGGCGGGAAACTGAAGCGTCTTATCTGCAGTTTTGTTTTATTTTCTATATTTTATGTTTTGTCGAATATTAATGTGAAATAATGATAAATTATTAAAGTGTTAGAGTGCAACATCACTTCTCAAATTCTGTAATTATACCTACATAACCTCAAGTTTTCCTGATATTTAGGTTCTCAGGAGTGTCCGTCAAAAATCTTTCTTTTTACAGTCATTTACTTGCAATTTCGAACCTAGAAAAGAATATTTCATAATTGTTGGTTCTTAGGCTTACAATGTATGGGCGCAGAACATTGTCCTTTTAGCCGTTTGTGTTGCTAGGGGAGAGACACTTGCCCGCTTTTTTTTCTCGTACCAGGATACGTATGTTTACACAATTCTATGACCACGGCTTATATTTCGGTTCGACGCGATTCTGTTTCGGCGTGCAGTGGTACTGGGGGTAGCGATGCGCATTTGTCTGGCACAGACTATAGCTCGTTAGATTAGTTGTTAAGTCTTAACTATAAGTTAGTTAACTGTTTTTTTATTATTATTAGTATTGACGTCAATAAGTGCCTGTAAAGGTTTACATTTAAAAAATAATTTGACTTTGACTTTGACATTGCGTGATTTAAAAGTATAAAGCGGAGCCAGACAGACACAGGTAAACAGCCACTTTAAAATATGTAATGATAACGTATGTGTGTGACTGTCAGCGGTGCCCGAAGGCGTGAGAGGGGGCTTGCAGTGAGGGGTCGGGCTGGTTACCTGGCGGCCAGCGGCGCGCGTCGGCCGTGACCAGATCCTCGCCGGCCAGCAGCTTCTGCGCGAACTCTTCCAGGGAGCCGCACTCCGGCAGCCGGCCGGACACCCCCGTCACCACGATGTCGTCATCAGCCGCGCCCTTTGCTTCGCTAGCTGGCATCTTGAATCTTTATTGTTACAACTATCTGCAAAGAAACCAGTGTAATGCTGAAGATGCACTATCTGAGTGGCGCTGAAGGCGGCGATGCGCTGCGAGGCTCACCTCGAAGGACGGAGACACCGTATCCAGAAGACACTTTTATGCGCAACGTCGATCGCTAGTAAGCGGGCACAAGCGCGGCTGAGCGCGGCTGCTGGCAGAGTGCTGCGGCCGCGCGCCGGCACTCGCCTTATAAGGAGCGGGGTGGTGCTTCACATAGGGTACAGTGTAGCGACGCAATATTTTCTGAGATTGCTAATAATAATATGATTTCGACACCCGATATAGATCCATAGAAAACTGATGTTATATTCTGAAAATGATATAAGATAAGATAATGTATTGCTGTATAAGAAAACTCTTATAACAATTTTGTAGCCCATTTTGTAATTTTATATAATTATTTTTCTATAAAATAAGCATTTTTATACTTAACATATTTTAAAACTTCCTGTCTCACTAAGTATAGGTTAGAGTTTTAGTTATTATATACTCGAAATACATATATATAGTAGTATAAATGTGTTTCGAGTTTACTTATTTGTAAAATTACTATATTAAGTAAGTACTACCAACAAGACCGAGTACCTACAATCTGAAAACGAGCGTACATGAGATATGTAACTGCAACCACTATAGCCCCAGAGGCGGCTCTACGCAAATTGTAGTTGGAAAACGAAATATGTTGAAGTACTCGTTCAGACAGCGAGAACAGAGCCGCGAGCACGGCTAGTTTATAAAAAATAAAAATCTGAGAGCACAATCTCATGTGACCACCGCCTGGCATGCATATTACGTATTGTTTTTAACGAAAATTAACATAAACATAATAATGTCTTACGCTTTTACTCATTTCAACACGACTTCGTGACGTGTACTGTGTAGCTACAACAGCGAACACATAATTCCATCCTATTTGCGCAGTAGCATTTTATTGACACTCGCGCGGTGGGTGCTGCACCGCCGCACTGCCGCACTGCCGCGGCTGCCGCGGCTGCTCCTGCCGCGCTGCTGCCACGTGACTTGCCGTTATACAATTATTTTAGCAGGGCACTACCTAATAGATTTTCTATTCTTACTTGGAATAAGAAATAAAAAATAAACTTATTTTATTTTGAAAGAAAAGAGGTAGCCTTGAATGTTTCGCCTACGTAAAAATTAAATTCTCAGTTAGAAAAGTAGACAGGTATAGGTAAAAATAAAAATAAAGTCAGAGGTAAGGTTTCATGTCCGTTTGTCTGTCCTGTCCATGTCTTTCCATCTGTTCCCTTTGGTGTCGTAATGGCGACTGTTCATGGTATAGTAACGGTGTTTTAAACAGGCTACATATAGGTTGAATATAACCTTTTTCTTTATTCAATGTTTTTATTTAATTGCGTTTTTCTTGTCGTTTGGTTTAAATAACTTGACAGATTTTGATGTCACAAAATAGTAATAATTTTTTTTTATTATTTTATCTTTATCTTGTTGTTCTTGTTGGTTTTTTATCGTATCATTTTTATTAAAGTATTTTTGATCTCGTCTTGAAACTTAATGTGTTTTCATTCAGCGACTAACGGACTAAAGACTGCACATACATCCTCCAGCATAGAGCGGCGATGGGCTCATCAAAATAATACTACCAACCGCTTTCTTCCCTTGGGTGTCGTAAAAGGCGACTAACGGACTAAAGACTGCACATAGGTACATCCAACAGCACAGAGCGGCGATGGGCTCATCAAAATAATACTACCAACCCCTTTCTTTCCTTGGGTGTCGTAAAAGGCGACTAACGGACTTAAGACTGCCAATAGAGCGGCGATGGGCTCATCAAAATAATACTACTAACCCCTCTCTTCCCTTGGTAAAAGCGACTAACGGGCTAAGGGCTCACCACCTAAGCACTTGTGCAGACTGTGCAGTTGTTTCTTGCTGAAGCGTGGACTGTGTGGGCGGGCGTGGTCTGTGTTGTCCATAGATTCAAATGATTACCTACTAATTTAACCATAAACTTATCAATAAATATCTCAAAAAAGTTGTTGATTTATGTAAACAGTAATAAGTCGAGTCTTTATTCATGAATATTCTACTCATGACTAAGGACTTTTTCGTTTTTGTAGGCTCATTGTCATTTGACAGACAAAAATTAAGAAGAAAAAACTTTTTTCCGTATGGCTAGAAAAGCTATTTTTTCCTTGCTCTGGAACGTTACAATGAAGGTTTTTTGGAGCAAGAGAAGTGAAAAATATAATATTTATTTTTATTAAAAAAAAATTAAAAATGATTTACCTAAAACATTATCAAAAAAAAGGTCGTTTTCACTTAACGTAAGTTTTTGTAAATTGACCTTCTCAAATATGCATCAAATACGTCACAATGCCAAGAATAGGTGAATGAAAGGAAAATAATACATGAAAGGTGCTAGAAAAATCACAGACATATACTTCTTATTATATGTCTATTTATATGTCTGTGAAAAAAATACAAGTTTCATAAAATTGTAGCTGCTTGACTCCCAAAAATAGTTAGACAAGAGAGCAAGAGTTTAACTGACCGTGAATGTCCAGCATTAGACTTATCTTGGTAGTAAAAGGGGATTCCAAACAAGGCACAGCCTGATTCTTGGGATACCAATGATAACACAGTAACAGATTTTGAATTTTAAGTCTGTACAATATATTTATAAAAAAGGGCAAAATTTTAACAAAAAAAGAAAAGTTTTTTATAAGTAATATTAAATTAAATTAAGCGTGGCATGTGATTAGTGAGCTTGTGAATAAGTATGAATAATGAAGTGACTAGTCATCATACTAGAAAAGGTAAAGAGCTTCTGTTGCTATGTAGTCTACAGTGTGTAATCAAGTAAACAATGTGGTCTTTGCCTGTCGCAGTATAGACAGTTTTATCTCACAGAATTTCAGAATACGGTTTATAATGCTGGAAATACATAAGCCGAAAATCTTTCAAAACTTGATTTCACTACAGGGGTTGGAACTTTAGAAACACGTTTCTGGAGTAAAAATGAGTAATCTTTACTTTTGAGGAGTTGTATGTGTGAACTTAGACACGCTCTAGCAATGTATAGTTGCCGGTCATGTAGAACCTGAGCCTCCGTATGCAAGAAGTCATTAGTAGAAAAACGGAAAGGTTTTTTAAGCATTACTTGAAGGACTGCTCCTTGACAAATAACCACATACACTGTCTCTAAAATTTCAGAGCTACATACATCTCGAAGCTTTTTCATTACTCTTATGATCTTGCGAATGCGAGCTACTAGTGCTATAATTTGAGACTTAAAATTGAGTTTTTCATCAAGTACTACTCCCAGGTATCTTAAGTACTTGGTGTGTTGGATGAGTTTACAATTGCACTGACTATCTATGGTATCACTGGACTCATAGTTGCAAACATGTATTGCCCTCCGTATGAGGTGAACATGTGGAAGCCGTCTTATGAAAGCAGATGAATTTAGTTTTCTTAGTGTTCAATGTCCGCAGATTCCAGACCTCGCTCAGCAGACTGAAGAGTTTCTTCCCAGCCCTTACGGTACAGCCATACGCATATGTTCAGGGAGTGAATGTCATTCATGAATACAATTAAGAGTGTTGGACCGTGAATGCTCCCCTGAGGAACACTGTTTAAAATCGGTTAAAGCCATATGGGTGTGATGCTTTGCCTACCTGACTAGCATCAAACTACCGGTGTTCAATGGTGACCTAAACCAATGGGTCGGATTCGTAAATTTATTCGACAGCCTGGTCCATGATGGAAAGGACCTAACGGCATCGTACAAGATGGCACAGCTGCGGGGGGCCCTCAGGGGTAAACCTGGGGAGTTGGTGGCCCACCTGCCAGTTACGGACGACAGCTATCTCACGGCTCGGCAGATACTGTTTTTTTTTTATTTATATTGTTGCCATAATCCTCTTCAAAAAGAGTCATTTTTTACATTTAATTTCTTACTCACTAATCTTAAGGCTAGAGTTCTTACGCTATACAGTTTTATTCTTATTATTTACATCTATCACAATTTTTGTAATGTACTCAAATATAACATTTCGGTATTTTATATCTGTTATTAGAACGCTTATGTTATTTACATTAAGGGTTGCGTCTAATTTTTGTTCAAGGTCGTACCTCAGCCTGTCGTGTATTATACACTCAAAGAGCAGGTGAGGCACGTCCTCTTCTTTACCGGTACCACAGGCACACAGCGGGCTGTCCTTGCACTTGAAGCGGTGCAGATAGCTGGAGAACCCGCCGTGTCCCGTGAGTGCTTGCGATAGGTGTTTGTTGGCTGTAAATTTCCTAATCGTATTGTGTGCCAGCTTGGCATCTGGGAAAAAGATCTTAGTAGTGCTGACTGTATTCTGTGTGCGGTACCATAAGTTCCATATATCAAGAGATGCCTGACGCATCTCTTGATATATGAAACTGGGCACTGATCGTATACCGGCCTTCCCTTCGACTTTAGGGCTGCTTGTTTCGCAAGCTCATCAGCACACTCATTCCTCGGCAGACCCGCATGTGCCTTAATCCAGAAAAAAAATACTTCCTTTTTCTGGACCACGGCCAAGCTCAGGTTCCTCCTTGTCTCCACAGCCAGGGGATGAGGAGACTTGATGTTGGTGACTGTCTCAAGTGCTACCCTAGAGTCGCTGTAGATGACAAACGTGTGCTCCTTCCTCCTGAGGATCTCGCTTGTGACTTTGCTTATGGCCAGAAGCTCCGCCTGGTACACCGTGCAGTACGCGGGCATGTAAAATTTAAAAGCTTTGGTTTCGGCCTCGCCGTGCCACAAGGACAGCGCCGATCCAACCTTACCGTCAATCTTACTCCCGTCGGTGAATATTCGCACCGCCTCACGCTGGGGCAGATAGCCTCTGAACATACCGATAATTCTGTAAGATTGGGAAACTATCGGGTGAAATAATAATAAAGACTTAACTTGAAGACGTATATTCGGCGACTGACGCGCGGATTGACACTTACATGGGAACTTATCCTAATACCCACTATTACAAATATATCACACCTCCACCACAATACAACAGTATAAATATAACCTTAACACATTAACATTAACAGCAAATCAATCTGATGCTAGAACTACTTATAAATTCCTAGTTACACAATTTTAAATCTGTCTACTGGTTTACGTGTTCGCTTAGGGTAACGATTCTCCGGCGGCAGGGATTGTGGTTGTAAATTAACCTGAGAATCGGCAGGAGTATTAAGGTCCGGATTCGAACTGGTAGTCGCCTCCGGTGATGCTACTTTTACTACCCCTTCTAAACCCTCGCTAACTGGCTCGACTACACTCTCTCCCCCATGATCGGTATTGTCCACAGTCTCTGGACAGGTAACATCAGATAAGCGTGACCTGCGGCGCATTTGATCTACGTGTCTTTTTAAGGATTGACCATTATCCTTTACCACAGAGTATCTACGGGCACTGTCTACCTGCTCCACGGTACCTTTCACCCACTTATCCCTAACACCATACTCACGAGCCCAAACTAAATCACCCTCTCTGAAACTGCGGTCTGTACCTCCCGCGGATTCTATTTGTCGTCTCTGGGCTTTCTGGACCCTTTCTTTGGTGACCAGGTTGTTACGCAATAAATCAAGCCTGGAGCGCAATGGACGTCTCTGCAATAACATAGCCGGGGTTTCCCCGGTAGTGCTGTGTACAGTATTGCGGTATGCTAACAGAAACGTTTGTAGTGCGGCGTCGACATCTACACCATCCCTATGCGCTTTCTTAATAGCCCGCTTGCACAGCTTGACTGCATTTTCCGCAGCCCCGTTTGATGACGGGTGATAGGCTGGTGAAAAAAACTGTTTAATGCCGTTGTTTTTTAAGAAAGATTTAAACTCTATACTAGTGAATGGTGGGCCTTGATCCGATACTAATTCCTCCGGCAACCTAAACCTTGCAAATGTAACTCTTAAAACCTTTATCACATTTGACGCATTAGTTCGTGTCATCTCAAAAACTTCTAACCATTTTGAAGAAGAATCAATAATAACTAAGAAGGTAAGACCTTTATATGGCCCTAAGAAATCGACATGAACCCTTGACCAGGGTCGCCCGTGATACTGCCACGGCTGTATCGGGGCCCGCGGCGGCGCGTCCGCCTCCGCTGCACAAGTCTCACATTGTTTACATAACGCTTCCACGGCTGCGTCAATATTAGGCCACCATACATAGCTACGTGCCAAGCTTTTTGTTTTTACGATCCCCATGTGGCTGCTATGAAGTTGTTTTAAAACACTATTCTGCAACGAAAGCGGTATAACCATACGATAACCCCACATAATACAACCACTCTCCGTGTACAACTCATTACGCCTCATAAAGTATGGTTTGATACTTTCTGCACCTGCACAGGTAGTAGGCCACCCGGATTGTATGTAAACTAAAATCCTACTTAATACCTTATCTACAGCTGTCGCCTTCCTAACGTCTTGGCTTGTAATTGGTAAAAAAATTTCAACGAAATTAACATACGTATTTTCGTTTTGTAATATTACATTTCCTTTACATCCTTTGTACGGTAGCCGTGATAATGCGTCGGCACAATTCTTACTCGAAGAAACATACTCAATATCATAGTTATACCCAGCCAATAACACCGCCCAACGCTGTAATCTTGACGCGGCCATCACCGGAATGCCGACTTTATCACCAAAAATATAAGTGAGAGGCTTGTGATCAGTTCTTAATATAAATTTACGGCCATAAAGATACTGATGAAATTTCCGAACTCCAAACACAATAGCGAGTGCCTCGCGATCTATTTGTGAGTAGGCCCGCTCCGCCTGCGTGAGCGCGCGCGATGCGTACGCCACGGGGCGCTCGCCCTTCGCCGTGGTATGCGATATCACAGCCCCGACGCCTACGCTGCTCGCATCTGTTGTCAAAATGATAGGTAACTCCGGTGTGTAGTGCATTAGCACTTCACTACTTATTAATAACTGCTTTACTTTACTGAATGCATTTTCACATTCTGTATTCCAGTTATACGGGGTTCCAGCTTGAAGCAACTTATACAAAGGCGCTAAAATTGTACTAACATTTCTTATAAATTTTCCATAGTACATCACCATACCAATAAAAGCTCTTAGTTCCGACACATTCGTTGGAGCTGGAGTTTTAACTATAGCTTTTACTTAATCTGGGCACGTGTGCACCCCTTCTTTACTAATCGTGTGACCTAGATAGTTGACTGATTCCGAAAAAAATACACATTTATCTTTTTTTACTCTAAGCCCGTGTTTGTTTAAGCGTTCAAATACCTTACATAAGTTACTCATGTGTGCTTCGCTCGTGGGACCTGTTATTATTATGTCATCCAAAAACACCCCCACATGTGATATATCTGCAAACAATTGCTCCAAATGTCTTTGAAAAATACTCGGACTTGATGCTAACCCATATACAAGTCTATTATACATAAATAATCCCTTATGAGTGTTAATCACGGTGTATCTTTTTGTCTCATCCAGTTCAAATTGAGCGTAGGCCTGTGAGAGGTCAATTTTACTGAAATGCTGACCACCCTTCAAACAAAGTAGTAATTCCTCTACTCTGGGTAACGGATAACGGTCAACTTCTATAACTTTGTTTAAAGTTAATTTGTAATCAGCGCAAATTCTAATGTTACCGTCCTTCTTGACGACCGGTACGATGGGTGTTGCCCAGTCCGAACGCTCCACCGGAGAGAGAATGCCGTCGCGCACCAGCTGGTCCAGCGCGCGCACCACCGGCTCGCGCAGCGCGTACGCCAGCGGGCGCGCGCGCATGAACACCGGCCGCGCGTCCGCCCGCACGTGCACGCTCACCGTGCCGCCCGTGAAGCACCCGAGACCCTCCGCGAACACGTTACAGTATTTGGAACTGAAAGCATCAAATACATTGTTGGCATTATACATCACGACATCATTACTATTACAATCATAAGATACTGTAGGTAATTGTATTTTTAGTTCTGCCATCCACTGACGGCCCAATAGAAGTGTTTTCCCCTTTTCAACAACATATAAATCTAATTGTTTATGCCACTTTTTATATTTCACTAATGGTTGCATAACTCCAAAGGGTTTTACTAACTCCCCGGTATAATATCTTAATGTTAAATTACTAGGCTTAAGTTTTACATCTTTAAACAATCTACTATAGCACTCCCAACTTATGCATGACACCGCGCTGCCGGTGTCACATTCCATTTTAAGGTTAATACCATTTACGTTCAGCTCGACATAAATAGGACTACACTGTGTCGCTGATAATTTACAAACATCTACAATTATTACCTCGTCGCTCTCCGCACCGTCACTATTATTGGAATTCCTTATTTGAAGCATGTCCATATCCACGTTGTAGTGTTCCCTTACATTCGGGCACATACGTCGCAAATGTCCTATTTGGTTACAAACTCGGCAAACATAACGCCCGAACTTGCACTTGCTTTCATCGTGGCGCGCGCCGCACACTCGACACTGCTGCTGTTGCGCGCGCTCACCCAGCTTCATGGGAGCGGGCGCCGCCGATGCGCGCGCGCCGCGCCACCGTCCGCTGGACGCCGTAGTGTCAAACGATGTTGCCGCTCCGCGGACGTCACGAGAGGCCACCGCCGCCGCACTTTTCCGCCGCCAGCCCGCTGACATCGCTTGACACGTCACCGACGTCGTGGATGCACCCTCGCTTCTCGACCCGCTCTGCCCTTCAACCGCCGCGGCGTCTTTTTCTGCTGCCTCCATGCTCACCGCTAACTTATACGCCTTCCCGAAGTCCAAATTACTCTCGGCGAACAACCGTTGTCGTATTGTTTCATTTATTATGCCACACACTAGCTGATCTCTCAAGCTTACTTCCAGCCAGGATCCAAATTCACATGTTTTGGACAATTTCTTCAAGATAGCCGCGTATTCCGATATACTTTCACCTTCTTTCTGTTTCCTATGTCGAAACTTGTACCGCTCCGCCAACTCACTTGGCTTTGGTTGCAAGTGTTTTTCCATGACGTCAACGATTTGTGCCAACGTTTTGCTTTTCGGTTTAACCGGCGTACACAAATTAACAAGAAGTTCATAACACTCCGCCCCCATCACAGTTATTGGCACTTGTAAATCGCTAGGTATCTTGTTAACTAAAAAATATTGTTCTAAACGTTCCACTTACAGCCGCCAATCGTCACTGTGAACTTTGAACTCCGCAATTTTACCGATCGACATTTTGACTTTGATCACACTGTTCTTATTATTATTATGCTTGGTATTGCACACGACTCACGCGTAGATTAGTCTATCCTCGTCGCCACTGTAAGATTGGGAAACTATCGGGTGAAATAATAATAAAGACTTAACTTGAAGATGTATATTCGGCGACTGACGCGCGGATTGACACTTACATGGGAACTTATCCTAATACCCACTATTACAAATATATCACAAATTCAAAAAAATAAATTAGATTTCAAGATACCCTTTTATAATGAATAAGTAGCACACTAACTTGTAGATATCATTTAGATGCTTTGCAACAAACCGAGTTCACTTGTATAGAATAGGCTCCCAGAAATTAATAAATAATAATAAATAAAAAGTTTATTTGGAACATTTTAACAGAAAACACATAAAATTTACGGCAATAGCTGCTTTAGTGTAAAACTGCTTTATTTTTTTAAAAAATTATTAAAAAAGTTTGCTACTTTTTGCTACTTTCTGATTTATATCGATTTTAGTAGGTGAAGAATTTAGTACTCGAAGAAAACTGTTTTCTCCTATAATTTCCTCAAAAGTAAAATTAACTTATTTGTTGTAGGAATTGCTTCTAATATATTATTTTTAACTAGAAAAGAAAGTAAAGAAAGTAAAAGTAAGTAAAGTTAAGAATATTCCTAAAGATGCAATGTCTTTATTAAAAGCTCCATCCTATAATACATCGGATAATATTGCCCTAGATGATGATGATGATGATGATGATGATGACAATTCATTGAATTATTTGTAATATTACGGTGCCACTTAAGCCTTTGAACGACCATTTTTTCTAGTATTTTGTTCAAAACTGGCAGAAGGCCTATTGGTCTATAGGACTTGGGCTGGGAATAATCGTCTTTACCCGGCTTCCTCAGGATCACTACTGTTGCGGCCTTCCAAGGCTTCGGGAAACATCCCAGTTCCAGGCACTTATTGCAAAGGGCAAGAAATGCGTCTGAATCCTGGGAGATTTCCTTCGTGCAAATATCAGCCGTGATTCCGTCAGAGCCGGGTGCCTCTTGGGATTGAAGCTGTTGATCGCAGCATTTAATTCAGTGTACGTGAAGGCGGGATCTTCATCGTATTATGGCAGTGTGTTTTTACTTAGGTTTGCTTCTACCCTAACAGATGTATGTACAGCTAGGTCTATAATGGGGTCGTCTTTTGGATAGAAAGTTTCTGCCAGGTGGCAGACCGACTCCTCCCTAGACAAAAATCTATCCCCTACCTTGAGAGGCTGATCTTCTTGCCTTTTTGCAGTTCTACATATAACTCTGTAGATTCCTTCCCAGACCCCTTCCCTATCTTGTTTTTCACAGAAGTTTTTCCAGCTTGCTGTCTGTGCTGCTCTTGTGTCATCTTCATATTAGGTTTATGCCTCCAAGTAGCGACGTATGACTTCTTCCCTCCTGACGAGAGCTGCGTACCGGATCCTTCTGCGTATAGTGGCGACCAGTCTTTTCTGTAGGGCGAGTTCCTCAGACCACCACGCCATTGTAAGTGTACTGTTTTGAGTTTTTGTAGGTATGTTATTAGTGCAAGATTTGGTTTGGTTTGGTTTAACTGGCCCAGTTCTGTCAAGAACTGGGACCAGTTAGCTTTCTTCGTGTTGTACTTGCGTGTCGTCCTTTGTACTAGTGTGCATGTTGCTTTTGAGAGCATTATGTTGAATGTTATGGCGTTGTGGTCAGAGTTCACCAAATCAGTGTCGACCATCCAGTCCTACACTATGCTCAGAATATCCTCCGTTCCCGCCGTTACGTCTACGAAGCTGCTGTACCGCTTTCCTCCTCTGATGGTATCAAAAGTCGGTGTCGACCCTTGATTGAGAACGTGAAGTTCCAGTTCTTCGAGGACTCCGCTCAGGTCCTCCCCTTTGTGGTCTTGGACCGGGCTTCCCCACCAGTTGCTCTTGGCATTTACGTCGCCGCCGATGATGAGGTGTTTAAGTCCACATAGACTTTCTCTAACACGCCTTAGTTAGATCAGGTATGGCTCTATGGGGAGATCAAGCTCAAAATAGAAAGACACCACGGCGATTTTCCAGGCGCTGGAACGGATCCTCATTACTGAGATGTTGTGTGTTGTGAGCTTCGGGACCAGTACAACTTCAAGGTTGTTGTCAAATACAACAATGGCTGCCTTGACCGTCCCACTTCCTTGATCCGCACACTGGTAGACTCTCGCCCCTTGGTAGTCCTTTATTCTTCGTACCCCTTCCACATATGGCTCCTGGATCAAAGCTAAGGACGTTTTGGTGGTGGTGACCTCCATCATCAGCGCGTCTGTGGCAATTTTCTTCCGCTGGAGGTTCGCCTGGATAACCCTATAGTCTTTTCTTGGCATTGCTGTCTTTGTGTTTCCTGTCACCACTCTCGCAGTAGGCGACCTTAGATCTTGCTAATAGGTCCTACTTTTCTCGTATCGGACACCTTGCCATGAATGCGTTGTGGGCCCGGTCTCGATTTTTAGCCTTGGTGCAGTTGCAGCATGTGGGCTCCTTTTGCACATTAGGGCATTCCGGTCGCACATGCCCAGCATCGCCAGTGACTGCAGCTGTCCAGCTGCTCCTGACAATGCTGACTGCTGTGGCCGTAGCCCAGACAGCGGGAGCATTGGATCATAGGGGAGTAATCCTCTACCGCGGTTGGACCCCACGGCATCTAGATTAGCCCACTCCTGGTCAGCCGCTTCCATATGGCGGTGCTAGTTTGCGCAACAATGTGGACGACGTGCGGGTTCCTGGTCTTTTTCATGAGTTTCACGATTAAATCCCGGTCGTTGCCCTTGAGGTTGTTCGCATCTACGAACTTCCTCAGCGCCTCCTCTACCTGTAACTTTTGGTTTTCCCCTTTTACGTGTCTGAGGATTACTAGGGGGTTTTTGTTCACTGCCGATTCGATATTAAGTCCCTTTGCCTTTTGTAGTGCAGTTTTGGTTTTTTCTCTTGCCTCTTTGCTACTGCAGCCCAGTACAACCTTTTGGTTTTTTGCTTTACGTATGAGCTCGTACGCAGGACCGTCCTTTGAGTCCATCAATTGACTCTTCACCTCGTTCATGACCTCCTGGCTTGTAAGCTGCGTGTTCTCTGACGCTACGATCAATGAGTAGAGGGGCGGAGCAGGTTTGGGTGTTCTAGCTGCTTCTACATACGAACTCCTAGTAGTCATTGTCTTCATTTCGTCTTGCATTTCTTTAAACTTTTTTTTGGTCTCTTCTTGCGTCCTTTGTATGCTTTCGTTAGTCTTATTTATAGCCTCTTGTATACTATGCTTAAATGTTACCAACTCTGGGCTGCAGTTGGAGTCCTCTTTATTCTTTCCTCCATTGTGTTTCTTCATGTCCTCTATTGTCCTTTTCATGTTTTCTATGTCTCTTTTTTTCTCGTGTATTACTTTATTGGTTTTTTGAGCTTCTTCATTTTCTTCTTTCTTGATCTCGTCGATTTCATACGTTAGCGTTTTGACAATTTCTTGCTTATCAATAGTTTCTTCTATCAACAGCATTATAAGATCAGACATAAATTCCGCTTCCAAAATAATTGCGGTTTTCATGTCCGATGTAATTGTTTTAGCGCTCGCAAAGAGGGCCTTAATGTTGCTTTGCCCTTTCTTTCCTACTATTGTATACTCCTCCATCGTATGAGGTTTACAACGGGGTACATAGCCACGCACATCTTCCAGTGCCAGTTTTGTTTTCCGCGTTCTTTGTTCCATTTTATTCTGTTTTGTTGGTTCTACCTTCTTTTATGGTCTTCTTAGGTTTATTTCCTCCGACTTTTTAGTTTGTTTGTTGGTAACAGTGTCTGTTCCACCGCCGATAATGTAGGGAGGTGTCATATCTACATGCATCATGCTGATCTCTCTAACATTTTTTCCCTTAGCCCTTTTGGGTAGATAAGTTGTGTCCATATTTATAACACTTTAAAATAAATAATATAAGATTGAAATAATATAAGAAAAAAAACCTACTGGAATTGGATGGTGCAAAAGCAATTTGATTAAAAATTTTAATAAATTAACAACACAAATCGCACAAGCAACAAACAATTAACGGCACTATCAATTTTACTACAGATACTAACCTAGGTGTAAATTGGACGGACAAAGTTTTGTTTATTACACTAGAGTGAGCAAAAGAATGATGAAGGGACAGGTAGGAACAGGCTCCGCGGCAATGTTTGCATGTAGTCAGTGAGTGACGTTGGTTTCGTGTTTGGCGATACTATGATGATTAGTGTCTCGTTTCAATTTGTTACAATTTTCAAGTTACGGTATATCACAGTTTAATTACAAGTACCTACATTTGATGAGTTATAATAGACTAGTTTAAAATATTAAATAAAATAAGGTTACAAATGTACAATTAAAATTAAATTAATTAATTAAATATAAATTAAATAAGATAAAACAAAGTAAAAATTTAATTGGATAAAATTAACTAAGTATTTACTTATTACCGATAACTATCCACTAGGTACCTACTTAGCCCAACTACAATATGACAATGTTTAAAATGTTTATGTAATTTTAAATATAATTAAGATCAAATATAGTTCAGATCTTAGAGATAATTTATTGGTCTCAAAAGAGAACCAATTGTCAATAAACAACAACAACAACAAAAAAGAATTAATAGGCACAAAACTAAAGTATAGACCTACTTAGCTCTTAAACAATAGATTACTACCTACTTAGCTTGAGAAAATATCACAATATTTAAAAGGTTTGTAAAAGTTGTATAAGATCTTAGAGATAATTTATTGGTCTCAAAAGAGAACCAATGTCAACCTTTACATACATACACAAAATTAAAATACAAATAATGGGCGATTTATCAGATTGGTGCTTTGCGTCTAAGATATTTTTAGGTAGTGCCAAAAAGGTTAAGGTCATAAAACAAAATAACTAATAAAGAGTTTTGGATAATTATGTACCAATTCGTCTAAACCTTCCCCTTACCCTTCCCTTTAAAAAATACAATAAATAGGGGCGCACAAAACAAAAGAAAGAAATTTACCGGGGTGGGGGGTAAAAATCCAAAAACTTTGAAATTTTATATCTCGGCAGTTTATCGCGAGAAAATTACAAATTTTTCGCCGCGATTTCTTGTTTTTTCATAGTTTTTATTTGTCACAGCATTACATTAGTTATTTGGAAATGAATTTGATTTTATTAATAACTGTGTATGTAATCGACACACTTTTAATTATATTTCACAACATAATTTACTGACGAAAATACGTACTCACACACAGAGTGTGTGTGAGTACGTATTTTCGTCTCGTTTTATGAAAAAATCACACTCCAAAAGTTCATGGCTTTTTTCACAAAGATAAACACTGATTCTACAATAACTATTATTTTTATTTGTTGGCAGGGACGCGAATAGATACAATTGAATAGTATTTTCGTATATTCCAACATTATCTAAACTCTTTTCCCAGTATTTATATATACTTTATATAAGATAATTCGCCGTTTTGTTAGAGAATTCACAACCACAAAGTACAAACAGACGCCAACCACAAAATGAATGACGCGACGCAACAAATGACAAACGAAAACGTTCAACTTTTGTCTTGAATTTTTCTGACTTCCGTTCCGAGTCGTTGTCTTATGGTTCCTAATTAATAAAAGTTATTCCATACGAAGGAAAGAATATTTGAAACACCGCTAGTGCCAATCGGACCGCTAAAATTTGAACGCCAGTGGCGCGCTGTGCTACGATCACATATGGTGTTACCAAAGCGCGCGAGAGATCGAGTTTCGAGTCACACACCCTGTAACACTTCTGTCTAACCACAAATCCTGAATTGTGCTGCTGTGCAATAAAAACGAACTTAAGAGAGTGCCGCGCGGTCGCAAAAACTGACTTATATCTCTTAAACCCCTCAAACCCCAAGCGGTCGCATGAGACCGCACCTACAAAAACACCCCTGATTTTGTACCGTGTTTTCATAGACTTACAGACTACTTTAGTATGAACAAGTTTGAGAGAGAGAGAGAGAGAGAAACATTTATTGACACACAAAACAATACGATAATAACATAATTTAAATAAAAAACAAAGGTCAATCAGGACCCCGCCTCAGCTTGTGTTGTTGCGAACGGAACGTGTCACAACAACGCTGGTATTCTGGCGAGGCCTGTCGGTGCCACAGACTACAGTCGGTGCACGGTGCACGAACAACATACAGACATACACATTTACATGACACGCGTACACATTACATAAAATTAACCATACAATGTACAATAACAGACAACACTACAAGAAAAAAAAAGAAAAACAAACATTGTCCTTAATCCTATAATAACTAAAGGGTGAAAACAAAAAGTAAAAAACCACAACCGACAACTGTCAATGTCATTGTCATGTTGAGTCTCAAAACTTCAGAACATTAGGCTTTAGTTATTATTCTGAGTGTTCCCGCCAAAGCCGGGACGCCCGCGCCCATTCGAATCATGCCGCCATCTGTGAGGCGGTTGACTCAGCGGTTGTTGACGACCGCGTCCGCCTATCTGCCGCGGCGCCACCGCTGCGCGACCCGCGGCCGCTCGCTTCGTGAGCAGACCGCGCGACTAGTCTGTCTGCTAGCTACCGCGAGACGCCCAGAAAATACGCGCCCTGATATCGCTTTCGACTGAATATAGTGACCCTGAACCTTAAGTAAAGATAGTGCCTGTGATTAGGTGAAAGAACTGTGTGCTGTGACGCGACCATCAAATCGCCTACATCGCCGCCCGCCAGCACGCCTCCCGTCTCCTGCCTCATCATCCCAGGTAAGCATTCCGACCTATCCTCCTTCTTTGCTCTGCCTTTCTTTACTCTGCTGTATTTGGCGGTGTCTTCTGACCCGCGAATACATTTTGGTCATCTTCGAACCGGTAATATTAAATGCCGGCGACCTTCCCGTAACCAGTAAACTTTTACCATTTCACCATAACTTGGTCTCACGTTCCATCAGCTCATTCAATTACAGTCCGCTAAAAATAATTATTTCCGCCCATAATCTAATTCGTGCCATCATTTCTAAATTCATTTGTTCACGTAACTTTACCCTGCCCCAATAAAAATTTCGTCATGTAGTCGTAAATCATTTTATTTTAACGCAATTATTTCTGCACGTTATTTTAATGTTGATTTCGTGTATGCATCCGATTGTCTGATCACAGATCTATGTGTAGGGACCTATACGATCGTTGTCTAATGATACATTGTTCGGTAACTTAGTAGTTAAATTATTACGTTACGTATGGTATTATAACGAGAGATGGTATTGTTATTTTTCCCGTTTTATTTTTTAATGAATTTTTTATGTTCTTGTCGTGTTAAATCGGCTCAGATCTCGTGCATGCTCACCACGCGTGCCAAGTAGCGTGCTTTATTTTTTCGCTCGTGTTAATTTTATATATTTTTTTTGTTTTTAATTTTTGCCTTTGCAATCGGTTCATTTTTGTGCGTGCTCACCACACGAGCATAGTGCTTCTACACACGTTTGCCCACTTGTGGGACACAGACAGAGTGTCCCAATTTTTTTAATTAAGTTTTTATTATTTGTTTATTTTTATTTTTTTTGCGACCGACTCATTCTTCGCGCTAGTGTCCGCTACAGGTCTGCCCGACTGTGAGCGCCTTGCCCAATAGTGGGCTACGTATAACGTGATTTTTTTTGTTGTTTTGTTTGTTTTTTGTTTTGCGGTCGGCTAATATTACGTACGCGCGTTCAATAAACACTGACATACACATACACATGCGTTTGCCCACCCGTGGGCCATATACAAGGCGTCCCAACTTAGTTTTGCTTTCTTTATTGTTGCGTTAATTTTAGCCCATTTGCCATTACCTTAGTAAACAAATACGTCCAGCCCAACTATAGAATATATACAGGGTGTTGTCCTTTTTACTGCCTTTAAATTTGTTTATTTTTATTTTTATTTTTTTTTATTAGTTTTTTGTCTCCTTTCATTCATCGCGACGCCGACCAAGTCACAAGCCGCGATATTTAGGGTGGCCGCCAAAGTTATACACCAGCTCCTAGAGGTGGGATCAAGGATCATTGCTGGCGACACCAAACATTCCATAACGGAATTCAACGTGCATTTCGCACAGATACAGGGCGTGAAGGACAAGCTGGACTCAGTGTACTACAGTATTCTCGACGAGGAGAACTTGGACGAGAAGACCGAGAAGGCATACACTGAGAACCACACAAAAGCCTCCGGGGCATACCTGGGTATACTTGTGGCTAGGGAGGAAATCTTACCCTCTTCCACGTCGTCCCCAACCCATAACGCTCAGCCCAGTCTCGGCGTCAATACGCCTACAGCCGTCCTCCCCAAGATAGCGCTGCCCAGGTTCAGCTCAAAAGTGGAGGACTGGCCCTCCTTTATTGCACTGTTCAGGAGTTTGACTGACGACATGGCGACCTTGTCGAAAGCAGTCAAGCTCCACTATCTCTTCTCCAGTCTCAGCGGTGAAGCATTAAGTATGGTGTCCCACTTAAAGGTCACTAATGAGAATTTTGCCGTGGCCATGGACATCCTCACAAAGCGCTATGAGTACCGCCGGGTTCTCATCGATAGTTTCGTCGACATAATCCTGGGGCTGCCAAGCATCCACACGCGCTCTAACATACGCACACTTTTCCTCACTCCGCTTGTGTCCGCCCAGTGTGCCCTTAGTAATTTGGATCTGCCCATAGGAGACGACTACGTGTTTGTGTCGATAGTGGTGCGAAAGCTTAAGGGCGAGCTCCGCCCGTTATTTGAACGCAGGCACGGGTCTAGTAACACCCTGCCCACGTTAAGGGACCTCATCTCCTACCTCGAGGAGCACGCGCGCTGTGTGGAGACAGAGTTCTCCAACATAGCCATGGCTCAACCCATTCAGCCCCAGCCCGGCTCTTATCGTAGCCGCGCGCCTCCTCAGTTGCCCCATCGCACTTATGCTCAGATGGCTCAGCAACAACCCGACTATTACCGTGGCCGCTCCTCAGCCCCATCGCCTCACCGCGCCTATGATCAGCCCACTCACCAACCGTTCCGCCCAAAGCAGCAAATGCGTCACCGCCCATCCACCTCCCCGGCTCGCAGTCAGCCCTTCCCCGTTTACTCGGCCTTCAAGAAAAGCTGCTCCTCATCATCGTCCTCGTCTTCTTCCTTACGCTAGACGCCCTACTGTCCCTATTGTGCCACTAGGGGACATAGGCTCATGACGTGCAAATGGTACAATTCCCAGCCAACTCAAGAATCGCCTCACAATCCCCAAGTTAGAGTTGTCGGCCGCCACCCTACTCTCCCAGCTCATGATCCGTGTGTCGGTTCAGTTATCGGCCCATATCAGTATACAACAACACATATGTTGGTCAGACAGTACGATAGTCCTGGGCTGGCTCAATACACCGCCTCACCGTCTTCAACCCTTTGAAGCCAACAGGGTAGTCAAAATCAGCTCAGGCTCACCAGAATGTACCTGGCGACACGTACCTTCCGAGCTCAACCCGGCAGATTGCGCAAGCAGAGGGCATCTCTGCGCAATCCCTGTCAGCCCACGACCTATGGTGGTCTCCCACGTGGCTTAGACAGCCTTGTGAGTCTTGGCCTGCGATGCCCTTAGCTCTGGGCCATCACGCCCTGCCCGGCCTTAAGCCCAAACACGTCCCGTCACTGGTCACAGTGCCCGGTCTTGACTTTGACCTGCTCACTCGGTTCAGTTCACTAGACAAGCTCGTCGGAGTGACAGCTTGTCTAAAACGCTTTCTGCACAACTGCAGACACCACCCAGATTCGCGACGCTCAGGCCCCTTGTACGTCAGTAAACGAAGAGAGGCCCTACTTTACTGGGTGCGCAGTGTTCAGCACAATGAGTTTGCAGAGGACATCCACCTCCTTCAAACTGGCAAAATCTGCTCCGTCAGACTCCAGCGGCTGTCACCTCTCATTAAAGATGAGCTCCTTAGAGTTGGTGGACGACTGTCCCATGCGTCTATCCGATATGACGCGCAGCATCCGCTCATACTTCCCAGCTCTGGCCCACTTGTAGACCTCATCATTGACCACTACCACAAAATACACTGCCACCCTGGCGCTGACACTTTACACGCTATCCTACGCCAACAGTTTTGGATATTGTCCGCGCACCGTATTATTAGACACCGAGTCTTTAAAGGCATTAGATGCTTTCGATGCCGGGCCCAGCCGCAAGCGCCCTTCATGGCCGACCTGCCAGCCGATAGAGTTACGCCTCAGCCAGTATTTAGTCAAGTCACGACCGATTTTGCCGGCCCATTCCTCGTTAAATCTAGTACCCTACGTAATGTTAAACTCTTAAAAGCGTACTTTTGTATATTCGTGTGCCTCTCCACTAAGGCGGTTCATTTGGAACCGGTCTCGGACCTCAGCACGGAAGCGTTCCTCGCGGCGTTACAGCGTTTTATAGCACGCCGCGGTGCCCCGGTTCTCATCCGCTCGGACTGCGGTACAAATTATGTAGGCGCTAGAAATCAGCTCATTGAAGTACAAAACTTTCTTGCCTTGAATAATGACACGATTGCGCACTCGCTGGTCAGCACATTACTTGGTTGTTGAACGTCTCTAAGGGACCATGGTTCGGTGCGTTACATGAGATCAACGTAAAATCAACAAAGCAACTTTTATATCGCGTAATTGGCGAACAACACCTCACATTCGAGGAGTTCTCCACACTTTTAGCTCGAATCGAAGCGGTCCTTAACTCTAGACCTCTCTGCCCACTTTCGTCTGATTCTTCAGACTTTGAGCCGCTTACAGCCGGACATTTCATTATAGGTCGCCCACTAACGGCCCTTCCCGAACTATCCGTGGAAGATAGGCCGATCTCCACACGTAGGCGATTCCAGATGGTACAGGCCCTTTCCCAGCGCTTCTGGACGCTGTAGACCCAGTCCTACCTTCATACCCTCCAAACCCGCTCCAAATGGTTGTCCCCATCCTCCCCTCCCCGAGTTGGCGAGCTCGTCCTCATCAAGGAGGACAACCTGCCTGCCCTCCAATGGAGACTGGGGCGCATTGCTCGCACCCTGCCTGGGAAGGATGGCGTCGTGCGGGTGGTAGACCTGTACACCGCGAATGGACATCTTCGGAGGCCTGTATTCCGGATCGCCGGGCTCCCATTGGATGAGCCTGGGCCCCGGAGGATGTTCCCGCCAAAGCCAGGACGCCCATTCGAATCATGCCGCCATCTGTGAGGCGGTTGACTCAGCGGTTGTTGACGACCGCGTCCGCCTATCTGCCGCGGCGCCACCGCTGCGCGACCCGCGGCCGCTCGCTTCGTGAGCAGACCGCGCGACTAGTCTGTCTGCTAGCTACCGCGAGACGCCCAGAAAATACGCGCCTTGATATCGCTTTTGACTGAATATAGTGACCCTGAACCTTAAGTGAAGATAGTGCCTGTGATTAGGTGAAAGAACTGTGTGCTGTGACGCGACCATCAAATCGCCTACATCGCCGCCCGCCAGCACGCCTCCCGTCTCCTGCCTCATCATCCCTGGTAAGCATTCCGATCTATCCTCCTTCTTTACTCTGCCTTTCTTTACTCTGCTGTATTTGGCGGTGTCTGCTGACCCGCGAATACACTGAGTTTAAAACAAATCTACTTATCATAATCTATCCCTATTACAATTATAAGCAGACGCATCTCTAATAAGTCTGTGAAGCAGACGAAGAATAGTATCATCAATGCAATGGTACAATCAAATCCAATGCAATGTTACAATGTAATGTTCACATTAAGTGTTGGTACGAAAAGTGAAAATGTTTTAATTTCACTCACTCGCCCAACTGATCTGCTCTCCGGCCTCACTCTTGCAATGAACTTACCAAGTGAACCCAAGCAACAAAGCAGCGACGCGAATGGGAAGACCGCGTCAAACGAAACGGCAAACACTTTTCACGCTCGTCGAGCGCCACCCTTACGTAAGTAAAGACAATAATAATTACACCACTAAAATACTTAAATCAAATTATGACAAAACAATACAAAAACATGTAGGAAAACTATTATGCCCGTCTCACAGCCACTGAACATAGGTTTTTTATTTCAGATCTCGCCACTCGAGGGAAAAGAATGCCATTCAGAGGTAAAAAATAATAAGTAGTAGGTATGTGCAATTTAAATTAAAGGTGCATATTTTGCGACGTCATTAGGTAGCACTTTAACTTACTTATAAGCGATTTCCTTGTCCCTAGATCTCGCAGCGGGGGAGAAAGATCATTCCAGCACTTGGAGGCGGCAAATCTAAAGGATCCCCGAAATGATGCAGTATTTTGGTGTAGAGAAGACATGAGTGCAAGATTTTTTGGGTACTTATGGTGAACTTTTACTAGCTTTTCTAAAAGATACTGTGGCTTACCCGTGTGGATGATGCCAAACAACATAGACGCCAGATGCACACGCCTGCGTGCCTCCATTTTCAACATACCAGCAGAGTTTAGGCCTTCCTAAAGGGAGTGACATGTGTTCGTGGTGGTATGTGAAAACAAAAGCGCGCGCATGCATTCTGCACTCTCTGTATAAGCCGAGCTGTTCTTGCTAGTATGCATGGGCCATAAACTGTATCACAGTAATTAAGGTTAGATAGAACCAGTGACTCGCATAGCGTGATTCTGAGTTGTTCCGATAGGTATTTTCTTATCCTGTACAACAGCTTTAACCTGTAAAAATAATTGCGAGCACACTCTGCAATGTGGGATTCGAAGTTAAGACTGCTGTCAAAGGTCTAGCCCAGACTCTTGGCCTTTTCCACTCTCTCTATGATCACACCATCAATGTGTATATTAAGCATGCAGTCATTGAGCCTGTTAATGCTCTTCTTGCTACCAATAAGCAGGAGTTTAGATTTCTGAGGATTCAGAACAAGACAATTAGAACGAGACCATGCTGCTATCCCTGCCAAATCCTCGTTTACTTTGGCTACAGCAGCGATGGTGTCAGTTGGTTTGAAAGAGTAGTAAAGCTGTATGTCGTCTGCATACATATGATAGCGACACTCGCGTATGCGGCCCACAACATCTGCGCTGTACAAAATGAAAAGAACAGGACCCAGCAAGGAGCCCTGGGGTACGACCATGGTGACCGGGACAGAGTGAGACCGCAACTTAGACCCATCAGCTGCCGTTAGCTCCACATATTGTTGCCTGTCTGATAAATAACTATTGAACCATTTTACAGCACCAGTGTCAAAGCCATAGTAGGCCATTTTGGATAATAAGAGTGTTGTATTTATACAGTCAAAAGCACGGGAGTAGTCCAACAGCAGCAGCGCACTGACCATTCCATGGTCCTGTGCAGCTAAGAGGTCGTCCACAACATCTGAGAGAGCAGTTGCAGTACCACGACCCTTACGAAATCCGGACTGCCGCAGTGGGAGTATGTCGTGATCCTCGCGATACCCGGTGAGTTGATCGCATACTATTCTCTCTAAAATCTTAGAGATGTAAGGAAGGAGGCTGATTGGTCGAAGGTCCTTCATCGCAGTTGGATTTGAAATTTTAGGTAGAGGTTTTACCACTGCCCTCTTCCAGTCTCTTGGAAATATGCCTTCGACTATAGAACAATTTACAATATTAACTATTGCCTCCAACGACTATGGCAGTGTCAACTGTAACATCTCCAGTGATATGTGGTCATCCCCTTGAGCATTAGAGTTCAGTCTTCTAATGGCTTTGAGTACCACGTCCTCACTGACCGTCTGCAGCTTAAAAATCGCTTCGCTATGCCTATGGTGTTCGAAGAACGTGAGATGGAAAATCGATACATGGTGCTTGCCAGGCACATTAAGGAAGTGCTTATTAATTGTGTCAGGGTTATCAAAACACGGTGGTATGTCATGTCCGACTCTTCTACTAGGCAGTATATTCTGTTTAAGGTTTTGCCATAATTTTTTTGAATTACCTATATTGTTATTTATATTGTTAGCAAAATAGCTGGTCTTCTCACGTTCAACAGTTTCAGTTACCAGGTGTTTCATGAAGATGTATCTGTCTTTGTGAGCTTAAGACTTGTACCTTTTGTGTTTTTGGTGATAGGTATTTCTTAACCGCATCATAGACTTCACCGTATCAGTAATTCAGGGGTGAGGTGGAGACTTAAATTTTTTAGTAGTGACAGGAGCGTGGATATCAAATAGTGCTATGATAGCAGACGTGAAATTGTCCACCAAAGCATCGACATTCTCCTGAGACCGCTTGAAATAATCCCAGTTAATGCATTCCAGATCAACATTAAACTGTTCCAAGATAATGCTCTTAAAGGGCCTGTAGGTTACCAACTGAGGCAATGGATTTCCTTTTTTTATTTTAAAATCTCTTCTCTCCGCTGTTCTCCGTTATTCTGGGGCTGCTCATCGAACACTGGCAGTAAGTGACAATATTAATATTGAAGTTAAATATCCTTTAATATAGGCATCTGAAACGTGCCATCCTAGACGCCGTGTTTCGCGGTAAAAGGCTTCCACCCCCGGACGTGGTTGGTTTGATCAGGGCAAGGGGGTTTTGCTGTCCTGCCTGCGACCGGCTGTGGAGGCTAACAGGGGTTGTGCTTACCCTTCATATTCTGTCGTTTAGCCAGTTACGTTAGGCCGGTGAAAGCGTATTCCAGCCCGGTTGAAATGGTTTTCAATGATTAATTTTCTAATTCTAATTTCTAATTTCTTTTAATTAAATAGTGTTTTGGGATGAGACATATTGAAAAAACATCATGGATTTTTTTCTGTATGTCTTACACCATAAGATACCACATATAATTTTGTTGCATTCGGTGAATGTGTAGGCTGTGTAGGCTAGATTCTGCCCGTGTAATATGCTCTGTGTTCATTGGGTTTGGGTAACTAGTTTTTTTTCTCTGCTAGAGTATGCAATATGCATTGTAACGCTGGACGATTTGAAATAACAGTCAAGTATTTTTTCTTGGGGGCTGGTATAAAAGGCAGATCCCCCCTCAGAAGCCTCTCTTTGCTGCTCCAGCCCTGCCTTACAACAACACGATACTAATTGTCGTCACGCTGCTCAAGTAATTAGTTAAATAAGTTAACCCGAGATCTCGGTGAGTTGACTATCATATTTCCAACTGAATTGATTTTGCTACATTTGCTGTGTATTTTAATTTTACAGATATTACTAGTGTTTAAAGTGTGTTGTGGTTGCATATATTGTTAGTGTTTAACGTAAAGCATAAATTAATATATTTCCTTTAAAGTCATGTTATGTTACCTTCAAGTTGAATATTTGCTAGTTCTTCCTTGTTAAGAATTACTATCCAGGATGTGTAATTTGATTGAAGCGACGCGAGGTCTTATATGATCCCGTGGACAAAATACCATTCCTAGTTAATTTAATAATTACTTGTTTTTACCTTTTCAGAATGTCAGTCAGGTTGGGGTTAAAGTTACTTGCGTTCGTAGGTTTACCCTTGAGACCCTACACATGACCCCTCGCTGGTGCTAAATGGGCTGGCTCGCCCCGGGTAATACCACCCTCTCACGAATATCCGGCGTGAAATAATGGCACTTGGTGCTGTTGTGTGTCGTCCGGCCGGTGAGAGATCCGGAGGCCCCTTCCCCCTCCTCAAACCTTATTCCTTTCTTAAAGGTCGGCCACGCATCTGCGACTCATCTGGTTTTGCGGATGTCCATGGGCAGCGGTGATTGCTCTTCATCAGGTGACCCGCCTGCTCGTTTGCCTCCTTCTTATATAAAAAAAAACATTAAATTACAATGTTCGTACTTAAAATTTCTCTTGTTTAAATTGCCTAACGGTTTTGTAATTACGATTTTGCGGAGTGAATGAGCCAGGTTCTATTGTAGCTATACTACACCGGACCACACAGAGGCTGGGTGTGTGAACATAAGTTCATTTCCTTTCTTTGTGCATTCCAGGGTTCCTGCACTGGAGTCCACCCCCTAGGCCTGTTCGCTGCTGCCTGCCTGCTAGTTCCTGTGCGAAACAAGCCTGCCTAGCGTAAACGACCTCGCTTTCGTCCCTGCGCGCAGACTGAGTCCGCCGGTTCCAGGTTCCGGGTAGCACCCTTCGACGAAGAAAGTCTAATAGCCTAAAGCTAAGTCTTTTATGTCCTACTCAAGCGGGCAGAGTGAGCAATCCATGAACCCTTCCTGAGCTATTATATTTTTTACTTGAAAGAATAAGAATAAACTTTGTAACCTATTCGCCGTTTTAATTCCTATTCTGAAGCAGGTACTAAACCGCTTCAACCGTGTGACTAAATCGTTAGATGGGTTAATAATGTATGTATTTATTATTTCTATATTACATATTGTTCTTATTACTTACTAAATATCTTATATTTCTTTCTTTCCTAATTACATTCCTGCTACATTGTGGTCTTGCTTATTTCTAATTGTCCGTACTTTATCCTAGTTATCCTTATTTCTTCCATTTACTTTAACAACAACAACTTTTTTGGAAAATTCCATTAAAATATTTCTTTCCTTTTTTATGGTCAGAATCTCCTTATGGGTATCTTTACTTAGTTTTGTGTCAAGTTTTGCTGCAAAGTGTACCTATCTTGTATATGTATTGGGCACTCGTGAAGTATGTGGAAGATGTCCTCGTCCATCGTCGGGTCGCAGGCACACGAGCGGCTGTCCCTGCGTTTGTGGCCTGTCAAGACTTGCGACGCAATCCGGTCGATGGACATCTTCCTCACTGTGCTACATGCGTACACCCCATTAGGGAAAAAGACCTTGCTGGTCGCGGCTGTGACTTCGGTCCTATACCTGCATTCCCACTGCTCGATCATTTCCGCCCGTAAATGACGTTTAACGAACGAGATGGGGCTGCAGTCATAGTCCGCTCTGGTCTTCAGTTTGAGGGCGGCTTCCTTCGCTAACTCATTTGCTCTTTCGTTCCCTCTCACTACGACGTGGGCCCGTATCCAATAGAGAGAGATTAGTTGGTGGTTGTGTCTCAGGAATTCTAGGTTACCCTGTATCGCCTTCGTGATCGGGTGCGAGAAATCTGGATCAGTCAGCGTCTGGAGAGCCAACCTCAAGCCGCTTCTTTATATTTTTTGCCAATAATAATTTCAGTCGCTTGAAGGATAGCATATAACTCGGCTTGGATGACAGTCTGAATTTTCGGGTACACGGCTCAGCCGTCCCCTCCCAACAGGTCAGGGCAGCTCCAACATTCCCTTCCAGCTTGCTGCCATCCGTGTAGATCTTAACCAGGCCTTCTGCCAACTCGCTATCCTCTTCTGCGTTTTTCAAAAGGGTAAATTTTGAATTTAGTATCCTACTGGGAGAACACCCTCTCGGTGAAGGGTACGCGCTGCTCAACCCTCCTGCCACTCAATACTGCCTGGAGTTTCCCGCGCTTTGCCTTAAAAAGCCGGGATGCTTCTTGGATCCGAAGATCCAGCGGAAGCAACCCCATCAGTATTAAAGCAGCGTTAAGGGAAACTGTCCTATTACTTTTAATTATCTTCTGCGCGAATCCTCTCAATACTACATCGAGGGCTTTCGGGAGACTGCCTTCTTCACTTCCGCGGACCAGACGCTTGTTGCGTACAAGATCACAGGTTCGATTAATGCTTTATAGATTGTCCTGATCATCTCAGGGTGCAGTCCCCCAGGTAGCTTTCGCCGCCCTGCAAACTCCTTTATATATCCCTATCGACTTTTTGTAAATGTACTGGATGTGCTTGTTGAAAAGAAGTTTATTGTCAAAAATGACACCTAAGATTTTAATGTCATCTACAATCTCAATGTCTCATCTCCAGACGAGGTGTGTTAAACTTAAGCTTTCTGGTAATTACCATTGCCTTGGTCTTTTGTAGCGTGAAGTTTAGCTTGTTCGACACACCCCACCTCCGGACACTGGAGAGGACGGCATTGGAGTAGTGAGATATTGGGCATTCTAACTCACTTTCGTTCGGTCGCAGATGCGACCTCGCTTGTTCGTTAGAATGCCCAATATCTCGAACGTATCGCAGTTTTGCAATGGATAGCATACCATCTTCTGTTTTCATGTCGTCCGTTTTAGATGTACAGATATTGTACATCTCAAACGGACAAATATTGTTATTTGTAAAAATGTACAAACATTTCACCGTTCGCTCACTCCGTTCGCTCTCTTGAAAAAGTGAATTAGAACGCCCAATAATCGATGTGGATTATTGGTATTTTCGTTATTTAAGCGTAGCAACCATTTTATGTTGTCATTTCTGTAAAATCCTTTTAACACTGCAGTCAAATTTAATTTTTAATCATAATATATAATGAAATTCTTAAAACAAAAAGAATCGTTAAAATTGGAATGTATTTGTCCAACTTCATTGTCAGGGGCAAGTCGACATGGAAAGTTATTGCCAAATACAATCCGTTGTATTGTTTGCGGTCCATCTAATTGCGGGAAAACCAACCTAGTAATAAGTTTATTATTACATAAAGATGGTCCACGATTTCGAAACCTGTACGTGTATTCAAAATCTTTGTATCAACCTAAATACAGTTATCTCGAAAAAGTTTTAGAATTGGTTCCAGGTACATCATTTCACAAATATAATCATAATAGCGAAATATTGAGCCCTCACGAAGCGTCACCTGATTCCATTATTATTTTCGATGATGTTGCTTGTGAAAATCAAAACAACATCCGTAACTATTTTGCTATGGGGCGTCATATGAATATTGATTGTTTTTATATCAATCAAACTTACACCAAAATACCTAAACAACTCGTAAGAGACAATTCTAACATGATTATATTATTTAAACAAGACGACGTAAATTTAAAACATGTTTATGATGAGCATGTAGGGTCTGATATGTCATGGCTTCAATTCCGTGAAATGTGTTCAACTGTTTGGAAAATACCATACAATTATATTGTCATAAATAAGGATTGTGAGCGAAATAAAGGATGCTATAGAATGACGTTTGATACATTTATAGTCGTAGATTAATAACTACATATACGGATGTTATTATATTTATAAATCATTTCCACATGAGATTCGGAGATAAAAGGAAACCCAATAAAATGGAAAAAGATCTAAAGAGACAAATCGTTAAATCAGCATCAGCTGTTAAAAGAAAGTTCGACATGATAAAGGATGCACAAACTACAAGAAATAATACTTTAGAAACAATATTTAAACCCATAGTTGACCCTCTTAATATGATAGCAAATAAAAATGATGAAAAGCAACATGACAAAGAGACTTTTAATAACCCTTTATTTAAAAAAATAGAGAATAATGAAAGCGAAGAGTCGTATTCGTCTATTGAAGAATTTAACGAACAAAGTAGCGAAGATGATGAAGAAAATCATGAAAAATTCCGAACAACCGACAAAACCCTTACTGTATAACCTACTCAAGACCATGATGTGAGTGAAGGTTCGTTCAAATCGCTACAATCATCGCCAAACGTTAAAAATCAATCTTTATCATGGTCTACTTCATCTGAAGTATTTAGTGCTATACCTTTTGGAATAAGAAATGAACAAGGAAAACTTATGCTTGGAAAAAGTCGCGTTTATGATGACGGCACCACTCTAATAATTGGAAATCATAATTTGAGAAAAACTCTCGGTTTAAAAGAACTATTGTTTAAAAAGAAACCAAATCTAGATGATATCACAGATAACGACCTTGAAAACTATAAACTACTACTTATCGATACTAATGCACACAGACGTAATTATGATCCCTCTAAACCAATAAATAGCAACAAGGGATTTAAATACATGAATATTATAAAGCCATTATTCAAAATCTCTAGAAAACCGACCACTAGTACAGAGAGTATTCCTCGAGGAAAAGGTATTGAACTCGTAAAAAGAGTAAAAAGAAATACAGATTTAGTTTACTGGGACGATCCTAACGAGTTAGTAAAACGACTGAAATTACTGTTCGCATCACGAGATGCTGGTAACACTGGGTTAGATAATGAAATTATTGCAATCATCGAGGAACTTCACGAAGCTGGTATCATAAACAAAGAATAAAAACAAATAGCATCGGGAAATTTGTGCAGTATACTTACAGTAAACAAAGCATCGGGACCGCAATGAATATAGATAAATTTGGTCATCACGTTCATAAACGTTTACGATTATCTGAACATATTGATATCTATAGCGATACGTTACAGAAGTCTGAAACGGGAGAATACGATTTAAAATCATCCAAACTAAAAGGCTTGTCGTCTCCAGACAAGGACGATGAAGCTGTAAATAAAGCATATATGGATAAAACAGTTCAAGAGCTGAGAAACGAAATAAGCCAAGTTAATAGTCGTGTATTAATTTATTTAAAGAACTTGGAATCAGCGAGTACAGACCGTTTGTCTTCTATGTTTTACTCAAAAATAGAAATAGACCGTATGATTCAAGCCAAACAAAAATGAGTAAGAAAGAAATTGTAGACGAACTTCACAGAGCGGCGAGAAGAAATTTTCCACGTCGAAGTACAATCATAAAAGGAATAGATGATTTATGGCAAGCAGACCTTATAGACTTTCAAAAGTACTCACAGTTTAATAAAGGATATAAATATGTTTTAGTCGTAATTGATACTTTATCGAAATATGTGTGGGTTAATCCTTTGAAGTCAAAGAATAAAAGTTGTGTTACAAATGCAATGCAAAATATATTAACCACGTCATCTCGAAAGCCCAAAAATTTACAAACAGATTTAGGCAAAGAATTTTACAATAAAAATTTTAAACAATTGACGATAAAATATAACATAAATCATTACTCCACTTACTCTGTAAAAAAAGCAGCAATTGTTGAAAGAGTAATAAGAACTCTAAAAAGTCATCTTTACAAATTATTTAGCGTCTGCGGTAAATATCAATGGATACAAAAAAATTTGGAAGACGTTGTACTATGCTACAATAACACTATTCACCGTGTAACAAAACTAAGGCCTATTGATGTTAGCAAAGAAAACCAGATGATTGTTAGGTCTAACATTATTAAATCACAAATTACCAGAAAACATCAAAAATTTAAGTTCCATGTTGGTGATCAAGTCCGGATAAGTAAATACAAAGGGGATTTCTACAAAGGTTATACTCCAAACTGGTCAACAGAAATATTTTATGTTATTAAAGTCAATCATACAAATCCAGTTACTTATCACTTGGAAGACAAAAATAAACAGAGAATTTTAGGATCTTTTTACGAGCATGAATTACAGAGAACCAAATTTCCAGATATTTATCTTATTGAAAAGGTTTTGAAAAGAAAAGGAAACAAACTCTTTGTCAAATGGTTAGGTCTCAGTGACGGTGAAAACAGTTGGATTGATAAAAATTTATTGGTGCTTTAATATAAACTAAGCATTATTATTTATACGCTCACTTTATAATCATCGATGACGGAAGGAAGTGGTATTATTAACAACTTAATAAATAACATTCCGTTTGAGTTACATTTACCTGGATATCAATTTTGTGGTCCAGGCACAAAACTTAAGAAAAGATTACTCAAGGGCGAACGAGGTATAAATAAATTGGATGAAGCTTGCATGTACCACGATATCGCTTACAATAATAAAGATTGGAACGTTAGACATAACGCCGATTTAGAACTTTTAAATATGGCAAAGAAAAGATTGAAATCGAAAGATGCTGGGAAAGGAGAAAAGATTGCATCATGGATAGTAAAAATGCAATGAAAGCAAAACTTAGAGCCGGAGCAGGAGTACGGTCATTCATGAAAGGTGTTAAAAAAATTCAAAAGCAAATGAAAAAATTAAAATGTAATGACAACCGAAAGGCTATAAAATATGCACATGCAGCTGCAAAAAAAGTGTTTTCTAATGTAAAAGGAATACGCTTCCCACGCTGCATTCCTGTTCCGAAAACTGGTGGGTTGTTACCTCTCATACCAATCTTTGCTGGTTTATCAGCTCTTGGTTCACTTGCTGGAGGTGCTGCAGGTATAACAAAGGCTGTTAACGATTACAAGGTTGCTCAAAAAATCTTCAAGAATCTGAACGACATAACAAGATGATGGAAGCCGTTGCACTTGGGAAAGGATTGTATTTGAAGTCTCACAAAAAAGGAGCGGGCTTGTACTTATAACCTCCAAAAAACTAATTAAACGGTTACCCAAACGAGCACTCACTAATTTAGATATATTAAAGCACTCGGTTCATATTCCATATTTTCGTGGCGTTTTTATGCGAGATACGTTACCATCAAAACCAAGAAAAATTGAGTGTGCTATTCTAAATTTAGATAGTTCCAGAAATCCGGGAACTCACTGGGTAGCCTATGTCAAGCAAAATGAATACTGTGAATACTTTAACAGTTTTGGTAACTTAAAACCTCCGTTAGAATTAATAAAGTATTTGAAAAATATGCACATAAATTATAATTACAAACAGTATCAAACTTTTGGCACTACGAACTGCGGTCATCTTTGTTTATTATTTTTAAGAAAGTATTGGAAAAAAATATTTATATAAAGGTTAAAATTAAAATAACTTGACAGTATAATAATGTCTTTCACTGTATCCATAACTGGGCAGGGAGCCTCCCTCGTAACAAACTACTCACCTACTTTAGAATTACGTGGAGAATACGAGTGTGGACTTCTGTACTTTTCTACATTTAATTCTATTCCTAATATAGATGAAAGAAATAATAAGTTTTATTATGGTAATAATGAGGTCATTGAAATTCCAGAAGGATCATATGAACTTCAAGATATTTGTGATTTTTTAAAAGGCAACGTCAAGAATACTGCATTAAAATTGAGTTGTAATAATAATACACTCAAAACCAAAATATTCTGTTCAGAAGATGTTCACTTTGGGAAAAGTAATTCCATCGGTAAAATTTTAGGTTTTGCTAGGGAAACAATAAAGGCTAATATAAGTTGTGAATCTCGGTATCCAGTCAGCATTTTATCTACAACCATCGTGCGCATCGAATGTGACGTAGTTGGAGGATCATTCGTGAATGGAAAAGCAAGCCATATAATTTATGAATTTGTACCTAACGTGCCACCAGGCTATCGAGTTATTGAGATACCCAAAAACTTAATATATTTTCCAGTCAACCAAAATTCAATTAGTGCGATTAATATTAGATTACTAGACGGTCATAATAAGCAAATTAATTTACGAGGTGAAGAAGTACAACTATACTTGCACTTTAGAAAAAAATGATAAATTTCAATAAAAACACTGCTACAGTTTGTACTCAAGTCAGTTATAAAAGATCATCTACTAAAAGAACACCGCTTTTACTAAAAAAGAAACTTGCTAAAATGAATTATTTAAATATATCTCAACCAACGTCATATGATAACAGCATTGAAAGTTTTGAATATCATTCATACAAACCGTATGTAACAAGTTTCAACAATAATGATGAAATACGAATACCCATTCATCAACAAGATTTGTATGTGTTGCCTTCACTCAGCGCTTTGTATATTGAGGGCAAAGCGGATGTGTATAACAGTACTACTAAAGAAAAAGTGTCAAGTGTGCATTTTGTTAATAATCCAGCGTTATTTCTATTTCAAGACATTCGCTATGAATTAAATGGAATCGAAATAGATAAAATTAAAAATGCAGGCATAACAACAACAATGAAATCCTATTTATCGTTAAATGAAAATGAATCCAAAAGTGCTAGAGTTTGGGGTTGGTCTACTTCAGGAACCACCAATGTTAGTGGAGGCGCATTTTCTGCGTCAATACCATTAAACAAACTATTAGGTTTTGCAGAAGATTATGAAAAAATTATTATAAACTGTAAACACGAGTTAGTACTTTTGAGAAGCAACACAAATGTCAATGCCTTGAAATTAAATAAGGAACAAGTTGTAGAAAATATAATAATAAGTAAAATTGTTTGGCGCGTTCCGCATGTTAAGGTGTCAGATCGTGAGAAAATTCATTTGTTAAAACATTTAGAAAAAGATAGAGCTATCACACTAGCATTTCGTAATTGGGACTTATATGAATACCCATTACTACCCAAAACGCGTAAACATTCTTGGTCTATTAAAACTTCATCGCAAATAGAAAAACCGAGATTCGTTGTTATAGCTTTACAAACCAACCGAAAACATAATGCGGAAATGTCTATGGCAGAGTTCGACCATTGCAATATACGTGATGTAAGAGTATTTTTGAATTCATCGTATTACCCTTATGAAGGACTAAATGTCAGTTTCTCAGATGATAAGTTTTCTTTATTATATGAGCAGTACGCCAGATTTCAGCAGTCTTATCACGGTCGCCGATCAGAACCCTTGCTGTCTTTAAAAGAATTCAAGGCTATTGCTCCTTTATTCGTAATTGACTGTTCTCGCCAACACGAATCATTAAAAGGATCGATTGATGTGAGAGTTGAAATCGAAGCAGATCAAGAGATACCTGATCAGACCGCTGCATACTGTCTCATACTGAACGATTGTATATTTGAATACAAACCTTTGAGCAATATTGTAAAGAAGATATCATGAACAGCAATACAATAATAGTGGATCTGCAAGGATTTAAGGATTCAAAAAATAATTTCATTATTAAAGAGTTAGCAATAGCAACCAAAGACCACACACAAACATTTTTAATTAAACCACCCTATACTTTTAAAACTCTATCAAATGAAGAAAAAAAGCAAGTTCGATGGTTAGAAAAAAATCGAGGGCTCACTTGGAGTGAAGGATTCATCGATTATCGTGAATTTCGAAGAGTAATTGTTCCTTATATAAATGGCAAAAAAGTGTTAACCAAGGGATTGGAAAAAATAATGTGGATTCGAGAGTTATGTCAAGATTGTGAAATAATAGAATTAGATGAAAAAGGTTGTCCCAATTTTTTAAAATTATATAATGATTACTGTGAGAAAGAAAACACAAATTTGTATTGTGTTCATCACAATAAGAATTGTGCATTAAAAAATGTACTATGTCTTAAAATGTGGTACTACGATAAATTTAAGCATGATTTCTTTTAAAAAACATGAACTTTTTATTTTCGTTTCTTTTTATTTTTGTTATTATATCTAATTATAGCAAATTATAATGTATTTAAAACATTTTTTTTAAATAAAGGTGTAATGATAATAAATGTATTTCTTTTACTTTTTGAAATAATATATGATCTTTAGTAAAGAACATTATAAAAAACTACATGTTTTTAAATCTGTTTGTCAGTGTGTTAAATTCTCTAATTAGGAAGTAATATTATTCATAGGTCATTTATATTTTCTTTGTGCATATTTTATTAAATAGAATAAAATAAAATTTTAGAAATAAAAACATTTTCTTTATCTACTTTCAACTTTAATAATAATCAGTTACATAAATACCTACTAATATTAATAAACAACAATAAACAATAATTATTTATATCACATAAAGTATATTTACAGTCTTAATCTTATCCTATAAAATTAATAACTATCACCGCACAATCTTTTCGAGATCTTTCTAACTAAGGTTTCCGTAAGGTCCATAATTTCATCCACCGGATCCTGCACCACGTACTGGGCACTGAGCACCACACTTTCATCGTCGTCGCCATCGGCTCCCTGTGCCGTCGTCCTCGCTGCCTGATCCGCTGCCAAATCCAATATTTTAATTTGTATCAGTCTTGATCCTCTTTGCTCCTTACTGATGACGAATGACTTCAACGAAACACCATTCTTTTTTGAAGGATCTTTAATTTGGTGGGTTGTTTACCAAACAATTCCTCACATTGCTGAGTAAAATTTTCAAGAGGGTCTTGGGCGTACTGCGAAAATACGATTTCCGACGATTCAGTCATGATCTGTAACAGAAAGAACAAAAGTTTTTTTTTTTTTTTTTTTTTTTTTAAGTATTTAAATTTTTTAAGTATTTACACTTACCAGAGAGTTCAAAACGTGTCTTTCTAAGCAACGGTGATATAAATATGAATTATTATATTACTAAGCGAGCGAATTACGAAATTGCATGGTTTGCACTTAGTGGGCGTTGACCTTAATGCGGGGCATGTACTTTGACCGTGAATGAAATAAATAAAACCACCGATATTAGACAACTTGATTTACTAATTATTTATTTATTTATGTATATATTAACATCGAATACGCATTAACGTAAATCTAACACAAGCTAGACTTTCTTATAACTATTACAATGTTGAAACATATTAGAAGTAGGTTTACACAACGTTTTAAAAAATTCTCTTCCAGACAACTATTTGAATAGAGAGAGCTAATAAACTGCAAAATCGGAGTTGCTAACAATTTAATTCGGTATTATAAACTATTATTACAGGTTTATAAAATAGTTACTATAATAATATAATAAAATAACTATATAAGTTACCAAATAAATTTCAATGAAACGCCTTCAACACAAAATTGAGCAATTACCCGTTTAAAGATAACTTGATTTATTATTTATTTTTATATATTAACATCGAATACTTATAGCATTAACGTAAATCTTACACAAGCTAGACTTTTTTATAACTGTTACAATGTTGAAACTTATTAGGAGTAGGTTTACACAACGTTTTAAAAAAATCTCTTCCAGACAACTATTTGAATAGAGAGAGCTAATAAACTGCAAAATCGGAGTTGCTAACAATTTAATATAAACTATTATTACAGGTTTATAAAATAGTTACTATAATAATATAATAAAATAACTATATAAGTTACCAAATAAATTTCAATCGAACGCCTTCAACACAAAATTGAGCAATTACCCGTTTAAAGATAACTTGATTTATTATTTATTTATTTATGTATATATTTAACATCGAATACTTATACTTATAACTTTAACGTAAATCTAACACAAACTAGACTTTTTATGACAATGTTGAAGCATATTAGAAGCAGGTTTACACATCGCTTTAAAATATTCTCTTCCAGACAACCATTTAGATAGAGAGGATAAAATAGAAGTTGCAAGCTATTTAATTCGGTATTATAAACGATTATAACAGGTTTATAAAACAGTTACTATAATAATATAATAATTTTACTGTACAAGTTACCAACATAAATTTCAATAAAACACCTTCAACATAAAATTGAGCAATTACCCCAAGCAACAGTTTCAATGCTGTTTTTTGATATCAAACGCTTATCATCGTTTGAAGATAATACAACTTTATTGACACTGCGTGTAAGTATCTCGTGTTTTAGTGACTTAAACAGTAAATTCTGTTTACGTATCAGTTCACCACTGATTAAAGTTTTTTCGTAGTCAGATTTATTTATATCTCGGACAACACATTTTTTCACACCTTTGGCTTTTTTCAAAGTAACCTTCTCAGATTGAATGCAATATAACTTTGGACGTAACCCAACAAATTCATTTATTATTTTACCACCCATTTCATCTTTGAACAGACCTGGTACTTTCTTATTTAAAAGTGATAAGTTATATGGGTTACTTGGACTATAGTTGCTGGTATCAAAATAAGCTAAAAAATGCTTTTGGAGATCATAGTAAAAATCACTAGTATGTATTTTATAGATAAAACTGTCTGTATCAGTGTAGCACAGTTTAACGAGATCCCTATAATGCGGTTGGATAATGGAATAGTGAAAATCGTACATGTGTTTTTTTGATAGCTCTAAAACAGAAAAACCGATGTAAATGGGTTTATCTAAAACCATCTTTTCTGGTTTCATTTGAATAGCAACCAAATTCTCTGAGAATATAGATGCACTGTGAAAATTTGGTCTAGCTATTAAGGAATCAGCACTTAACTTTTTTTTTGTTTTATTGTCATAATCGCTCCATTGGTTCACTAACTGAACATTCACTCGGTTTTCACTATTTTCAAGGGTTTTACCGAATATACTATTGTTAAGTAGTTTAAAGAAATCCTGCTCAAATGTGGAAAGAGCCTTTTGTCTAAGCTCAGTGTTAAGGTCAATATATTTCTTTAAAAAGGCTTTTTGACGAAAAGTTATAACACGATGTATTTTTTTCAATATTAAACCATGTTTAATGCAATTTTTTAAGTGAACGTAATGTATAACGTATTTATATTTATCATATAAATTGGGAATAAGTTTCGAAGTCTTGCCTCCAGGAGGAATACATTTCTCTGGGCAAAATGGTAAATCATTATGCGTGCTGTGCAAGTGTTTAGGATAAATCAAATCTACTTCTAAAATATATCCATGATCCGCGTCATCTTTTACATCAGTTATTTGTAGGTTTTCTATCTCTTTTTGATTTAGAAACCTGAAATCAGACAAAGGCAAAGGTTGACACATAGCATATCCATATAAGTTATTGCAATCTACGTATACAATAAAAACTTCATCTTTTCGCGGGTCAAAATGTTCCATATATTTGTTATTGCTTTTAGCATAACGATGCGAGCACATACATATACCTCCTCTTATCCCATCTTGTATCATTCTTATGATTGCTAAGTCATCAATAAGCTCTAACTTTATACCAGTCTTCAAAAGCATGGCGTCAAAAGACAAACTAGGAGCAGTTACATAAAATGCAGGGTCGAGTTGATAATGTAGTTTTGACGTATTTCTAAAATTTTCGAAAATATCTGTCAGTAACAGTACATCGGTCTTAAGATAAAGATCAGTGTATTCGCCGAGGTTTTTTATCTTAAACTCTGACCACACTAATTGTGCATGCTGGTAATCAGAAGACGAAATATTCTCATTGTTTAATGAATTGTAAAAGTCATCAACGCTTGGGAGATTTTTTTCCGCATAACGCTCTATACAGTTCATATAGTCATAGGGATAGACACCTTTTCGTGTAAGTAATTTGAATTGCTTTGAACAAGGGAAAAAGTTTCTCAAATGTTCAAACTGACTCGGTGTCATATTTTTAGCCAGTTTATCTAAGCTAGTTGACAAGAACTTAAAGGAATCAACAAACCGTAGTTGTACGCATTCATTTGTTGAAACTTGTATAAACTTTGTAAACGAAACATAAGATTCTTTATTTTTAGCTATTATTTTAAGTGCACCATGAGCTTCTCCTAGTTTAGTTATAAAAAGATGGCAATCGTAACCCGAAAGATTATGAAAGAAGATTGGTATAAATTTAGGAAGCTTAAACATCAGATTACAATAGTTATGTGCCGCCCCGCGATATCTACCAGTCAAATGACAATGGTCTCTAACTCTGTCGTTGAATAGTAAATTTTGACAAATATGACAACGAGTGGTCATTTTAAAATCAACTGCGTCTTCCTTATTAAATATGATCGGGACGTTATTCGATAGTTGGCTATTAATCCAATGAACGTCATGATAAATACTTTTAACAAATTTATCTACACAATCGGTTCCACGGTAAGACACAAGACGATTTCTACTGGGATCGAACGAACAAACTATGTAGTAAGCGAATGCTATAGGAACGTGCACCTGACGATCAGCGGTGCTCGCGATACCCGGGTCAGCCTCGCACCCCTGCACCGGGACCAACATGGTTTCAAAGTCGGCGTAAATTACAAAAGGCACATTCTGTTTCCGATCATAATTCTTAAACTCGATTACCGAACCCTTTCGAGGCAGTTGGGTCATTACGCCAGCACATATATGAGAATCTATATCATCGTTAGATCTGAAAAATAGGAGACATTCATCACAAAAAAATAATTTACCTTGATGTTTTGTAATTTGGTTTCTGACCAAACGAGACAAATCTTTGATAAGACAATAATGTGAGCACTTATCTTTTTCTAGTAATAATAGATTAACAGTTTTTCGGTTTCGTTTGCTGTACTGTGATTTATACAACGGTCCAGTAATCTGTTTACCGTTTTCTAATCCATAAACATTGATTCTTATATTTGCATTATTTTTTTCAAACATACTAATATCAGAAAAAGTTACAGGAAAATCCATTCCGTCAATGTTGAACAGATTACTGCAATGTGGATACGACGATACTCTCTGAACGTTCTTACTGACAGGATAAAGAGCCGCTGTGACCGACCACAAAAAACAAAACATATCTTCATTACGTATATTTACACAAGCCTTTTTAGTTTTAATGCTTTGCGGCAAATCAATGTACATAGATCCACGAAGCGGTTGGTATTTATTTATGTTAATTTCAATGTGACTATTACTGAGTAATGTCCACCCGCTATCCCGTTGTTCAAACTCACTTACCTTCTTCATTAAATTGCTAACTATATCTGAGAATAAATTTGTAAAATCATAATTGAAGCAAATCGTTATATTTTTAGTTCCAAATGATTTTACTTCCTGAGTGCTATTTTTTATCATTAAAAATAACAAATATACTTCAAAATTAACTTTTATGCAGTTGTGGATAGCAAGAGACTGGTCTATCAAAGATTTAACTTTATCTCGAAGGTTATCAAAGAAAACAGATAAAGATAGTTGCTCACTCTCGTCTCGAGCAGTTATTCTATAGGTAGCTAAACGGTTACGAAAAGCAGAGTTCACTTTTTCTATACCCTGACCTAAACTAATTACGTTGTCAGTATGTTGCTTATGCTTTCTACTTCTTAAGTGCCCTATCCACTGCTTGCTATCCACAGTCAAACTACAAACTGAACAGAAAGGCATGATTAATTGATTAATTACTTAGAGTTATGTTAATTATTGAAGCCTGATTGAAATTTATGTTGGTGAATTATAAACGCTCGATGTACAATATGTATTTATTTTGTTTATAAAGTATACTAATTAAATTACAGACTACTAATTTAAATTATTAAATTAAATTAAATTACAGCCTACTTATTTAAATTTAATATTATTAGAGTAGAACGTGGGCTCCGATTCAAATAGAGAGCTCGCTTGCCTCACAAACTTCTGCACGTGATCCCAGTGCGGAGTGTCGTTGTTGGTGCGCAGCTTCAACCACAGCAACGACTTCTTCCACAGGTCGTCGCCGTCAGCATCGACGTCCTCCGAGTCGAAGACTTTCAACTCGATGTAGAATGAGCCGTCGAGGTGCGCGGTACGCCGCGTCTGCCCGTTAGCAACACGATTGTATAGCACCGACGTCGCTGAGCTCTTTCGGTCGCGGTCGGTAGGCAGTTCACCTTCTTGTAGGTTAAACACGTCGAAACTAGGAGCCGGTGCTTTTTTCTTATTAGTTCTGAAAAAGTAAAAGCGTTCTGTTAAAAAAGTATACAAAATCTACTAACACCTGTGAAGAAAAACACACATAAGATTACATTTGCAGTGATAATCCAGATTAGACAATGCAAGAGACAATGTAAACTACAATTATCGCTATAACAATAATTTATTATACCTCGAACGGTCGGTCGGAACGCTTCTGTTAGCCGAGGTCTTGCGCTTAACAGACTCCTTCACTTGCTTGGGCTTGGCGCGCTCGCGCTGCACCGGGCCGCTACTCTCGTACTCAGAATCACAGGCCGACGACTTGCGCTTAACGGACTCCTTCACTTGCTTGGGCTTGGCGCGCTCGCACTGCACCGGGCCGCTACTCTCGTACTCAGAATCAGACCTGTGAAATAATCAATCATTAGCACATGCAAACAGAAACTAGCCTTTTCCATCACTGGAGAATGTGATAGTGAAAAATATTCTAAGTGTTTTAACAAGGTTTAGGACTTAGAATATTTTTGTTAGTTACTTGAAACAACTTACATTTTAGTTGTAGTAGGTATCGGGAAACTCACTATGAACTGTAGACTGTAGAGATCGACGTGGTACAGCTTGACGAAGAACTTCTAAGACTTCTTGCAGATGTAGCGCGATGGTAATGAAGGCACAGACAGAATGAAGCACTGATCGAATAATACTCGATTTTATTGGCAAATATTGATAATTTGGCAAAATGTGTTAGGGTTGTCACAAAAAGTTTAGAATGGAAAACGGCGTCTCACGTCACGTATGTGAAAATAAATCTATATAATTTAAAATGAATATTGGTAATTTAGGTAATTTTATTTAATTAAAACATTCTAGAGTTTTGCTGTGGTTTTTAATTGTTTATTCGTTTCTAGAATTTTGTTGTGGTTTTTAATTGTTTATTTGGTTTTTAATTGTTTATTCGTTTCTAGAATTTTGTTGTGGTTTTTAATTGTTTATTCGTTTGGTTATTTCATTGGTGTTCTTCTATATTATTATTGCATGCCACATTGGTGTACATAGTAATGAAATAGATAGGTACAAAAGGTGTCAAAATAAACAATGTAGCGCTCTGTAAGGGCATAACAATAACAATTTAATGAGTAAATGTTTTTTCTTTCTATTTTTCTTAACATAAGTTATTGTCTAATATCATGCTAATCATAATTTATAATCAATATTATACTGGATTTTCATTAGGTTTACTGACTCTTGATATTTTTGTAACAAAATACTGATTTCCATTAAACTATTAACAGAACACTATTGTGTTCAACAATTATTAAACTTTACCATAGCTTTCCGTTTTAGAAACACAATACTTACAAAATAAAAACAGAAATAATTAATACAGAAAAAAGTAAAAAGCCTTAAAATTGCTTGATATCTCCATTATAAAAATTCATCAATATGGTTTCGAATGTGAAAACGTTGCGATGAGAGCAACGTTTGCTGTAGCAATATTTTTGCCAACCCTAACGCATTGTGCATTTGTGCACAAAAGCATTTCTGCAGCAACGTGAATTTGCGTGAAGGACGGAAATAGAGTGATGAAATACGTACAACCTACATATCGTATTGGGACCAGTGTTCAACACTTTCACACCAGTGTTCAACACAGTTTTCATCACAAAAAATAACAGATTTTCATTGAAATTCTACGGGATGACAGCTAGGAGGCAGGTGTTCTGTATTCAATTGTTGCTAAATACTAAAATCAGTTTTTTATGATTAAAAGGAAAAAATATGTTGAACACTGGCGCCACTACCCTAAATGTCCGCGTTTAAAATTTTCAGTTATAAACAAGTTTATAAATAAAAAGAAAAATGTTCATATCATTTATCTTATTATGTCCCACTGCTGGGCAAAGGCCTCCATCATTGAAATCGCTATCATATTGGCTTAATACCCATCGTGGTGATTACACCACGCTTGTCAAATGCGAGTTGGTGATCATCACAAACACACTTTGCCCGACCTGGGAATTGAACCCAGGACCTTCGGTGTCGGTAAGAGCGCTTTGCCACTCGGCTACCGAACCTATCATTTATAGTAAATAAAATAAATGATTATAGGAATCTAACCCGGGACTTCTGGTCTGAGGCCTGATGTCTTAACCACTAGACCACAGAGGCGGTATTAAAGGAATACTAAAAAAAATATAACAACTTGAATATTAATTATGTTAACTATCTAGAATGCATAACTATCCAGTCATTGACAAAATTTAGGAATTGAACCCATGACCTTCTCGAGTATCGAGCCGAGCGCTTTGCCACTTGGCCACCGAAGCGATCGTTTATAGTAAATAAAATAAATTAATATAAAGGAATCAAACCCGGGACTTCTGGTCTAAGGTCTGATGTCTTAACCACTAGACCACAGAGGCGGTATTTAAGGAAAACTAAAAAAGTTTATAACAACTTGAATATTATTTATGTTAACTATTTATAATGCATAACTATCCCATCATTGACAAAATTCGTAACGAGTAAAGAATGTCACGGTAGCTCAGTGGTTAGAGCAAGGATAACGAAAAGACATTTTAGTATGGCGACATCTGTGACAGTAAATATTTTAATGTAAATTATTTTCTCTTCTTAATTTTAAAACGAATCACTAGTAATTATAAATCCCACTTTACTATACTTAGAGACTTAAATTACTAGTTGGTTAAAAACACTACACACAATCCAGATTCGTTCATAGCAGCTTACATAATATTGTTAGCGCTGGGAATCGAACTTCGGAATACTCTTAAATACGTTAATGTTTAATCACACAAAGAATACAGAATATTTATTTTTATATTTTAGAACTTAATTTATCATTGTGTAGTATAAAATTAACAAGATGCAGTTTCTTTATGATGATTTATATGTATATTGTGAAAAATTGTTACAACCTACAATATTTATTTCTTATTTTAATATATTAAACATCTATGTCGAAATAAGAAAATCGGTTTTCGTCATATTGAATCAATCAGGAATCAAATTTAGAAATCGTAATTTGACGAAAATAAAATGCTCTCTGTTTTGTTTACTAAACATCTTATCATCCCATATGAATTTTACTTAGTTTTGATAAACGAATACAAACGTCGGACCACATTCAAATAATATTTTGTTTCATTCATCGATTATAGTAAATAATCAGGAACGGGTGCATTTAGGTAGTGATTTAGGTATGAGTATTGGTAATGCGTCATATCGCTACATCCGGCATCCGCATGGCGCAACGAAGCCGCGCGCAGCGGGAGGCGGGCAACTAAATGCTGATGATGCGTTTTAAAGTAATTACGAAACTGGTGTTTAAATAATTGTATTATGAACCAATTAATTGACAACATCGGCTATTTACATTTATTTTGTTTTTAACGTTCTTAATATAATTGCATACTTTTCGTGCCGATACTCATTCTAAAATATTGTACATCTCAAACGGACGACATGAAAACAGAAGATGGTATGCTATCCATTGCAAAACTGCGATACGTTCGAGATATTGGGCATTCTAACGAACAAGCGAGGTCGCATCTGCGACCGAACGAAAGTGAGTTAGAATGCCCAATATCTCACTACTCATTGGCCCTCAAGGATATTTCACTGGCTGTACTGCCCTTATCAAAACGATGACATCTGCGAAGGCTTGACAGTATACTTTGGCGACGGTGAGTTCATTAAGCAGAGGGTCTATTATTAAATTCCAAAACAAGGGCCCGCCGATGAAGTTTTGGACGCAGCCCTTGATTGTACTTTTACTGTGTTGTTCCCCCGCGTATTTCACCGTCACCATCCTGTCACTCAGATAGCTGTCCAATAGCCTCTGCAGAATGATCGGGCACTCTTTCTCTCTAAGTTGACATTTAATTTGGGGCCACCACGCATTATCGAAGGCTCCCTCTATATCCAGAGATTTTAAGACCATAATTTTCTTCTCTTCCAAATTATGTCTGATTCGCTGACCATATCGTAGAGGGAGTCTTCTGCTTCTACTGCGCTGTAGCAAGAACCCGTATTGACAGGGATTAAATTTGGGCAGCACAGGAGGACCTGGATTCCATTCCTAAATGAGGTAGTAATTTCTTTCAACGTTTCGTTGTCTATGTATGAATTTGGAAGTTATTTTAAAATTGTACTGCGAATGCCGGTACACTGCGAAATATTAGCAATGCATATTATCAGCATTTATTTTGTCCTATTCATTTCATTGCGCCCATTCTTCTCCACAACTAAAAAATAAGTTAGTCGTGATTCCCCCTGAAAGTTATTACAAAAATATCTTTCAGTTATGGTCCTGTCCTGATTCCCCCCGAATTTAAGAAATTTATACAGTTAGGTGGAAAAGTTAAAACAAAAAAATACATAAAAATACAATGTAATTGTCATCTGTAGATTTTTTATTATTAAAGTTTTTTTTTTAGTTTTTTTATTGACATTATAACACCTTTACAGTTTACACCAATGCGATGTTATAATAAAAAAATTATGTAGATACAAAAACACAAAGTAAATATAAAAAACAAAGTTAAATATTAAAAATTACAAATTTAAAATTAATCAATAAAAATTACAAAAATCAATTAAAAATTATAACAAATAATACAATTTCAAATAGCAGATTTAAATTGACTAATAGCGTTTCAATTTTTTTTTGTGCTACTTCTAATAACTTTGGCAGGCTGTCATGGAAAATATCAGTTTCTCTGGCCATTATGTTAAATAAACGCATGGCTTGTGGCAAGGGAGCAAACTTAAGTAGGTTCGTCCTAGCAAAGGGCACGCCGAACGTACCGGACTGGCGTCTCGCACCTACATTCGGCACTTGCATCTGCAACATCGCAAGTATTTCCGGGTGATGTACCCGGCCGCGTACTATGTTTTATAACAAATTTAATGAGTGCGACATCCCTTCTCACTGCCAGCCTGCAATATCCAACCATGCCAATGACGAATAGGCTGGGATACATTAAGGGATAGTAAGGATAAACGTCATACTCCTTAAAATATAGAAATCGGGTAAATTTATTTTGGATTTTTTCCAACATTTGTGAATATTTGTTTTCGTGCGGACTCTAGATAATAGCATTAGTTTCCAGATGGCTCCGGACCAGTGCACTATATAAACTTTAATAACCCTTGTATTACGAAAATCCTTACACTGTCTTGTAATAAAACCTAGATTCCTAAAGGCTTTACCACAGACGTTGACGATATACGTACGAAACGATAAATCTGGTACCATTGCAACGCCTAGGTCCCGCACTTTGTTGACGCGTGTCATAATAACCTCGCTCTTTACTTTATAATGGTACTGCAGCGGCTTCCTCGCACGACTAAAAGACATAACACAACATTGTTCTACGTTGAAGTACAGCTTGTTAGTTTTACTCCACGATACTACCCTCTCAATATCTTCTGCAATATCGCAATCCGAAGTGCTCCCTACTCGCAAATACATCTTTAGATCATCTGCAAAGAGCAAACACTTCGCCTCCCGGATGACTGCAGGGAGATCATTAATCATTAAAAGGAACCCTAAAGGGCCAAGATTACTTCCCTGACCCACACCTGAAAAGGTGAAGTAGGGCTTGGATTCATATCCCGCGTACTCCACATATTGTCTTTGTTCACCAAGGTAGCTGGAAAAAAATTTTAGCAAATGTGGTGTAAAACCCATAGCCGAAAACTTTGCTAATAATATGTATGACATTGACATTATCTACAGTATCGAAAGCTTTTCGGAAGTCGAAGTACGCGACGTCTACCTGACCCCCGGTGTCAATAGTTGGTGTAAGGTGTGACACAAAAGTTAATAAGTTGCCCCCCGTACTTCGCCCTAGGCGGAAACCATGCTGGAAGTCCGTCAACTGAGAATTCACTTGTAAATAAATACACCGGTGTAGTACGGCCTCAAAAACCTTGGCGAAAGAAGACAATACAGCCACCGGTATATACACACATCAAAAGTGTCTAGGGATCAAGCATTTTTATGCGGATTTCTTGAGATTGAGATGTGGCTTTGTAATAAATTTATGATTTTATAAATTTATATGGATCCTTTTTGGTGCATTTCATAATTTGAAACAGGAACTTTCAATCAATTTCTAGTAAAAGATGAAAATCAGCTGTCAATATTTTCCCTATAAAAACATACAACGCATTGAAGACATTATTAGTGCTACTGTTTCCCTACTACTGATTAAAACCAACGTTATTATGGAGCGGCGACGTCATTTAAACAGGGAAGAAATGCTCAGAGCCGTGGGAATGATAGAAGCTGGTTCCCGGCAACGTACTGTGGCTTTAGCTCTGAATACAAGTCAGAGTGTTATCAGTCGACTTTGGACACGTTACCGAAGCACTGGTACCGTGGCTGAGCGCCATGGAGGACGGTATCGCTGCACCACACGGAGACAAGACCGATACATTCAAATCACAACTCGAAGAGCTCCAACAATAACCGCCATGATGTTAGCCGTGAGGCTTCATCACTCTTCAGGGAACTTAATTAGCGACCAAACAGTCAGAAACCGCTTGCATGAAGTGAACCTTCATTCCCGAAGACCGCTAAGGGTACCACCTATAGCAATGCACAATCGTAGGATTCGATATCAATGGGCTCTTGAACACAGAAATTGGGCAGAAGAACAATGGCGTTTCGTGTGCTTTTCTGATGAGTCTCGTTTTGGTATGAGACCGGATACAAGACGTATACGACACTGGAGAACCCCTGGACGCCAACAGCGATTAAAATCCTGCCAGGAAGTCCATCCTTATAGTGGTGGAACCATCATGGTATGGGCGGGTATTTGGATCGGCGAAAGAACTGAGTTGATTTGGATCAGAGGCAACCTCAACGCTCAAATTTATGCTGAGACGATTGTATCAGACGTCATCGTTCCTCTACAAGTGCAAATCGGTCCCTTATTTCAGTTAATGCATGATAATGCACGACCGCACACCGCAAGAGTTGTAAGACAGACTCTCGCCGCAGCTAACATCAATGTCATGCCCTGGCCTGCTCAGTCGCCAGACTTGAACCCGATTGAGCATGCATGGGATATGCTACAGAGAAGAGCTCTGCCGAATATGGAGGGTATCCAGTCGCAAGAAGACCTTTTTTTGTTGTTGCAACGAACATGGGCGGCCATTCCACAGCGTGATTTGGATGAACTCATTTTGAGTATGCCAAACCGATGTTCTTGTGTTGTTAGTGTTCGCGGTAGAAACACGGATTATTAATTGTTTAAGTTACCCAATAAAATTTTAAAGAAAACTGTTATTTCAGTCTTTTTTTCGAACTTTAATGTTAGTGGTTCAAATGTCAAAAATCCCTTTATTAGGAAAATGGCAAATTTCTTTATTAATGCAAAGGTGACTTGGTTTACCGTTACTGAAGACAAACGAAAACACTTTATTTGATGAATCCTTAAAGAAAATTTTAATTAATATCAATCAGGAGAAAAGTTATTGCAAAAATATATGTTGATCCCTAGACACTTTTGATGTGTGTATATCCACTCACATCCGAACTTGCACCTTTTTTGGGGACTGGGTAGCAACCTTCCTTTATAAATAAATTAAATAAGTGTAATAAAGGCTTTTCCAATGGCGAACGGCAGTCCTTTACTACGTAGGATGGTATACCGTCAGGTCCAGCTGAGTGTTTGGGCTTAAGGCGCTGGAACGCAGCACGCACGTCGCGCAATGTAATTTGGCCGATGTGAACTCGAGATGAGTTGGCACCGAAGGCGCCGGCGCCGGCGCGCTCCGCCTCAAGCGGATCCAACACCGGTTTCACTGAGAGAAAATATGCCGCTAAACAATCCGCGCTCTCAGTGTCACTTAACACCTGTCCGTCTTTGGTGATTCGAGCTTTATTACGTTTTGATTGTTTGCATCTCATAAATTTAAACATCCTGTGATTTCTATAATTAAGAAGAAACTAATTATTAAAATAACGAAAGCTGTGATTCGTTGCAAGCTAATGTAAAATAAGTTGATAGAAAATAAAAAAAAGTATAAAAGTGATTTTTAAGTAGATTACTTTTTGGGGGGAATCAGAACGGGAGGGAACCAGGACTAACTCTAAAAATTACGTCCTGAATGGATGGTAAGTTAAAAATCAATCAGTCGGCGTTCGAACGTCATACAGTGCGTGCGCGTTCGCGTTTTAGTCGCAATCGGGACCGAAAAATGTCCATGGTGAAGTGTAATTCGTGTAATGTAGTGATAGATGAAATGCTATCCTACATACAAAACAAAATATCTGTGATAGACGAGGAAACGTTAGTGCGTATTTGTACTTCGTCATTTACTGATGACGAAATTAAAAAATCGAAGTCATTATACGATTCCCTTCCGAGTGATAAACGTAAAAGACAGCATAAGGGAGAAGGAAAAGGTATCCGTGATTTGAATGACATCGTAAATGTCCTCAAGGTAACCGAACCAGATGTGATACCTGTTTTTGTCGCGCGGCAACTGGAGAAATTGCCTCCAGTGACCTTCGACCATCTAGACTGCACCAAACTACTTAAAGATCTGGTCCGGCTCCAAGACGAAATAACATGTATCAAGAGCACGTACGAGTATGTGACGTCTACACAATTGGATGAACTAAAATCAGAGCTGCTGCAGTTGAAAAACATTTCTCCACCTCGACTACCTAGGTATAATGTGAATGCAAAACGGGGCGCTTGGTGTTTAGATAGCGGCCCCATAGGATTGTCACTGTATAATAATTCTACTGTAGAGGAGGCGCACAAAAATGACTTAGTAATCGCATCGTCATCTGCGATGGTAAAGAATACAATGAATTACGAAAATAGTGTGATTTTGAGCGATGACGATCGGGGGGTAATACGAACACCAGTTTGTAAACGTAACGAGCAGGCGAGGGTAAATGACGGCGAGCCTATAATAACACAGCGCGAGACTCGTCGGCGACTGTCGGCTTTGCCGACCGTGGGGTCACGTGATGTAAAGTGTGCGACCGAAGCGCCCAGTAGCGGCGGCGGCGGCGAAGAGAATCATAACAATACGATCGTGAACACTCGGGATGTAAACAAACCCGACGGCGATTGGCAAACTATGACTAATCGTAAGAAGAAGTCCTATCGCTATAGGGGCCAAAGAGGAAAAGCGGCTTGTGAATTGGAAAGCAAATTTAAGGCAGCAGAAATAAAAATTTGACAGACAGTTTGTACATTTTAAGTACAGACATACAAATGGTATTTCCTCCAGGAACGGCAACTCAGCAGTTAGAAAATGAATGTACGGCCTTACAATATTGCAAGTTTTAACTGTAAAAGTGTGAAACGTTCTGTCGACGGTGTTAGGGAGCTGTGTCGTTCGTGTGACATAATAGCTCTTCAGGAGACCTGGTTGCTGCCTCATGACCTTCCATACTTGAGCAGTATCCACGCCGAGTTCAGCGGCACGGGGACGTCGGCGGTGGACACGGGGGGCGGGTATGCTGCGCGGGCGCCCATATGGCGGGGTTGCCCTGCTTTGGCGGAGCGCGCTGTTCCAGACAGTGTCGGTGCTGCAGTGTCATAATCCTCGGTTGTGTGCGATCAAAGTGGTCACTAATGATAGGTCTGTTATCGTGATAAGTGTGTATATGCCCACGGATTGCAGTGATAACCTACCGGAATTCTCGGACTGCCTCGGCGCGGTGAGTGCTATTATTGATGAATACGGTTGCGAATCTGTGTACATAATGGGTGATTTCAACGCTCATCCTAGTGAACAATTTTTTAGTGAACTCATTAATTACTGTAGTGAGCAAAGTTGGTTTTGCATAGATGTGAATTGGTTAGGAGGTACTTCCGATACCTACACTTTTATTAGCGAGGCGCATGGTTCGAGACGATGGCTAGACCATTGTTTAGTAACTAGGTCGGCAGCGAGTTCTGTGCTAGATGTATCTGTCAATTATGATGTTTTGTGGTCCGACCATCTTCCTCTTGTTGTCAAATGTAATATAAACATGTTAACTCCTAGATTGAAAACACAATTACCTGTGACTGACCGGGGGGTAGTATGGGGGGATAGAACAGCAGAACAGACTAAGCATTATAGTAAACAGTGTAATGATAAATTGCGACTTATTGAGTTTCCTAAAGAATGTAGGAAATGTGCTGATAGATATTGCCTTGACTCTGGTCATAAGGAAGTCATTGATAGTTTATATAATAATATTGTAATGGCTCTTAGGGAGTCGGCGACTGCCAGTTCGGATCAGTCAAAGCCAAAATATAAAAAACGCGTTATTGGCTGGAACAGGCACGTAAAAGATGCTCACGGGAGGGCGAGGGAGAAATATCAAGTTTGGAGGTTGTATGGAATGCCGAAAGTAGCCGCGGAGTATGCAGATATGTGTGAGAGTCGCAGAAAATTTAAATCGCGTTTGAAGTGGTGTCAGGACCACCAGCAACAAATTAAAATGGATATATTGGCCTCACAACATACTAAAAAAGATTTTCGAGCATTTTGGAAATCAACTGGGAAGTTGAATGTTCGACCTGGTCCTCCAGTGAGCGTTGACGGAGTTAATGATCCGCAATGTATTGCCGACCTCTTCAGAGATCATTTTAGTATTAAATCTTCTTTGGGCCCGACCGGCGAGGGGCTCGGCCCTGAGGCACGACATGACAAGGGGTTGTCTCGGGTAACTGCCAAGTATGTTGATAAAGCTTTCAGATCAATGTCTGGTGGAAAGTCACCTGGTCATGACGGCCTCAGTGTTGAGCACCTCTGCCACGCCGGCCCACATATTTCGAGAGCGTTGGCACTACTTTATTCGCTGTGTATAAGTCACTCCTACCTGCCATCTGATATGTTGAGAACCATTGTGGTACCCGTTGTGAAGAATAAAACCGGTGACCTATCAGACAAAACGAACTATAGGCCCATCTCTCTGGCCATAATCGTGGCTAAGGTGTTCGACGGTGTGCTTAATACACATTTGAGTAAACATCTGATATTGCATGATAATCAGTTGGGGTTTAGGTCTCAGCTATCAACTGAAAGTGCTATACTGTGTCTTAAGCACACTGTCGGGTACTATGTGAGCCGGAAGACGCCGGTGTATGCCTGCTTTCTTGACCTGTCAAAAGCTTTTGACCTGGTTTCCTACGATATCCTCTGGAAGAAGCTGGAGAACACTAGTATGCCGACAGAACTTATTCGTATCTTTCGATATTGGTATGGAAACCAGGTCAATAGCGTCAGGTGGGCAGGCAGACTATCTAAAGCATATGGGTTGGAGTGCGGGGTGAAGCAGGGAGGGTTGACCTCGCCTACGCTCTTCAACCTCTACGTCAATGGGCTGATAGAGGCGCTGAGCAGCACGCGTGTAGGATGTCATGTTGACGGAACGTGTTTCAACAACCTAAGTTACGCGGATGATATGGTGCTGCTGAGCGCTTCCGTTTGTGGTATTAGAGAGTTGGTAAAGCTTTGTGAAGAGTATGCGGTCAGTCACGGGTTAAAATACAACGTGGCAAAGAGCCAATACATGGTCTTTGAGGTCGGATCGAAAAAGACGGTCGATGTTCCTCCTATAACGTTAAACTCTACTCCTCTGGAGAGAGTTAACGAATTTAAATATTTAGGGCATATTGTCACGTCCGACCTCAAGGACAATGTTGACATCGAACGTGAGCGGAGGGCTCTTTCGGTCCGAGCGAATATGATCGCCCGTAGGTTTGTACGTTGCTCTAATGATGTAAAAATCACACTTTTTAAAGCCTTCTGTACCAATTTTTACACGTGCAGCCTATGGGCTAAGTATACGCAACGATCGTATGGGGCCCTTCGCGTTCAATATAACAACGCGTTCAGTATGCTGATGGGGCTGCCCCGCTATTGCAGCGCCTCAGGGATGTTCGCGGAAGCGCGCACAGACTGCTTCTACGCCATAATGAGAGCGCGCGCGGCGTCCCTGGTGCGACGGGTGAGGGCGGCCTCCAACAGCATCCTGAAGACGATAACAGACAGGCTTGACGGTCTACACATTGTGAAATGTTGTGGGCTACATAGCCCTAGCAGTAATATCACTGTAAAATACTAACGCGTAGATTATTATACTTACTAACAATTATGGATTTTCATTTTTTTTTTCAATTAAATTATTTGAATTTGAATTAAATAATAATACTTACTTAGTTTTTTTAATATTTTTAATTTGGCATTAATAGTATTTTTATTTTTATTTTATTATAATTTGGATTGTCATTGTATTGTTATTGTAATTCTATTATTATTATTTTAATAGTAATTATTATTTAAATTCTTAATTTTATTATCCTTTTATTGTTATTAATATATAAATATGAATGTTATTTTAATAATAATAATAATAATAATAATCATTTAATTCAGGCAACAAAATGTACAGATGGTAAATTACATTGGCCCATATAATATATACCTTACAGACTAACATATATACAAATAAAATACAATGTTTTGTTAGTAAATAACTTAATAACTAATGTTAGTATTATTTAATTGGCACCTGCGGTACCAACTCGGTAGCAACAGGCAGCTTCCCTCGGAAACGCCTGTAGACTACACCCTTAGGCCAGAAGTCCTCCTTCAAAAAGATGTCCAGCTTTGATGTCGGGATTCGCACCACAAACGCCTTGAAGCTCGTGTTATAGCGCGACTCCAGCTGTCCAATCCTCAAATTGAAGTTAGACTTCATGCGAATGTACTCTGCTACCTCCTGCGATGTGGTGGTGTAGTGCAGGCGGGACAGGTACACGGCCGTGGTCGGTGTCGCGGCACGCAGCAGGAAGGCGGGCCCTGTCGGTGCAGTACCGCAGCGGTTCTGGCTCGCTCGCTGACGACGTCGCTTCTTGCTTCGAACCTCGACGAAGCCATCCTCGTCTTGATCCGGGAGCGCGACGTTTCGTGGAGCGGCCTTTGCCTCGGCGACAGGTCGCTGTGACCGTGTTTTTGCCTTAGCGGCAACAACAGCGGCGAAATCACGACGTCGGCAGTTGACGGGCGCACACATGATAGGCGCATGCGTCGTCACGGCCGGCGATGCAGGCAGCGGCGCGGCGGCGGCGGCGGCGGCAGGCGCGCGGGGATATAGTATTATCTATGGTAGAGACTGCGCTCGCGGCTGACAGCTGCGCCGGCGACGCTCGGCTCGGCTCGGGTCGTATCGGAGACGGGGCCGAAACTGCTGACTTGCAGCTCGACATCGACGTATCGAGGCAGGCCCCTCGTCGAGTGTTGACATATGAGCCCGCGATCGATGACCTACTTACCGCGAGCGATTCGCGTAGAAAATCAACTTCCTTGCGCAACTCACTCACGGTATTTTCGGATGTCTGAAATTTCAGCATCACTTCAGCCAAACTCGCCTTAAGGGACACGATGTCCTTCAGGAGGCAGGTGACGTCGACATGGTCGAAGGTGACGGGAGGCAACTTGTTGAGGTCTCTCGCCACAAACGTCGGCATGTCATCTGGATCGGTTGCCTTGATCAGTGTTATGATCTCCTGCAGACTCTTCTGCGTCCCATCTCGTCTCCGGGACACCATCTGGTCGCTCTTGCCGACAGACTCGTAGAGCAGCTTCTTCGCACCAGCCACCTCATCTTCACTGAAGCTAGACTTGCAAATTTGCACTGCGCTCACCTCGTCCATGACGTCCAGCTTTTGTTGCAGGAACGCCAGGAGTTCATTTGCCACGAGTTTGTCACTCATGACGTTAGTCGAGCAGCGGCATGCGCCGCGCTACGCGTAATATTATTTATTTTAATTTGATGCGTCTGCACCGATCCGCATCGCTTACACGACGGATTAATGCAATGTATGATCCTAAGTTGGTCGAAATAAATGAATTTGATTTGATTTGATTTGAAAAACATGTTTTGGGCTGAATTTGGCTTGGATTCAAAGTGCTTTGATGAAGTTTATTAAATAAATATTTTTTCATTTTCATTGACATTTTCGTTCATAATTGTTTTGTAGAATCCTTTTATCGAAACTCGATGCCATTGGTTTATCTTCCAAGATTATTAATTTATTATTCAACTATTTCAAAAGTCGACATCAATTTGTACGCCACGGTTGTTTTGTATCGCAACCCTATCCAACACCCTCTGGTGTGAGTGGTGTGACTCAAGTATCAATACTTGGGCCCTTGCTCTTTTTACTGATGATAAACGACGTGGTTGATGTTCTTAAATACACAAATTGCCTTTTTAATGCTGACGACCTAAAATTATATGCAGAAGTCAGTAACGAGGCGGAGTGTGAACGAATACAAGATGATATTAATGCCTCACTTAAGTGGAGTAGCAAGAATGATTTGGAATTTAACAGTGCTAAGTGCTATATTATGATGACCTTCATCCGCAGACGTAAACTCGCTGAATGTAAATACATGTTAGACAATGACAGCATTGTTCGCACAAACGATATAAAAGACCTGGGTGTCACATTTGATCCTACCTTGACTTTTAACGAACACGTTTCCGCTCTCACTCGTAGCTGTTTCGTAGCTTCATGTACCCAACGAAGTTCTTGCTGGGAATGTTGGAGATGAACTCTCTAGAGGGTAGGAGAACTCGAATGGAGTTGTCAACTGCTGTAGCGATCTTGCGAGGGGGTGTGGACTTGCCCGAATATGTTGAGCAGCTCAAACAGGCACAAACGTGCCCGATAACTATCTGCGTATTCGATCGGGTCGCAGGCATCGATTGTTTACGCCTCCACCGCTGTGTCGCATGCATCAGGCACTTAACGCACTTATACTCAATATTTATTGCTATCCATGTGCGTGTTAGTGTAGTAAGGTGTTAATGTACATCATGGACATGTACACACACATCATACACAAACCACGAGTGATCGTGGTTGACATACTAAATCCATGGGTTGACATCAATTTGAAAAATAATGAAATCATATTTATAACAATTATTTTCATAAACGATTGTACATCTAGTCTAAATACATAAACTGGCGAGTTTCAAACACTGACCAAATAACCCAACAGACTAATTAGGGATAGTGACGAATTAAGGATTTTAAAGAAATTGACGAATTACAGAAACTGACCAGTTGCCGAAAGTGACTAATTAACGAAACTGTTGAGTATATAACTGACTCCCCTGTCGGGCACTGCAATTGTGGCTTACCCAGATTTTGACATGTTTGTGGGTTTAACCTATCTTACTTTTGAAACTTTTCTGTACGAATTTCAATTGTTCGAAAACAGTATGACGACGTTTTAAATACCAGATTGTTGTGTTTACATAATTTTGTTAATCCATAAACTTTTCATTATCATACATATTACGTTTCATTTTCCAGAAAAACTATTAGCCGATTATCAAAACTACTTTTTTTCTTTTGGAAGATGTTTTGCTTGCAATAAATTTCATATCTAGAAGTATTAAAATTCGAAGTAACTTTTTCTCTAAAATATCATACCCCGATTTTTGTTTTTAATTTTTTTTGTTTTACATATATCCTGTAAATAACCTAAAAAAATCATATTTATGAAAGTATCGACTTATTTATTTTTATTTAAAGTCTTAATATTGATTTTAAATATTGTCCTAAAAAGATAATACATTGTATTTTCGCTAAGGTTGTGCTACAAAAGTAAGTGACAGAAACGAATCGCGGCAAAACCGCCTCCACGTCGTCTTGTCTGCCCAACACTAGAGTGTAATTTAAGCCCGCGTAGGCGCGGAGGGGCGAGGCGGCCCGTGAGCTGAGAAGCAGGTAGGTTTAACGCTCGCCGCAGCCGTGACTGAGGCTGGCGAGCCGGCCAGCCTCAGCCTCGCGTGGGACCGCCGGAGCCTCGCAACTCCGGAACCGTGACAGAAACCATGCCTGCTGTATGCTGCGTGCTTGGTTACATGCTGCATGCTGCATGCTTGCTTGCATGCTCCATGCTGGCTTGCTTGCTTGCTTGCTTACTGCATGCAGCATGCTGCGAGGTGCAGGGAGTTGGCCCCCCTGCTCGGGGGGTCGGGGTAGCCAAGTATGCAACACTACAGTTTTGTCGGTTAGGTTACACTTCTGACATAAATGGAGTGCTGGGGTGCCCAGTCCCTAGCATGCCCCGGCATGCGCTACTATGTGATCGCTTCTTAACCTTTACACAATGATTAATTAAATCTCCTTCGTCTATGTCAATATCATCCTATATAATCTCATAATTATATTATATTTTTAAGAATTGGAACTTCAGCGAATGTCATATACTTAATTAAAAATATTATGTTGTAGCTAAGGTATTATAATTAAAGAAATGACCGATAGTTTATCGTCATCTCACAATGCATCGTTCGATGAAACGTTAGTATATGATGCGATTACAAATTGTTCGATGATATTATGAATTACAATTATATGTCATTTGAAATGTTGTATTTTTATAATATCGATAACGTATTTCTGGAAAATGAATCACCCAGCATTAATAGCTTCGGCCAAACGTTGTGTAGTATTTCAAAGAATAAAGATTTTGAAAAAAAATAACAATTGATAAAAATATTTTCATTCAGATCTCTAAGGATGTAAATTTTAAGAGGTTGATAAGACACTGTAACTATAAAAACTAAGTCAAAAGCGTTTAATATTTCGTCCGGTCTAACGAATACCTCGGTTGCGGAGTTGTCAGCGCAGCCTGGATTGCAGAAGAAGTGGGTTCGATTCCCACCTGAGGAACACATTTGTACCAACGTTTCGTTATCATTGCTGGTCCCACCACTGCTGGGCACAGAGCTTCCCGAGTGGACAACATTCGGGGAGGTTCGGCCATGACCCACCACTCTGGCCTGATGCGGGCTGGTAGGTTAGTGGTAGTTGGGGTGTCTACCAATTTATTATTATAATAAAAAAAAAATATTTTTTAAAGTTTTTTAGGTAATATATTTAATATTGTATTATAAGACATAAGACTAACATACTTTGAATGGATTGTAATTTATTTGTAATCAAAAATTGTTATTTAATTTAATAATATTATTTTCACTTTAATTAATTATACAAAGTATTTATTATTTCCGAGGAATACCTAGTTGTGAAGATAGTTGCTTTTTTTGTTTTCTTGCATTTCTTGCAAATAAGAAACAATAAGGTGATTACGCGTGTTTTAAGCATGATTTGCCATTATTGCATTCAAAGTATGAGTGCACGTTGCTAAGAAAACGATAGAATTAAGTAAATTTAAAAAGCGGCGTTAGTTTAAATATTTTATAATACAATTAAATACAGTTTTTTATTAGTGGAATCGATTTGATTACTCTCTATTCTGAACAAACTAATTTCAGGTTTTGAGCAATTTCATTAACACGTATACAACACGATAGGTCTAAACCTTGCAATATAAAAGCACCTAACTAGAGATGGGCATTTACCCGGTAAATACCCGACTTGTGGGTAAATACCCATTTTTACCTATTTTTACCCACCCATTTTTAATTTATACCGGGTAAAAATTAAACTCAGTTTAATTTAAACCAATTATTGAATTTTGTTATAGATACTATTATATACCGACTAAAGCATATTTTTAAGTCATTCTAAGTCTAATACTTAGTGGAATTCTATTCATTTTCGAGCTGAGGCACGACTTTTGTTTATTAAGATATTCAAAATGTTCATACGTTAGTTATCATTTCTAGTTCAATTTCTGTTGTAATTATATTATCATGTCTGGGACGTGCACTCTGGTATTCCTTGTTCTTTTAGGTATTTGACATACGAATTACGAAGTCAACCTATTCCCGGTTCCATAAAAACGACTTTTTTATAATAGATGGGCTTGCTCTTGGTCACACTCTTATCCGTAGGATTAAGAAGAAGCCGATGATGGAGCGAGCTTGCCCAGAAGCAGCCTATTCACTCAGGCTTTAAAGATGTTGGGCTATATGCACTCGGGAACACAGATGCCGGCAGGGAATTCCATACCTTGGCTGTACACATTATGAATGAAAACGAATAGCGCTTGGTGCGTATGAGTGGTATTAACAAAAGGGTGGCAAGTAACCCGCCGTACGTCTGGACTCCCGATACTAGAAAGGGGACGGTGGAATGAGCTCGTGTAGCTCAAAAGCACACTCTTCGAAGTACAACCTGTAAAATACCGACAAGTGAGCGAGACTGTGAAGCTTAGTTTTCACAAGCTTATCGTCACCTATAAGTTTCCTGGCTCTGCGTTCCACTGAATCGAGCGCGGCAAGTTGATATTTTGCTTAGCCGTCCCAAAGGTGGCAGCAATACTCCACGAACGACCAGACTTGTGCTTTATATAGAGTTAGAAGCTGTCCCGGCGTGAAATATCGCTTAACCTTATTTAGAACACCCAGCGTTTTCACCGCAGTTTGAGCCTTGATTTCGATGTTGTCGCGCAAGTTGAGATTGGAGGTCAACTTCATGCCGAGGAGATCGAAGTTGTCGGTAATTGGTACATCTACACCCCGGAAAGTAGGAGCCAGGTTAAAAGGACTCCTTCCGTTAAACGAACTTCCTCTCCGCCGACCCTTGCGCTAGACAGATACCTCTTTGTAACCGTGCTGTCGTCTGCATACCCAACAATTCCCGGCTTGAGCAGATCGTTATTATACACCAAGAAAAGGGTAGCAGAGAGAACGGAACCCTGAGGGACCCCGGCATCGATAGCCATGAGGTTGGAGGAACAGCCATCAATGACTACTCTGATTGACCGTTCACTTAGGAAGTCCAAAATCCAGACACGAAAATCAGCAAAGATGCCGTACGTTGGAAGCGTGCCAGACCCAGTCAAAGGCTTTCGATATGTCAAGCGACACGGCAAGCGCTTCGCCCTGCTTCTCGGTTGCCTCGCCCCAGCAATGAGTAACGTACACCAGAAGGTACCCGTGGAACGACCCCGCCGAAAGCCATATTGGCATTTGCAAGCTTCCAGGACTGAGGCCGCTCTAGTAAGAAGTGAAAGGATCCGCGTAACCGCCAGACGCGTTAGAATCGGAGACAATTCAGGTGCACAGACCCTAAGTAGTCTAGCTGGAATCCCGTCCGGGCCGCTGGCCTTATTTATTTTATTTCATAAAAATCATATAATTCAAATGACGCTGTATAAAGTGGGTAATGTAATTATCATTCTCCCTGTTACTGCAAGCTGGCAATGTCGCACGCGCAAAATATAAGGTGACTGCTAGTGCTAGAAACCACTAGAAACTTCAAGGGTTGGTCAGGTCAAGTGTTTTAAAAATGACATAAAAGGAATTCGTGTTTTTTTCATTTTTAATCTAACACTTAACATAATAATAATTAAAGTTAAAAAAGGGCCCGATCGGGGGGCCATTTTTTATCTTGTAACTCATGCTCCTGTTCCTTCGGAGAGGAGGTCTAGGAGAGGTAGGGCCTTTGGAGACGACAGTCGGCCTGCAGCGGGTGCCATTGGGCACCGATAACCTACGCTAGGGTGGTTCGGTCACCACCCTGTATGCGCCCATGCTCGTGGCAGGGATCGGGTGAACTCCTCACCTTCGACGCCACCCCCTCTCCCATCAGCTCGGCTATCCACTCCACTTATGGTGGTGCTTGGGATCCGTTGGCGCAAGGCCATCTCCCGCCTCGTGCCAGTAGGAGGGGAGGGGACTCGGGTCCCCAATAGAAAATTGTTGCCCACCTGCGCGTTGCTCCCAAACCAGAGACTGTTTTGCTTCCTACACCCTCTTTTTGCGTTTGGGGCCTTGATGGCAGCGCTCGCCAGGCTCACGCCCGGTTGGACTCAGGGCTGTATTGTGTTGAGTTGGCTTGCGAGTTGGTTAGGCAACATTATTAATAATTAATATATTAATAATAATATTTTCATTTTATGCGCGTTTTCGGAACCATAACATAACTTGATGCTATCGATAGTCGTTGGACTTAACTGCACCTTAAACACGCACATTTCATTTCAGTTGTAAAAGGAAAATAAATGGGTTCTTGTTGGACTTTGCAGACTAACGTAGGTACTTATCGCCCAGCTGACGCGAACGGGTCAACAGACGATGGTCGGCAGGCCGGCCGTCGTTGCCCGCGCGTTGTAAATAATCGTTATTTTTAATTGTTTTTTAATTCATTTTTCTTATGTTATTGCTTTAAAATTAATTTGGTACTCAAAGACTATCCAATTAAAATTCACAAAATGAATTACTTATTTAATTAAAAATGGCAAAAACACCAATTCCTTTTTTGTCATGTTTAAAACACATAAACACAACACATAACAACACTGACCAACCTTTGAAGTTTCTTGCGGTTTCTAGCAGTCCCCATAATACCGCACGCAGCCTCTCGCCCCCCACCCCACGTGGTATTTTTCGTACGCGAACATGTTCATTCGATGTGCATTTCAACTAGCTAGATCTGCGCCATTTTGTTGTGTTTTAGTTAAAAATAGATGTTGATTAAAGATTTAAAATATAATCAACTGTGTTTTATTCATAAAGTTACTATACCTAGCGGAATAGAGAAACAAAGGGCTGATGGAGCGGGATGTCATTAGCAACAACACTGTGGGATAAAGAGAGATGCGTGATGCGACGTAACAGAACCGTTTTTGGATACTGTTTGACAGTTGGCCGCACTTATCAGCACACTGAGAATTTGGATTTTGTGATTTTTTCTGATTTTACGTGAATACGTGAATATTTTTGAGAAATAGTGCTTTAGAAACATGGTGACTTTTTCAGTGATTGATTGTTGTACAACACAGCGAAATAATCCCATAAAATGTTCATTTTACAGGTAAATTATTACAAACCGACACCTTCTTACCTAGGATTTATTTATGCCAATGCGCTTCGAATTTTAACCACGAAATGTGATAATTCTCTTCTATAAACATTTATTTATGTAAGAAGCAAAGATAGAATATACATAATGCAGAATTTACGAATAATTTGTGTAAAGAAATAATTTTCGTTTTACACTAGGGCTGTATCAAGTTATCGATATTTCGTGTCCATTGTCTATCACGTAAACGAATATGTATTATTGTTATTAATGTACCTATATGACGTTTAGATATGAATTACCTGGGAATGTAAACACATTAAAGATACTTAGCCGATCCATTGGTATCAGTTTTTAACTGTTAGAATAGGTAATAACATTAGTAGGTAATTTATGTATCTTTTAGATTTCCTACTAACTTGGATACTAGAAATACATGGCTTAGGCTAATTGATCGTCCAAACTGGATTCCCAAGAAAAGTCCATGTTTTCAAAAGTTCCAGTTCATGTAAGCATTTTGAAGAAAAATATTTACAGACGCGAGGAGCGAAACGAATTTTGATGAAATCTGCAATTCCAACAAAGTTAGTTTCAGTAAGCTTAAATAAAATTATACTATTCTTCTGCTGATGTTTCATTAGATAGTAATGTCTACTTAGCACCATGTACCTACATTCAACCCCTCCGTTGCTGAATAGCATAAAATCAAAACATGATGTTCGCAAATATCATATTAGCAAAACACCATATTCGCAAAAAATCATAATCTCAAATCACCACATTCTTACAATATCATATTCTTGAAACATCATGTTAGCAAAATAACATATTAGCAGGATACTACATTTTTAGTACAATTAATGTCATAATGACAAATAACAATCCGGTAGCATATAATAACCGTTTATTGATATCAAAGTCAAAATAATTCTTGTAATTAACAATTTCTTCGCTATTTTCTTACTTTTTTTTAATTTATCGAGCCTATTCCTTTCTTAAAGGCCGGCAACGCGTCTGCGATTCCTGTGGTTTTGCGGGTGTCCATGAGCGGCGGTGATTACTTTCCATTAGGTGACCCGCTTGCTCGTTTGCCTCCTTATTTAATTAAAAAAATGGACAAGGTCTGTGTGAAAGAAAAACTTTGGAAATTCCTCACAGGGCACGGTGTCGACGCGGACGAAGCCGAAGTCGCGGGCAATTCGCTAGTTATTAACCGGTTCACTGCCCCGCAGACAACATAATATGGTCCATAATAATTGATTAGGCTATTGTTTTATTTTTTGGACAGTAAACCTGTTAATAATAAATTTTACCTCTATTTAATATTTTATATGATCCACGTTCCCCCGGATGCCTGAAATCTAGGTTTCAGTTTCTTAAAGCCTCTCATCAGGGTGACCTTTGCTTCAGTAGCAACCTTACTCTCCAAATTCCTGCTCATAATACTGGCTTCCTCTCCAGCTCTTTCACTTTAACCGCTATCCGTCTCTGGAATGCTCTGCCATTGCATAGCTGTCGTGCACAGAGTAAAGTAGTGTTTAAAAGACTAGTGCATGAGCAGTTTTATATGTAGAATAAATAATAAAATATAAAAGAAAAACACTATTTTTATCATAATTGTACTTTTTGTTAAGAAAATGTTGTTAACCACTTGAGGATCGTAAAACCAGACACATCGCCGGCGGCCTTATGATCCTTGACCTATTTCACGGATAGGATGATAATCGAATATGTTAGTTTGCTAATAATATGATGTTTCAAGAATATGATATTGTAATAATGTGGTAAATTGAGATTATGATATTTTGCGAACATCATGTTTTGCTTTTATGCTATGCGGCGATGGAGGGATCCTATCCTATTTTAGTTCTATTAATACTATAACTGTTAGTAATTAATATTATCGATATCGATATTAATGTGAAAAGCGACATGAAGTACATCACTGAACGCATTTTTAAACAATTTGACATACACAAATGCCATCCTATTTCGGTTTCGTTTGACAGCTCATGTTTGTTGCTCTATTCCGTTAGGTATAGTAACTTTATGGTTTTATTTGAAATCAATATTTTATCTTCAATGGTCAAGAACGAAACTAACATCGTAGATCGTTTTAAGGATGGTATTATAGACAGTATTCAATTTTTACCCGGTGTTTAATAAAAATACCCGGTATAAATAGGTATAAATGGGTAAATACCTTTTTTTACCCTTCCTCCCATTTTTACCCACCCCAATTTTTACCCACCCGCCCATCTGGACACCTAACTGTTCTTGTGATAATAAAAGCTCATACAGTAATCCGTAAGCTACCCTTGCATATCGAGTAACGATGCATGTGGTGCGGCTGTGCGCGGAGGAGCGCTACTCGCAGGACGTGTCGAACGCATCTATCAATCTCCGATATGCACACCGGCTACCGACTACCGGAAATGTTTTAAAACGTTTTAAGTTTTGTAAGAACCTACGTGTTATTAATAATTTTATATATTTTCGTTTACTGATACTGTTTAGCACGAAACTACCACATTTACTGGGCCTCTTAGGGTTACAAAATTATTAGAAACTTAGTGCCGTTCTCATGTCTCACTTCGCACGACAGCTTGCGTTTGCGCGCTAGCTTTACGTTACTTTGTTGATAGTAGCTCGAGTGCAAGAATTTAAACCAAAAAATTGGAGTAGGTTACAAACATGTCCTGGCCGCGCCGCGCGCCAGTCAGCCGGCGGGCGGCGCGCGCGGCAGTCGCGGCACTCGCGCTCGGCCGCACGCAGCCGACACGGGCGGCGCGACGCCACGCACGGCTCCGACGGCTACCGCGCGCACACGGTGAGTTAGTTGCCAGCCAATACACACAAAAATAACATACGTTCTTTACTGGAAAAAAACGTAACAACCTAGACAAAAATAATATCCTATGTTATGAACACCTATTGTCTCTATCTCTATCAGTTAAATGTTATTTTTAAAAAACTGCGGCAAATTTAATACGTACAGGTAAACATGACCCTACTTTAATTTGTCTACGTAGTCAATGCCTGCCTGTGTGCGTTTGCACTTTTGTACATAGAACTTATAAAATTGGTAAGAAACAAAAAACACTCTAGTTTTTTTTATATTACTAGCTAAAAGTCACATCACACTGAATTCCTCTACACCGGTGGTGCCCAGCGTGTATTTCTTTGGCTCATAAATATGTTTATTTTAATACATAACGCTTTATTGGAATTGGAGAATGATCGCGCAAAGTATTTAAAGTTCTGCGAAAATGAAGTTGAAATAACATTGTGCCATATACAGGATGATCAATCCAAATGGGTCAGTAGCGAGAAAGCAAAAACTTAAGAGATAGAAAAATCTGTTCTAGGAGCCATGGCGTCTATTTTAGATTTAATAAAAATTTCATTTATATTTTAAATCAAATGAAATCTAAATTTCTTTATTCAGTAAGCTTAAAATAAGCATTTTGAATCGTCTAAACTTAATTTCTCTATATGGATGGACGGGCAACACCCATTCGTCTTTTAGCTGTGGGAAAGAATGGGCGGAAGAAACTCCATAGCTTTATAATAATATAGAAGTAACTACATTTACTAAACAATATGTCGGTACCAAATTATACAATCAATAATCATAAAACAATTAAATAAAAGAAAAGATAAAAACAAAAGTGAATCTAAAAGTTTTACTTCCGCGCCATGGACGCTTTAGAACTTATGTGTGCGAAACTAGAGACATGTTAATTCCATTCATTTTTGCCATTAATATAATCGCTTACAGCGTAATAGCCCTTTTCTAAAAGTCTGTCCTTAACATGTGTCTCTTTATCAAAGAGCAAAATTATAACATCGTTCGGGATTTAATTGTAATTATAACACTTTGTCCCATGAATGATCCACAAACTTTCTGAAGTCGAAATTTAGGTATTTAAGTTTAAACTTATTTCTAGTATTTAGTTTTTGTAGTACAATTTTTTTTTTAATGAGAAATGTTTTGACGCGCGTAAACAAAACAGTTATAAATAAATTGTGATGCAACTGTAAGAACATTTATTTCTTTAAACAGCTCTTTAAAGGAGTCACATGATCCCAGGTTTTAAGGACATTACTGCTCTTTTCTGTAAACTGAAAATTCTATATGTGCTGCTTTACCCCAAAGTAGAATACCATAGGACATAACACTGTGAAAGTAACTAAAATAGACTAATCGAGCAGTTCCCACGTCTGTGAAATGCCTAATTTATCTAACAGCGCAGCGTAAACAGCTGAACTAAGTCTCCGCGCAAGGGTGCTAATATGAGGGTTCCACTGTATTTTTGAATCTTATGTCTATCATATTTTTTTGAAATCTCATAGGCAATGATGACCTCCGTGGTCGAGTGGTTAGCACGCCGAGTCTGGCGTCGCGCCATCTCTGAGGCTCAGTTCAATTCCCGGTCGGGTCAATTTAGAGGAAAAACTGTTTTTCTAAATTGATTTCGGGTCTGGATGTTTTTCTATGTATATTTATCCGTTATCTTACCATATTAACGAGTTTCATAAAGAATACTTATCGTAATTAGATAATTGGTGTGAGCGTAAACCAATAAAAAAAAACGGCTGTCGAACCCCGTCAATATCTCTGTAAACAGCAATAACAATAATATATTATTAATTAAAATAAAACAGCACTGGACAACTGCAAGTGTCTACTTCTTTAAAAATCAGTTGCCGTCGAGCGTGTGGTAAAACCATAAAGTCACTTAGGATATAATGTTTACTAGAAAAAAATCAAGCAGTCTCAGGCAGCTCGAATGGTCTTCTGGGGCTCGGCAGCTCAGCGGCTAGAGCAGCGGACCGGCAATCCAAAGGTCGTGGATTCGAATCCCATTCGAGCTTCCTGAGACTGGTTGTTTTTTTTCTAGTAAACATTGTATCCTATAAAGCATTATATAATTTCAATAATAAAGATACATAATGTCACTTATTATACTCTAGGTACCTGCAGTAATATTATGAGTTAAACAAGTGCACACACACATGTTATAACCACGGCCTTATCCCGCAAGGGTTAGTCAGAGGCGGGGCAATGGCACAAGCACTCCTATACCATTTGTTTGTCCACTTTTCACCACATAGCGACTGCACATGTGCTCAGCATGACAGGTGGTGAGCCCATCGCTGCTCTTTGCTGTTGGATGTATGTGCAGTATTTAGTCTGTTAGTCGCCTTTTACGGCACCCCTAAGGGAAGAGAGGAAGTGGTAGTCTTATTCTTTTATTCCGACGCGCCACGGACGTACCACGGTTGGTTGGGTTATATTATTGATTACTTGCTTTAAATCAAAATTTAAATATTTTTATATAAAGGGTACTTCATATTGCACTTTTAAATCGTCCAAAGTCATTTTTAGCCTACCACCCACACAGAAGACAATGTATTTTTTAGTTGTTTGCTCCCACACATTTAACTACAGTTTAATAGTTACATCCTAAACAAAATAAAAATATTTCAGTCTTCAAATGAACTTGAAAATGAAATAAACAAGGCCATCTAACATGGTTAGATGGCCTTGTTTATTTCTTTTCTTTCTTGATTTAGCCTCTAAATAGAAGAACAACTTTGTTACTTTTAATAAAAAAAAGACAGAAGCATTCTTATTAAACATAATAGGTACGTATCTAGCAGCTCTAAGTACTCCGTGCGGCTATCCTGGAGTATGTTTGAATCAAAAGCGTAACTATTTGCCCCATACTGGTCATCACCACCATCATCAGCCTATAAACGTCCCACTGCTGGGCACAGGCCTCCCACGTGGACATAATCCACCCCGCTGCTTGGCCTTGCTTCTATGCATTTTATTAACGGTCTAATCATTAATAAAATGTATTTTTAGATCAAGAAACTCATTTCCCACAGCTACGCAAAAATATATACTCGTATTTGTAATAGTAGAGGGATGAGCGAGTGTGAGAGTGTGTGGTGTAACGTGAGCCGCCGCCGGCCGCCGCGGCTTCCTCGCCGGAGTAGCTCAGAGTAGCTCTCAGTAAAGTGCTACCATTTTACACAACTCGACAGCATTACGATCTGGGATTAGCGGCTCGTAATTGCTACTTCGTTATCCGCCGCCGCCAATATAATTAAAGCGTTCATATAATAGAAGAAAAAAGGTTTTTGGGCGCAGTTGTTAGCGCAGCGTTGATAAATATAATTTAATGTGCCAATGGTGCCAATTCCCATCTGAAGTAGCAGTGTTTTTTTAACGTATAATTTTATTTCTTTTTATTATATTACTTTTTAATATAAATTAGGGGTGGGCTGAAGTTCGTTTCACATTCGGTTTAACCGAATTTCGGCAGCTTGAACCGAACTTCGGCATTCGGCCAACATTCTTTTTTTTTAATGCTGCAACGGATAAGCGCTTGGCTTTCATCTCACCTGATGGTAAGTGAAGATAAGGCCGAAGGTGGAAGCGCGCTTCACCCGGAATCCTCAACCACTGAGGAACCGGCTATTATCTCAAACTGTCGGAACACAACAATGCTATAAACATCGTTGTTTTGGCGACAGACTTAGATAAGATGGTGGTAGCTAGCCAGGCGGACTTAACAGCTCTACTACCAACCAAACCGAGCACACAAAGATGTACCCCCCGCTGGGAATCGAACCCGGGACCTCTGGGTCTGGGTGGCATAGCCACTAGACCACAGAAGCGGTTTATATGGTTCAAATGCCGAACTTTCGGTACAAGAAAATATTGAAATAACACACATCTTTTTTCTTACACATTGTATTGCAACACGAAAATATATCTATTACTTTACCTCGTTAATTCATTTAAAATCACGTAGATAATAATGTAAACAATAACGCAATTGTCACGTGGAAAACGTATTTGCTAATAACCTGCCGGCCGGGACGGGGAACGAGGGAATTTGTCGCGGGTTGCGGCTGGGTTGCGGGCGGGATGCAAGGTAGCGCATAAACTACCTAGTTAGTACAGTCACGAGCAGAAATATGTAAACGATTGTAACTCTTAATACAATGGAATAAGATTCAAAGTGTATACATATTGGCGCTCGTGACTGTACGTGTAGTAGTTGTAATAGAGAAAGCGCCGTTAAAAAAACCGATTGATTTTTACCTAATGTTCGGCCGAAGTTCGTATTCGGTTCAAACCACATTCGGCCCATCTCTAATATAAATGTATCTTAAACAGACTTAATTATGTTGGTTGGTAATACGTTAAACCAAGAGATCCCGTCACGATCCATTCAAATATAGGATTATTTTATATGTGCACATATTTTTTTATATCATTCAGGAACAAAGTCTAAGTCAATAGATATTTATTCAATAAAACCAATTAATAAGTACTTTGAATCCTCCAAATCTTTTTAACATACCACCCATTCCAGACGTCATTTTTTAACTGTGGCAAAGAACGGGCGCAAGAAACCACAGCGCACAGAAGCAACGACATTTACAAAATAACGTTAATAGACTATATTTTCATTTTTTTTTATTTATTTATTGTTCATTATTTGTTTAATTTGTCCGGCGCAATAAAAATAACTCGTGGAGACCGGGCAAATGAAACACGAGTAACGTAAAGGTAACCTAACCTAGGTATGGTGTGGTATCGTAATGTGTCAGAGTTAAATAATTGCACTTTCCTAGTCGATTGACCATGATTAACGGTATTTTTGTGGATATGTTTGATCAATTTTAGTTTCTTTCTTTTTCACTTTAAAAAATAGAATTGAATCTGTAGCTCAAGATTAAGTAACTCTATAATTTAAAAAAATCACAGATTTTGCAATCCCCGCAAGAATCAGAGCACTGAAAATGAATACAAAAATTTACGAATAAAAATTATTTTATTTTGAATAAGATATTACAAGTTGAATAATAAGAATTTTTTATTGAGATGTATTTTCCTAAAATTACACAACTACATTACTTTCAAGTCGAATTATAATACCTACTTCACAACACAGAGAATAACATTTCCTTTTCTTTTACAACCTTTTTTTTTTAGAGTGGAGGAATGCATTACGCACGCGCATGGGACTCTCCCCCCAACTCTCGCTCCCCCGTCCAGGCCCTGCGGCCTCGACGGGGGTTCGAGAGGAGGGGAGCATACCCACTAAAACCTCCACTGCTCTCCAGCAAGACCCGGGGGAAAGTCGAGGCGGGACCGGCCATAGGCACTCTGCCGCCCCGACTCTCTAGGCCATTGGTTGAAGGGTACCCCCGAACCGAATGCACCCCTTGTGCAACGAGACCCCTTGAGGTCACCCTCACGGGATTCGACCCGACAGCTCCTAAGCTATCAAGTCGAACTCTATCTCATTACTTGTGCCGGAGAGGCGACGGGCGTCCGGATAGTCCGATCGCTCGCCGCGCCCTCAAACTCATCCGCATCGCTCGACCCGATTTCTCTACCTCACGCGACCTCAGGGCCGAGCGAGGGAGAGCTTCCCTCACGTCTTTGCCGAGTCGCAGGAGGCCGGACGCACGCCGGCGGGTCACGGCCACCTGCATCACAGCCTCAGCCGAGTACCAGGGGCCGATCGCACGCCCGGGGTCCCGACCTCCCGCAACTCAGCCTCCTCAAGAGTGCGCTGACGCTCGGACGCCACGGGTTGCTAGATCCGTCACCCTCTTCAGGGGAGGATCGCACCTCACGCTTCCCATGACGCCATGAGCTCAGTCCACGCCCTCACAAGAATGCGGATACCTCCGCGCGGCAGCGGCTCGGACGCCACGGAAAGCGAGATCTTTCACCCACTCAGGGGAGGATCGCATGCTTCCCACGACGTCCAAGCGCCCCCGCGCCCTCGCATTCTGCTACCTCCGCGCGGCAGCGGCTCGGACGCCACGGGTTGCTAGATCCGTCACCCTCTTCAGGGGAGGATCGCACCTCACGCTTCCCGTGACGCCATGAGCTCCGCCCACGCCCTCACCCGTGCGACCTGAGAACCCATAAGGGGCGGCCGTCTTTCGAAACGGCGTCCAGAAGGGACGCCGAGCAAAACAAAGGACGACGCCCACAAGGGTGCCACCAATTTACCCCCACAGGCCCAGAAGGGGCAAGGGGAGGCTGTGGGCCCAGAAGGGGCACCACCAAATTTGTTCGACACCCAAAAGGGGTGCCGGCAAAATCACGAGGAGGTTCCCAAATTTGCACCCCTTCTTTTACAACCTTAGCGAAGTTCATTCAAGCATCATATTTAATTAACATTTTTTTTTCTTTTGCAACTTAAGTGAAAATAATTTAGAAAAACACATTACAAGTTGAATAATAAGAAATTTTTATTGAGCTATACTTTCCTAAAATTACACAACTACATTACTTACAAGTCGAATTATAACATACGAACGTATAACACAGACTGCACAACACAGAGAATCACATTTTCTTTTCTTTTACAACCTAAGTAAAGTTCTTTCATCGGGCGCCAAAGCGATGAAATTCACTTAGAATTTTTAAATTCTTACTTAAATATACTTCTCGCCTGCATCCGCATCTTTTAACACCGTTAGGATGACGAGCGGTCAGTAATCATAGAAGCTGCATCACTTTTATATACGGAAATACCCGTTTTTCTACCATTCTAAGTCTTGAGGGACCACCTACTTACATTACAGGTCACAATTATTAACTAATTTTTACCCTAAGACCTTTTTCTTTTCATTTTTCCTTAAGTCTGTTTTTTCCGAAATATTTACAATTTAGTAAACAAACGCCCCCCAAAAACCCCGATTTTTTTTACATTTTTCAAAATTCCAAAAAAAATTACCAGCCTATTTTCAAAATTCAAACGCTCTATCGTGTCCTATTTCCATCTCGATCCTTTCAAAATCCTTGGAGCAATGGCTAAAAAAACGTCTCAGGCGATTTGCATCTATAACCATTTTCAATGGTATAATTAAGAGCACAGGTAAAAAAATCTTGTATAAACTAGCCTCACCGCGGGATTCACTTGGAAACAGCATAATAGCAATCAAGCTTCTTCATATTTTTTTCATATATTTTGGTCAATTAGGGCGCAATGTCATGCCGTGGCCTACGCCATCAAATCAACTGCTTTCACTTCTGTGTAGAAGTTCGCGGCGTAGGTGTCATTGTTGCTTACATTGTTTTGTATCTTTAACAAAACATCACATTTGATTTAAATATGGTGGTTGGTGCATGGTAAGCCCGGCCGGCTCGTGGGAACGGGCTCGTCAGGGCGCGCGAATGAATCTTGAGATTAAATTTTATATAGCGTCGTGCGCGTGCGCCGCGCCGCCCCCATGATTGCCCCCGCGCCCCCGCCCGCCTCGCCCGGCAAGACCCTTTCGCGAGCTAATAACGAACTTGGAACACAAAATAGCTAAAATGCGGCTGGTGTCAACCCTATGCAAACGCGGATTATTTGCTCCCTTACGGAGATACCAAATTAGTCACCTGTTTCATTTAGTTATAGGAAATACAACCATACAATGACCAACCCGCATTGGGCCAGCGTGGTGGGTTACGTGCGGCCCAATCTCCCCACGTGCTGTGTTCATGCGGGATATCCTGTGTGAAGTTTGTTTGATGATGATGATAGGAAATACTGGAAATGTAACGTCCAATGCAGCTTTAAAGGCTATTTAGTCAGTAGTTTCCCATTTTGAATTTGCGATGATACTGACCGCAAACTGTAAGCTGCGACTGCCGCTCCGGAATACGGGCGTGGTAACTGATCACACGAGACACGACAGAACAACCGATGCCTGTATGGCATTTCTCATTTCGTATTTGGGTCGACCGCTGTGGGATGGTGTGCTAAATAGGTACTCGCGCCGCCTCTGCGAGCATGTCAGGTGTGCCCCTCCACAAGGCCGAGCAGGCAGTCGCCGCAACCGGTGCAGGGACGGCGGCGGCGCCTCCCGCGGGACGAGTGCACTTGTTGCCCGTTTTGTTGACAATTACCGATTAGAAGTGCGCGTGTCACGCTCGTTTGCCCAGCCGCCCGCCGCCGCCCGCCGCCGCCCGCCGATGCCGCGCCGCGCCGCGTCGCTCGAAAGCCGACAGGTTCCTGTCAACTTAACTTTTCAAAGAGATAAGTTACCGTAGCATTGCCCTCTATCCGATCTGACAACTGATTGCACTTGATTGTAATTAAAATGAAATGTCTTCCCAACTGCACACTTTAAAATATTTCCATGAATAATCTTGTTTCTGTACCACACTGCGTGAAGGAAATTGTGCTTTTAATTTGTAAAATAAGCCAAAGTAGTTCCCCAACATAACTACAACAAAATTAAATGGAAAAAATAAATTTTAGGACTAAAAATAGAATGAAATAGGTAGGTACATACTCGCACATAAATAACACATAATAATCACAGCTTACAGCAGTCAGATTTTTTTTATTTTTTATTCATGGAAAATAAAAAAAACACTGACTGCGCTGTATGCTGTGATAATTATGCATGTTATTTATTACCAACATATGTTATTGAAAACAAACAGCATACAATTTTAAATCAAGTAGAACTTAATTAATGTAGTCGAAACATGCCTTTATCAGTTTTCACATAAAGCATTGGAACATATTCATAATAAACATGTTAATTTTACTAATCGATTAAGAAATCGAATAGAATTTTACAAAAAGTTTAATTTACTTGAGAGCACAAAAAAACAGTTACAAAAAATGTGGTTATACGATAAAATGTAATGGTAAGCCATATGTATTTTTTTTTGTATGTATAATAATGCAAATTACTTTTCAAAGAAATCAGTATTTATTTTATTGTGAAAATAATTAGAACTTGCAGTAAAAATATCAACATGCATAGATTGGTTATACGATTGAAATTATTTGAAACTCGGTTTAGGTAACAATTCCGTCTATAGTTAGTATGTGCATCAATATGAAGTTTGAGGTAGTTTCTCTTAAAATTGGCGCGAATTGGTAGTTCTATATTAATTTTTGAAATAATAAATATTAATTTTTTGATACAATCAACCAGTGAATAATTTATGTAAAAATTTGAGATCTGCCGCTTCTCTTCTCGGACAAAGTGGTAATAGATTGTGATGTTGGCAGATTTCAATGTAATTTGAATTCAGATTTATTTTATGTTTAAAGTTAAGAAATCTAAAGAAACCGAAAAATAGAAAGTATTTTTTCTATCTTATCTATATACTATATTTTGTATTGCGGATTCCATATCTGACTCGCATATTCTAAATGACTTCTGACCAGTGAACAATACAAAACTTTTAATGACTTTAAAGTGTAAAAAAATTTTGTGCTTATCATGATGAATCCTAAGGTTTTTGCTGCTTTGGATTTGATACTTTCAATATGCAAGTCTAACAGAAGCAGCTTTGAGACAAGCAAGACATCCAGATCCCTTACATGCTCGACATGTTTCAGAGATTGCTCGTTTAATGTGTAGTTAAACGATAGTGAAGTTTGGGATCTACTGAATGTACGACAGTTGCATTTTGATACATTTAACTAAGGTTTTTTTCTTTTCTTTTTATTGTGGCACACCAAAATGGCCTCACTCTGCCTGATGAAAAGCAGCCAGTGAAGCCCAAGAAGTAAAAGCGTTCATCACAGCGCTACCACGCTATGCCGAACGCTCACACTATGGCGGCCTGCATAAATGATTTTTTACGCCCCGCTTAAATAACCCGGGAGAGAAACACGTGTGCGGGAAGCGCATTCCACATACGGGCAGTTCGGCAAAGGAACGATTGTCCAACCTTTTTGGTACGTGACTTGATGGTCAGCACGGTATGAGGGTGGCTTCTTAAGGTGCATTTAAACTAAACGAACAAAGAGCTAGAGCTAGAACAAGAGCATTCTTTCTTGATCTTTTAGTGTAAACGAAAGCTCAATAACAGCGTTTACACCAAAATATCAACGAGCATTTAAATGAGAACCAAGAACTAGAATGCTCTAGACGCTAGCTAGGCGTTTAGATCAGCCGAATGCTCATTGCTCATTTTTGTCAATTTTCTGTGGTAGGTAGTAGTGCTTTGTTATGTCCGACTCTGACAGCAATATTATAATTGCAAGTGCTGCATTTATATTATTTTGTCTCAAACACTCAAAAAGAAAAGAAGGAAGAGACGTTGGTGGGTGACCAATTGAATGCAACGAAGGATACTGGATAATGTAGGTGAAACAATGACGTACTTATATGAACTGATATATCAAGCACTGGTTAGGTATATCGGGACGGGAACGGACCTACAGGGAACTGATATATCAAGAAGTGGTCATATCGGGAAGTTGCCATAACGGGAAGTGGTCATATCAGGACCGGACATATCAGTAAGTAGTCATCACCAACCGAAAGGGATAGTAGGTATGTATTCAAATCGTTATGGTACGTTTACACGCTTGCCGAGGCTTGGCAAGCGTGGAAATGTACCATTAGAACACTAGAACGCTTTGAAGAGACCGCTCCGGGGAGCGAGCAAGTCCGAACACGCAAGAACGCTCTAAGCAACTGTTCGCACGCTCTAGTGCCGTTTACATCAAGCAAACGAGCATTCTTAGAATATTCCATAGAACGCAATAGAACAACAAAAGAATGCTCGGAGTCTGTTTACATTAGAAGAATTTAATAGAGTGGGGATAGAATGAGCATTCGCTCGTCTGATGTAAATCGGCCTTTTGACCTGTACATTAAGGTGACAATGGTTTTGTAGTCTGTCTAGATCTTGTTGTAAGAGCAAACAATCATCCAATGAATTGATTTTCTTAGAAACCTTCATATCATCTGCAAACAGTAGGTATCGTGAGTGATAGAAGTACTTTTGTATGTCATTTATGAACAGAAGGAACAGTTGAGGACCCAGAATCGAGCCCTGCGGGACGCCGGACGGAACAGCACAGAAACGTGAATCTATGAGAAACCATTTAAAACAACAGTTTGACATCTATCTGTAACATATGACTTTAACCACCTTAAGAGATCTCCATGTATACCGGCTACATGTAGCTTTTTTAGCAAGATTACGTGATCAATCTGATCAAACCCCTTCGTGTAGTCGGTATATATGGCATATACCTGTCCCCCCGACTCCATTCCTTAAGAAACTTCCTCGGTAAAGACTATCAGATTGCTTGTAGTCGACCTAGCCATGTTGTTCTGGCATAAAGTTATGTTTAAGAGCATCGTATATTTGTCCATGAATCAGTCTTTCCAGTACTTCGACCAGTACACAAAGCTTGCAAATCGGTCTGTAATTTTTAACTTCCTCTTTGGATCCTTTTTATGAATGGGAGTAATATTTGCCGATTTCCAAACCTTTGGTAAGATACTCTCTTTTATGGAGCGCAGAGAATAGGGAAATAGGACAGCAGACAGCGACAGCACATATGCTCAGCATGACAGGTGGTGAGCCCATCGCTACTCCTTGCTGGATGGATGTATGTGCAGTTGTAGTCTTTTAGTCGCATTTTACGACACCCAAGGGAAGAGAGGGGTTGGTAGTATTGTTTCACCGCTACGCGACACGGTTATAAAACCGAAACACTTCGAATGTTGATGTAATTTGTTAGGCAGTTGGCATGTGTAAATATGTAAAACTGATTTCAAAATTTCTTTCCAATATATTGAATGGATCTTTAGGGTGGACATATCACAGTTAAACGGTTAAAGAACTATTCCATTCCCTAAGACATACCTAGGTTCATTAAATAAAAGGGCTTTTTAATACAGTTGCTCAAAAAGTGGCGTATTGCAGGGACGTATAGCGTCGGAATGTGGGCTATTACATACTCGAGCTTTTTCTTTACCTTTTCCGAACTCGTGCGTTCTCTTTCCCAACTGTCAAAATAATGTCTATTAAAAAGAAAAAACCAACCACGTAGTTTTTACTGAAAAATTCATAGAAGTTTTTATGATTCATGCAAATATCTACAAAAGAAGAAGCTACTAATTTGTTTCAATATCAGATTTAATTCAATGAGTTAGGTTAGGTGTCATTTCATTTCATCTCATTAAATTTCATTTTCATTTCATATCAATAAAAAAATTCTACTGAAGACTTGGCTGTATGGGCATAGTTCCCTTTGCATACCCAGAATGAGTGAAGGAAAAAAAAAATCTCTGCATATATTCTTTTACGGTTGGCGCCATTTTTCAAAAATATTCTATTAAATTGCTTCATTTTTTCGCAACTGTATTAAAAATAGTTGTTCAGTACACGTGCGGAACCGTCATTGCAACTTGTTCCGACTGTCAACCCTCACCCTCGGCTGCACCTCGGCTCGGGTAGACAACTGGAACTCTTTGCAATGACAGGCTTTCCGCACTCGTAATGAAATATACTATTTTGTAGACAACAAATAGTACATTATGATACAAGTGTGCTACGTTGGTCATTACAACCGAGGAGGTTATGAGCCCGAGCCGAAGGCGAGGGCTTAATGAAGCCGAGGATTGTAATTTCAACTAGAACTAGACATATTTATTTTTAAACTTTCAAAGTAATAGTATTGCACAAGAAGCCGCTATATGAATCAACAAAATATAGGTACGTGAAAGGTAAGGAAGTTTTTCCATCTCTTTGCTTGTGTGTCATAAAAGGCGACTATCGGACTAAAGACTGCACATACATCCTACAGCATAGAGCGGCGATGGGCTCATCAAAATAATACTACCAACCCCTCTCTTCCCTTGGGTGTCGTAAAAGCGATTAAAGGCTTACCACCTAAGCACATGTGCAGACTGTGCAGTTGTTTCTTGCTGAAGCGTGGACTGTGTGGGCGTGGTCTGTGTTGTTCATAGATTCAAATGATTACTAATTTTACCATAAACTTTAAATAAATAAGATCTCAAAAAAAGTTGTTGATTTATGTAAACAGTAATAAGTCGAGTCTTTATTCATGATTATTCTACTTATGACTAAAGACTTTTACGTTTTTGTAGGCATCATTTGTTGTCATTTAAGACAAAAATTTAAAAAAAAGCTTTTTTCCATAGTGGAAAATGCTATTATTTCTGCGATCTGGTCGAGATTCTATTTTTAAACTACATTACCGCACTAGTGTGTAATAAGCTACATAATGATGCTGAAATCAGTGTAATAAGAGCCACTTTACGAGCAAGTGTGTTGAAAAAGAGTTTTGCAAGTTAATCGACGAATAACGGTCAACGAATGCATTTTGACTTGATTTGATGTATATTTGTGTGAATCTGTGTGCGAGCGTCAATAAAAATTTTCTCATCTTATCATAATTATGGAAAAGTTGTAGAGTCTACAAATCACCTGTAGATGTGTTCTCGACGACATAATTATAAAATGTTTACTAGAAAAAAAACAACCAGTCTCAGGAAAGCTCGAATGGGATTCTAACCTTCGGTATCTTAGCGGTTAGAGTAGTGGACCGGCAATCCAAAGGTCATGGGTTTGAATCCCATTCGAGCTTTCCTGAGACTGGTGGTTTTTTTCTAGTAAACATTTTATCTTAAATCTATATAGCATTGTGAATGCAAAAATTTCAATTATAAAGATATAATAATATCATATTGAAGATATTTGTGATATATCTTTAACGAGTCGACATCGTCACTAAATTAGATTGAGCCCATTTCGAGAAAAACTCTTTTAAACAAACATTAAGACTCGGAACATTGAAATGAATACAAAAATTTACGAAAAAAAATATTATGAATAACATGTAAAGTTATACAACCTCATTTTATACATACGTCTATGCGCATTTCTTCATTATCGGTGAGACGGTGACATTATTGATATTTGACAAATAAGTCAATTTGACAAATAATGTTGTCAATAAAATAAAGAATTATTGTTGAATATAGGAATCCATTAAGTAATATCTTTAAATGTGGTTTCTTTATTATTTCAGGTAGAATGATATCGTTATAGTAATAATATGTAATGTGTGGAAGTGTAGATACGTATGTTTAAATAAAACTTTATTATTTCAGAGCAACACTTCGAGTTTATTCTGTCGATTCCTGACAATCCAAAAATTGTCATAAAAAACCAATGATATTTTATGTTTAGATACGTTGCCTGGCCTCCGTAGTGGCAAGGACAAATCAAGGTAATTGCCTGGACTTCACTCAGTCACACGTCAGTCAGTGTCACGTCATTACGTTTGTACCTTTTTAAAGTTTTTTATGTTGTTTGTTAGATAAAATGCCTTCCTGTGTATACAGAAATTGCAAAAACTATACTGCAACAGTTAGAGACAAAAAAGTGTTTAATTTCATTTGTAAGTATTGTAAATATGAATTTAAAATAGAAAATTTTCATTTAGTTATGACATTTGCGCTGTTGCCAATTCGATATGCGTGAGCGAGAAGCGTGTACTATGTTTTCTGTAAGAGTGAAAGAGAGAAATCAATGGCGGCCGAGATAGCCGTGCAAAGGGTAATGCACTGTTGCCAATTGGTCGACTACCATAAATAGTTTTTATCTCTTTTTAACAATAAGCTTGACATGATTGTATTTATTTTCTTTCCCTTCCGAAGTGTATTACGTCATAGAAACAATTTCGCCATTTTTTAAATGCAATTCGTTCACGTATGACTAGTCTATTTATAAAAGGTCATTGTATAAAACGACATTTTTAGTCAAGAGTAATGGAAAAGTTAAGATTCACATTCACGGTTTTAGCAGCAACTGATGGAAAAACAAATGTGATCTGCATAACTTCGATAGAGACACCAGATGGACTTGTATTTGATATTGAAGAACAAGTAGGAAGATTACTTGAAGAAAACCTTATAGAAGAATCATGCAGTCCGTTTGCAGCACCGGTAACTTTAGCTTATAAAAAGGAAGACAATAGAAGAACCAGATTGTGTATTGATTTCAGAGATTTAAATAAAATAGTAGTACCTCAAGCTCAACCATTTCCGTTGATTGAAGACTTAGTCATAAAAACAAGAAACTGTAAGTATTTTTCAACGTTACATGTAAATTCTGCTTTTTGGTCTATTCCCCTGCGAATTGAAGACAGAAAGAAAACTGCTTTTGCGATATACGAAGGTCATTTCTAATGAACATGCTTACCTTTTGGCTTGAAGACCTCTCCAGCTATATTCCAAAGAATGTTGAGTAACAAACGGAAAAAGTATAAACTAACCGATTTTACAGTAAATTATATTGATGACATTTTAGTATTCTCCATGTCGTATACCGAACACATTAACCACTTATCACAGCTGTTGGGAGCGATTAAAAAAGAAGGATTCAGTCTAAAGTTTACAAAATGTAAATTTGCATCAGATTCGATAAAATATCTCTGACATATAATACAGGATAATACAGTTCGACCAGTGAGAGATAATTTAATTTTGATAAGAGATTTACCCAAGCCAAAACCTCAGAAAAATATCAGGCAGCTTTTAGGAAAAATAAATTTTTATCATGAGTACATACCTAAAAGCTTAATTATTTTAAAACCACTTCATAATTTACTTTGGAAAAATAAAAAAATATTTGGTCAAGATTCATTTGAGAGGATTAAAAAACTACTGTGCTCACAACCAATCTTAGAAATTTTTGATCAAGACTCGCCGATAAACATATACACAGATGCATCATTAGAAGGCATTGGAGCAGTGTTAAAGCAAATACAACCGAATGGAAAAGAAAAGCCGGTAGCATATTTCTCCAAAGAATTAAATGAAGTCCAAAGAAAAAAAAAGCTATTTATCTAGAAAGCCAATAAAGAAGCGATAAGATACTGGCAATACTGGCTAATAGGTAAACCTTTCACAGTATATTCAGACCACAAACCGTTGGAGAATTTAAATATCAAGTTTAGAACAGATGAAGAATTGGGAGAATTGGTATACTTATCTATCACAATATGATTGTAAAATAAAATATGCCCCTGGGAGAGAAAATTTAGAGGCAGATTGTTTAAGTATAAATCCAGTTTTGGAAGCAAATCAAGATATAGACGAACAATTAAAAGTAGTTAATTTAATAACAATGAATGACATTGTAACAGAGCAAGATAAAAATAAGGATATACAAAAATATAGTAATAATTTAATACACAAAAACAAAATATATTATAAAAGAGTAAATAAACAAGAAAAAATAATATTGTCGGAAGAATTCAGTATAAAATTTATGAAGCAAATATATGAAAATATGTGTCACTAGTTCTAGTGGATCATTTCACTAGATATGCATATATAGTAACTTCAAAGACACAAAGTGCAAAGGACTTCATAAAATTAATAAATAAAGTTACAAATTGTGATAATATTGCTATGGTTCTTACTGACCAATATCCTGGAATAAGTTCAAAAGAATTTAAAGATTGTTTAAATGAAAAATCAATTTCGCTTGTTTTCACTGCAGTAAATTCGCCATTTTCTAGTGGTCTGAACGAATACTGACTGTGTAGATAAATATAATGATACCGAATATACAGTCACTGGCTTCGCACCGAGATACCCTGCTAAACGGCACAGATGTTTCATTTATTCCAAACGAACTCAAACAACAAAATGAATCAGATGTTTGGATTAAAAAAAGGAAAATATCATTCGAAAACTCCAGTAAGTCACATGACTATTATAAAATGTTATTTGATAAAAATAGAAGAAACTATAATTTTAACACAGGTGATATGGTATATGTTAAAAATGAACATAAGCTAAACCGAAGAAAATTAGATGAGTTAAGAATTGGTCCATATAAAATTGAAGAAAAAATATCACATTCAATATTTAAGATAAATACAGGTCATAGGAAATTGGAGTCAAATCTCTTCTACATTACAAAACTCATTCCTGTTCCTATTATAAGAAGAAATTCAAGGTGGAACTCTTAACATGAAGATGTCTTAAGTAAAATTTTAAACACTGAAAAAAGACGACAACCTCAGGCGGGAAACACCAAGCAGAATTTAAGCGTTAATAAAACGCTAAAATATAAAACATGAATGAAGATGTCTATCGAAAATTTCTGAGGATATTTTCGACCTAGGAGGGCAGATGTAAAGATATACAATTTCATTTTATACATACGTCTATGCGCATTTCTTCATTATCGGTGAGATGGTGAAATTACTGATATTTGACAAATAAGTCATGTTGTCAATAAAATAAAGAATTATTGTTGACTAAAGGAATCGATTATGTAATGACTTTAAATGTCGTTTCTTTATTATTTCAGGTAGAATAATATTGTTATAATAATAATATGTAATGTGTGGAAGTGTAGATACGTATGTTTTAATAAAACTTCATTATTTCAGAGCAACACTTTGAGTTTATTCTGTCGATTCCTGACAATCCATAAATTGTCTTACAAGTTAATTATTAAGAAATTTTTCTGAGATATACTTCCCTAAAATTACACAACTACATTACTTAGGTATAAGTCGAATTATAACTTATAACATACGAATGTATAACACTACACAACACTGAGAATAAAATGTTCTTTACTTTCACAACCTAAGTGAAGTTCACTTAGATTTTCAAAATTCCAACTACTTCTCGCCTGAATCCGAATCTTTTAACACTATTACCATGATGATCGGTCAATAATCATAGAAGCTATATCACTTTTATATACAGAAATCCCCTTTCTCTACAATTCCAAATCTAAACGGGCCACCTACAGATCACAAACACTGCACAACACAGAGAATAACATTTTTCAACACACTTGCTCATAAAGTGGCTCTTATTACATCGATTTCAGCATCGTAATGTAGCATAATACACACTAGTGCGGTAATGTAGGTACTTAGTTCAAAAATAGGACTCCAACATAGAGTTTTTATAACTAGATTTTTTTAAAGGCATACATTTTTGTGAATAAATTAATTATTTAGAATTAAATATGAATAAATAAACTGTTTTAGATAAATAAACACGGAGTAATTTCACCAAATTAAAAATTTTGTCAATAATAACTTAATTCGTAACATTATTGTTTGGTTTTTATATATTTGTTATCTATAGGCAGTTTGACTGTTGTCCTTTGCCTTATTATTATTTTTACTTGCGCGCGAGAAACAGCGTGCGAGCGTGCGTAATAAAATTCGCCGTCTCTTTCACGGTGCTTTTTGCGTTAATGTCGCTCAAATATTGTTAACCCTCTGCGACTGACTTGGAATTTTTTTTACAATTGTACTGACGTGGTAGTATACGAGACACCATTTCAACAGCAAATATTTTTATAGAATTAAATTATGCAGCTATGCTTCTTGATCAATATTACTTTGAAAGTTTAAAAATAAATATGTCTAGTTCTAGTAAATGAAGAACTAAATTTACAGTCTACACCGCCGGAAATGTTAAGTGAAGCACAAAATGTTATTGACAGTCTATTACCATCTAAGTCTAGAGAAAAATATTGTTGGCTTACCAAAGATTAATACACTAGAAAAATAACAAAAACACGCAGTCATGTTCAGAAAATGTGTTTTTCTCACATTAGTGTTGAAAAACGTCGTATAAAACGCGTGTACATTAGTAATTACAATCCTCGGCTCCATTAAGCCCTCGCCTCAGGCTCGGGCTCATACCCCGTCTCGATTGTAATGACCAACATAGCACACTTGTATCATAATGTACTACTATTTTTTACTTTTACAACCTAAGTGAAATTCCTTCACTTGAGATGAATTTCACTTTTATTTTCGAAATTCCAACTCGAATGCACTTCCCGCCTGCATCCGCATCAAAATAAAATAAAAAAGCCTGTTTTTTACATTTTTTAAAAATAAAACGCTCACACGTGTCTTGATAAATTTCTTCGCTCTTGGTACTTACTATTCTCATCTCGATCCTCCCAAAATCCTCGGAGCTATGGCCAAAAATACGTCTCAGGCGATTTGCATCTGATAACCATTTTCAATGGTAAAAGTGCCGTGTCCGCACGCTTGGCGCTTGCTGCAAACTCCAAACCTCTACAAACGATTGGATTTGTTATTTGTTCGACGGATCGGCTACAAGCGCTTGCAAACCAAGCTAAATAATCTAACTACACGTTTGAATTTGTGAGTGCTTGTTGAAGTTTGCCAAGCGTGTGGTCGCGGCATTATGCGCAAACATACATTAAACGAATAGATAAAGAAGTAGTCCTTTAAAAAGGTTGACAAAATATTTTAAACTACTCCCAATCATTAAAATACATCTTGAATCACTCGTATTTATAGTGGATGTTCACTTCTTGAAAAACGCCTGTTAATTTGGACACACGACAAGTAGTTCGGCGGCGGCGGCATGAGGGCGCGGGGGCGCGGGGGCGCGCGCCGTTGAATAAGGCGCGCCCGCAGACTGTGCGCACAAACATTGCTACTTTTTTCGCACACTCCTGTAGCAGCGCATGCCTCCCTAATTGCAATAAATTTGACTGTCAACAGAATCAGAAACAGCCCACAACCAAATCTTTTTCGATCAATGTCAGCTACTCTGTACTTCGTTATTGTAATAGCAGATTGCGTTACTTTTAACAGGCGTATTATTTATTAGATAGTTGTTTTGTGTCACTCTCGTTGGACGCATGTCGGCAAGCGGATGTTGACTATAACAGTAAATCGCAGTGGGTGCGACGCAGACTGCCCCACTCGGTGCGCACGCGCAAGGGCAAAAAATCTGTGCGCCCGCGCCGCTCGACAGACACCGCGCGACCGCGTCCTGTGCCACAACCTGCCATTTTAAAACGTCTTCAATTATGTCTGATCATTTTAAAACGTCTTCAATCGTGATTGTGTCATTTTCCCATGAATAAATGTACCGTCAGATCGCTGAAACACGGTTGGAGGCGTTTCAAGGCACCGCAAGTGCCAGATGCCACAGAAAGTTCGCTCGCCGGATGGATTTTATGGCGGAGGATAGAAAGCTTCAAAACGTATTTCATCTGATTTGCTCATCAGAGGCGGTTAGGATATTGAGCATGCCTTAATCGTAGCATAAGCATGCAGGGCCTACTTCACCTATAGACATTATTTAAGCATTACATTTATAATACGGCCAAATTCGTCAAAGAATGATTGATATCACATTATTTACAATTGTTTTTGCTAATCTAGTATTACTTGGATTACAAGGTACTATTTTTTTAAAGAGAGACACTATTTTGTAATGGTTTTTTCGCGAAAATTCAACGCATCGCCTTGGTGCGACATCAAAGGGCTTAATTCCCAGGTCGGGCAAAGTGTGCTTTAGGAATGGGCGATTTTCTGACAGCCCAAATTAAAAAGTAAAAATTAGTTCAAAAACACCCGATAGATGTCGTTTTATAAAAGCCGGCCACCAGCCGTACCTACCTAAGGGCTGTAATAAATTCTACACTTTTACATGTCTACCAAAAGAATAAAAAAATAGTAAGTCCTTACCTATTTATATTCAGGACATCCAGAACCTATTTCTATTTTGGAATAGAATAAATATTACGCAGCCATACACGTGCTCTTCATGAACCCGCCTTTTACCATGCGCCATACTAATCTATGCTAAGCGCCATCTATGAAGTCATTTACAAACCAATTCCTTTTTTTTTTGATCTCGGAAAATCGCCCATTGCCGATGCCGCGCCCGGCCCGGCTTGTGGCACCAACCCGCATTGGGCAAGCGCGGTGATTTAGCCAATGCCCTCTATTGTGGCGATGACTTGAAATCAATGGTGCCTTCTTCCTTTGCCCTGCAGTGGGACTGTATACAAGCTGTACTTTTTATAAGCAAAATAAAACATAAACATTGTATTTGTCTCTATTGCTCCACCTCAAAATGACGTTTGTGTGTCGTAGATAAAACAATGTTTAAAAATAGTGTTTATAAGTAAGGTCGGCAGTCCCGAAAACATTTATCTTGGTACAAGACTTGTGAGAGACTATGAGAATAGTAGCGAGTATATCTGTTAGTAGTAAGTTCATATGTATCGTGTATGTTATAAATATGTTAACCAATTATTAAAATATGTCATTGTACTCGCAGCATTCAGTCGTTTCACTTCAATCTCGGGTCTCCTCCTTACATGGCGCTACCCGAAACTTCGGCAGGGTGCCGAAGTTTCGGGTAGCGCAGCTCACGAGAACTGACTAATATGGACTGCTTTGTACAAACATTGGCTTAGTAACCGTGCTGGAGCATGCTGTAATAATGAGTGGAAAAAAAACTTTGTGTTCGTCGGCCGATCGGAACGCGCGTGTATTCTCTATATTAAAATGGGAAAGCAACAGTCGAAGGAAATTGTGATTGCCCAAAATGCGGCAGGAGGAGAAAATGGGACGCATCTGACGGATCTGAGTTACCATTTATCAACGGCCAATATTTTGACCACTGTACTTCGCATTTTGCATTTATCGAAAATGCCACCTGCGATGGGTGCGTGAGGAGGTCCAGTTCCAGGGTGGTACGAACAGAGGTTCGTTTCTGCGACGTCGTCCATACCCGATCCCGACATATGCGGTTGTGAAAATTGCCGATTCTAGGGTGTGAAAGTGAAATTGGTGAAATTTTGGTGTACCTACGATACGGTGGCAAAATGTTAGTTTGATTGGACAAAGTACTTATACTCGTAATACTAAATTTCATGTAATCACCATAGGTGTAAGTATGTTAAAGGAATTGTAACTAAGGTACATAATATTTTATTACTATTTGTTTAATATAGAGAGTCTACATCAGCCCTGCTACCAGGCTATTTCTAGCCAACTTAAATCTATACTAAATGATAATGTATTTATAACCTATTTCAATTTTCCAACCTGAGTGTGTCACACTGACTTTGACAGTCGTCTGTCAAATACAAATTAAAACTAACACAAAAGGTTGCCAGCAGTAAGTGGCCATTTTGTTCCGAACACTATTTGTTATTGACGTATTTTATTCATTATAAATGTGTAATGTAGGTTTTTTTTTATATATGTCTAATTCATTATAAATCTGTAACGTAATTTAATGGAAGAGTTTTTAAATAATCTGTATCAAGAATTATTAGGAGTAAGAACTTATTTAATTAAAATTGGCGCTTCTCGTAGGAAGGGTGATATTTTAAATAAAAAATTAAATGAGGCCAAGTCAATTGTAAAGCAATTTATTTTATTTTATTTTATTTAGGAAACAAACAGTCTTGTACATAAATATTGACATAAGCTGAATATATATTTCTTATAGACCTATAGTTCCATAAAGCTTGTTGACTAACATACTGATAAAGTGCTTTTGAAATTACCAACATAAAAATAAAAAACAATAATAATAATAATGCTAGCTATAGCAGCTATTAGCTCTTGTCACTGTCACAACGTGTCATTTCTTACAGAAAATATTTTTTTGGTTTTATTGGTTCTAATGTTGTTTTCGTCGTACAAAATTTCCGTAAGCAGTGAAATAAAAGCAGTAAGATCAATATCAAAAATGCAAAACACTGATTTGGTTGTTTTTAAATTACTTTTACAATAGAACACAATCCCGAACCTACTGACATGTTGACGTACAACGTCAACAAGCAAACAACATTATGAAAATCAAAAAGAAATGATAACGAGAAACAGAGCTAAACGAAGCGCACGCCCTCCACCATCGCCTACTCCGCCGACTTCAAGCTCCTCGTCCAATGATGACCTCAACAGGGTGTCAACCGACGAGTCGAGCAGCGCCAGTGGGCGATTGCCGTCTCCGCCGCCACAACGACCAGCAAGACGTGGACGACCACCGCTGCCGGCACGCTTGGGATCAGTGGGGCAACCTGCCCCGCGTACGACCCCCGCTACCGGTGGTGTAGTGCGCCGCATGCGATGGACTCAGCCTATAAATGAGAACTGCTTGCGCGCCTACTATATGGCAACAGAGGGAGGAACTAACCTTACTGGGTATCGTGTTCGGCTGCTGTCTTTGTTTTAGACCCTTGAACCGACCATCGACGTGTCTGCCCAACGATTGTCGGATCAAGTGCGGGTAATCCAGCGTAACAACTTGCTGGATCAGTCAGCACTTGATCGGCTACGCCTGGAGTCACTACGTATTTGTACGGCTTCTTCTTCGGTGCAGGATCGCCCTGCCCAGCAATTACCGGCCGTGACGCCGGTATTGGTGGCGCGAGTAGATCCGGTACCCGATGATGAAGACTATATAAATACGAATGTAAGTAAACAGGCGAATTAACAAATGAGGAGCGCTTTGAACGATGCCATTCTACAGTATCGTGACACGCGTAACTCTAGGCCACGTATACCTTGTTTGCTCACGAATAGGCATAATTTGGCGTTAATGAGTGCCTTGAACGATTCACTGGTTCCTTTTCTTGGAACCAGTGAAAATTTAATTGATACCCACTCGATTCTTTATTGTGGGGCCATCGCGGTGTGTCGCGTTGCTCGTGTCAAATTCCAGGATTCGGACCGAGTACCGCGGCGAACCGGGACTGCCCCTGCTTGGCAATTGAGGATCGAGGGGCGTATCAATAGGTTCAGGACACTCATTGCAAAGCTAATTTGCTTCAGAAATGGCAATAATCGGCCTCGCGTCATGCGGTTCGTCACACAAGCCTTTATCGGGACTGATGTTCGACCGGAAAACTATATGGCTTGTGTGACGGAACGTATTGACTTTCTGAAGCAAAAAGTCTATGCGTGGGCAAACCGTATACGTCGCTACAGAGTGCGTGTGGACCGATACCAACAAAATCGCCTCTTTCAAAGTGACCAAAGAAAAGTATACAGACGTTGGGAAGGAGCTGATCAACGTGTGGGCGACGGGCAGCTACCGGATGTTGATGCCATGACTAATTTCTGGCGCAACATTTGGTCGGTGCCCATCGAGCACTCGGAAGGTGAATGGATGAGTGTTGTCAGTGAGGCGTGTGAACCTATCGAGACCATGCAGCCTATTAATATTAGTACAGCTGACGTAAGTTGTGCAATCCGTACGGCCCAAAATTGGAAATGCCCAGGACCGGACGGATTGCACAACTTCTGGATCAAATGGTTTCGATGTTCACACGAGTTACTGGCAACGCAATTCCAAGAAGCCATAGAGCTCGGCTCACTCCCAAGTTTGTTGACTACTGGTGTCACTTTTCTGCTCCATAAATCGGGTAGTACCACGGAACCGAAAAATTATAGACCCATCACGTGCTTACCTACTTTATACAAGCTCCTTACATCCATTCTGAGAACAAAAATTAACGCGCACATTGTTGCAAACAATATTTTGGACAAGACTCAGAATGGATGTAGGGTTGGGTCCCGTGGTACTAAGGAGCTTCTCCTCATTGACATGACCATATGCCAGAAGGTCCGGCGTGGCAGAGGGACTCTCTCTACAGCCTGGATTGACTATAAGAAGGCCTATGATTCGGTGCCGCATTCATGGTTGGTGAGGATTTTAGAGTTATATAAAATTGATATAACTTTAAAATCCTTTTTGATATCATGTATGCGGCAGTGGACCACGGTCTTGAGTCAACCAGGATGTCGAGATAGTGTTTTTGCCACGCAGGATCTTATAAGGATAGAGCGTGGCATATTCCAGGGCGACAGTCTGATTCCTTTATGGTTTTGCCTAGCTTTGAATTCTCTCAGTACTTTGTTAAGAAATTCAAAGTTAGGCTGTCAACTGCGGAGAGGGGGTGAAGTTATGTCGCACTTGTTGTACATGGATGACCTCAAGTTGCTCGCACCAAACCGCCAAGACTTGGTGAAACTGCTGAAAATTACTGAGACTTTCAGCAGTGCCATCAAGATGGAGTTTGGTGTGGATAAGTGTGCGGTTATGCATGTACAGCGTGGGAGAGTAGTAAATTCAACCAATTTACAACTCTCCGAAACGATAAACTTCAGATCTCTCTCCGAAGTTGAAACATATAAATATCTTGGTATGTCACAGTCTTTGGGTGTTGTGGATGGGGACATAAAACAGTCATTACGGGAGCGATTCTTTTGCCGCCTAAGAAAAGTACTTAATAGTCTTTTATCGGGTGGCAATAAGACGCGTGCTTTTAATGGCTGGGTTATGCCTCTACTCACATACTCCTTTGGCATACTAAGATGGACTCAGACCGAATTGGACGCCTTGGATAGAAGAGTCCGTCAAATGCTCACGACTTCCAGAATGTTACACCCGCGCTCATCTGTTATGAGGCTGTAAATCCCGCGGAGATGTGGGGGTCGCGGCTTTTTAAATGCCAAGGACCTACATAACCGTGAGGTGTGCAGTCTCAGGGATTATTTTCTTAACAGTGAGTGCGGGATGCATTTGGATGTCGTGGCAGTTAATAGACACTTTACGCCGCTCTCCTTGGCAACAGAAAACTGGCGCAAACCAGTGGTGCTAAGCACTCTCGATCGCAAGGACATATGGAAGAGCAAGGTGCTACACGGGCGCTACTATCGGGCTCTAACTGGGCCTGATGTAGATTTGCCTGCCTCGGTGAACTGGCTACGTTTCGGTGACCTTTTTGGGGAAACCGAAGGTTTTGTCTGTGCTATTGAAGATGAAGTTATCAAGACGAATAACTACCGGAAATATATAATGAGGGACGGTACGGTCGACATCTGTCGGGCATGCCGCCGTCCGGGAGAATCACTCCGACATATTATTTCCGGTTGTTCTCATCTTGCTAACGGAGAGTATTTGCACAGACAAAACCAAGTAGCCAGAATAATTCACCAGCAACTTGCTCTTCGATATGGCCTTGTTGAATCAGAGGTGCCGTACTATAAGTACGCACCTGCGCCAGTTCTCGAAAATGGTCATGCAACGCTCTACTGGGATCGCTCTATGATCACGGACAGGACTATTGTCGCTAATAAGCCTGATATCGTGGTGATCGATCGATCTCAGCGCCAAGCAATATTGGTTGATATCACCATACCTCATGACGAGAACCTCGTGAAAGTCGAGAAGGACAAGCTCAGTAAGTACCTTGACTTGGCTCACGAGGTTACCGCCATGTGGGATGTGGATTCAACCATTATTGTACCGATAGTCGTTTCGGCACACGGCCTTATAGCGAAGAGCCTCGATCAACACCTAGAGAGGCTCTCGCTGAAAGGTTGGGTCAAGGGTCAGATGCAAAAGGCAGTACTCCTTGACACGGCACGTATTGTCAGGAGGTTCCTCACTCTGCAGCCCTAACCACCGATAGCTTGGGTCTATCCCCGCTGCCGGTGGCAACCTAGGTTAAGTTTTTTATAATATTTTATATTGTAAATAGGTTTTTATATAAAATATTGTAAAAAATTAAACTTAAGAATAATGTTAAATAAAGAGAATAATAATAAAATAAAATTTTAAACACTGAAAAAAGACGACAACCTCAGGCGAGAATCGAACCACGCACCTTCCGCATTCCGGGCGGCTGCCTTAACCACTTGGCTACCGAGGTCTGGCTTTCAACCGTCGAAATTTGTCAGTGCTTGATGCTTATGTTTTTAGTCAACATTGCTTCATCAAATCTTAGAAGTTTTCATCTCTGAGATCCGAAAGAAATATTTTTACAAATATTTGAACATTCGGTTAAGATGAAGCTGCGTTTATAGATTAATGTTTTATATTTTAGCGTTTTATTAACGCTTAAGTATACTTAAGTAAAATTTTAAACACTGAAAAAAGAAGGCGGAAGGTGCGTGGTTCGATTCCCGCCTGAGGTTGTCGTCTTTTTTCAGTGTTTAAAATTTTACTTAAGTATATTTAAGCGTTAATAAAACGCTAAAATATAAAACATTAATAATAAAATAGTCAAGTAATTCTAAGAAAAACATATTTTTTTTACCAATAATTCTAAAACTAAATAATGGAAGTACTCACAATGTTATTGAAAAATGATTAAGCAGAAACTTTCAATAGACGGTAAGACTATTGCAAAATATATCCATATCATTAAACATTTTGTTATATGCGTCAACACTACGTTTAAGAAGTTATTACTGGTGTATACGGTTTTGTACATAGGAACAACAAATAATTTTTGCGAGCGAGAGCCAGGTCTAGGTACTCTTAATTTAATTGTTTCTAAAATGTGAGGGGAGTCATCGTAAACATTCAAAATTTTAAACAGAAAGACCTGATCAAACATTATTCGCCGGTTCGCAAGAGTAGTCATTGAGTGACGGCTGAGCGAATTTACATAGGATATACATTCATGATTTCCACGGAAATCCAGAGATTTAACGAACTTTTTTTGAACTCGCTCTATTCGGGCTATGTGACAAGCATAATATGGGCTCCATATAATACAAGCAAAATCAAGAAGTGAACGAACAAAACTGAAATATAATAGCTTAAGAGTGTACGATTGCTTAAAGGGTCTTGAGACCCTGAGGACAAAGCCCAATTGTCGGAATGCTTTCAAATTCAAATTCAAAATTCAAATTATTTATTTACTAAAATACACGTTATAAAACAATGACAGTGTTTTAAAATAAAGTTCCAGTGCATCTTGCGTTTACCGGCATGTGAATATCAATTATATATAAATTACGAGTATAATACTTAAATGTTAAAATCTAACATGCCAAAAACTCATTTACGGAGTAAAAACATTTTTCCAAAAGCCATTTACTAATTTTAGATTTGAATTCAGGCATAGGAGTTTTCTTTAGTTCTATTGGTAATTTATTAAATATAATAATAGACATACAAAGTACATTTTTTTGTTAACTATATAGTCAATGTGTAAATTAAAAGATAAACCAGAGTCCAATAAAATACCCAGGTCACGAATTGATGTGACTCGAGCAAGTAATGATTTATAATTAAAGTGAATAGGATTGGTTTTGCGTGTGTACAAAATAATAGAGCATTTATTCAAATTTAAAAATAGTTGATTAGATTCGCAGTATTCTGTTAAACGTTCTAAATCATATTGTAATTGTATGCAACCGCCATATCCTTACACTACTTTAAAAAATTTTGCGTCATCAGCATATAGGAGGAAATTTGAATTTTGCATAAATTTTCCGATATCATTGATATAAATGACAAATAACAATGGCCCAATATGGGAACCCTGGGGGATACCTGATGGAATTTCAAGGAATCTTGACACATAGCCCTTGACGGAAACGGCCTGAGAACGATTTTTAACATACGAGAAAAAGAAACAGGCGATAAGACAGTTTAGTGATGGATTGCGAAGTCGCCGGATCAGCACAATAATTTCTGCTAAAACCTTTCTGCGAAAATTTTAAGGACGCTGTTCAAGCAGCAGTCGATGAGGACTGTTCCACAGTAAATTCAGATGCTGAAATGTTTTCAATGAAAACTTATAATAGAGCCAATTACAACAACAATTCCAGGCCACACATGTACGGACAGCCAGCATGGCGAGGCTACGGTAGAGGTGCGTATAGCGGAACTCAGTCACGCAGCTACGGGGTGCCCGGCCGATGGTTGCAGCCGCGAGCGGGACCGCGCCAGTGGGCCGAGCAGCAGCCCTGGCAACAACGACCAGCATTCTCACCGCGAGGCAACCGCCCTCGTACACGAGCGTACTCCAGAGGTAACCATTTTAACAATACTAATCGCGTTCATAAGTCATATCAAGGACATACACACATCAAAAGTGTCTAGGGATCAAGCATTTTTATGCGGATTTCTTGAGATTGAGATGTGGCTTTGTAATAAATTTATGATTTTATAAATTTATATGGATCCTTTTTGGTGCATTTCATAATTTGAAACAGGAACTTTCAATCAATTTCTAGTAAAAGATGAAAATCAGCTGTCAATATTTTCCCTATAAAAACATACAACGCATTGAAGACATTATTAGTGCTACTGTTTCCCTACTACTGATTAAAACCAACGTTATTATGGAGCGGCGACGTCATTTAAGCAGGGAAGAAATGCTCAGAGCCGTGGGAATGATAGAAGCTGGTTCCCGGCAACGTACTGTGGCTTTAGCTCTGAATACAAGTCAGAGTGTTATCAGTCGACTTTGGACACGTTACCGAAGCACTGGTACCGTGGCTGAGCGCCATGGAGGACGGTATCGCTGCACCACACGGAGACAAGACCGATACATTCAAATCACAACTCGAAGAGCTCCAACAATAATAATAATAATAATAATAATTAATGTTTTTTATTTTCTCATCACAAAGTAGGTAATAGTTTAATATAACACAATACAACATCGGGTGGTGACACTTTGTGAGAGACTGGAGTCTGAGCTGGGATAAACCTGTCAAACAGAACTCCAGGCTCCCCTCCCATTATTTAAATTGTACAACAATTAATCATCTTGCAATGAGAACCTTTATATAATAAAAATGAAAAAACAAAAACAACAATATAGTATGCGTGTGTATGTGTGTGTGTATGTGTGAGTAAATGCATGTGTGAGGGAGTGTGTGTGTATGTGTGGGGGTGTGTGTGCGTGTGTGGGGTCTGTGTGTGGGGGGGTTTGTGTTTGTGTTTGTAAATGTATACTTGATGAATGTCCATTTGAGTGAGTGCGTACTCAATATATAGGTTTAATAAAATCTTCTACGTGTGCTGGATCTAATTCTAGAAGGAAACTTGAGAGAATCGGTTTTAATTTGTAATTGGTTAATTGTTTAATTTTTAGCTTAGAGTTTATTTTTGTATATAGTTTGGGAGCTACGTAGTTATAGAACCTTTGGGCAAAGCGGCTATTTACAGCAGGGCTGGGGCATCTCAGAGCTCTTTGGTTCAAATTTGGTAGTTTTGGCACCGTAAGTCGATGGTATCTACGCACACACTGGAAAACAAATAATTTGCGTGCTGTCAAAACTTTAGCTTACTTTTACTTTAGCTTAATAACCGCCATGATGTTAGCCGTGAGGCTTCATCACTCTTCAGGGAACTTAATTAGCGACCAAACAGTCAGAAACCGCTTGCATGAAGTGAACCTTCATTCCCGAAGACCGCTAAGGGTACCACCTATAGCAATGCACAATCGTAGGATTCGATATCAATGGGCTCTTGAACACAGAAATTGGGCAGAAGAAAAATGGCGTTTCGTGTGCTTTTCTGATGAGTCTCGTTTTGGTATGAGACCGGATACAAGACGTATACGACACTGGAGAACCCCTGGACGCCAACAGCGATTAAAATCCTGCCAGGAAGTCCATCCTTATAGTGGTGGAACCATCATGGTATGGGCGGGTATTTGGATCGGCGGAAGAACTGAGTTGATTTGGATCAGAGGCAACCTCAACGCTCAAATTTATGCTGAGACGATTGTATCAGACGTCATCGTTCCTCTACAAGTGCAAATCGGTCCCTTATTTCAGTTAATGCATGATTATGCACGACCGCACACCGCAAGAGTTGTAAGACAGTCTCTCGCCGCAGCTAACATCAATGTCATGCCCTGGCCTGCTCAGTCGCCAGACTTGAACCCGATTGAGCATGCATGGGATATGCTACAGAGAAGAGCTCTGCCGAATATGGAGGGTATCCAGTCGCAAGAAGACCTTTTTTTGTTGTTGCAACGAACATGGGCGGCCATTCCACAGCGTGATTTGGATGAACTTATTTTGAGTATGCCAAACCGATGTTCTTGTGTTGTTAGTGTTCGCGGTAGAAACACGGATTATTAAACACTTGACCGTCATTAGAAGCTTATAATATTGAGATAGGCATATCCGTTTACCGTCAAATTTTCCTTCTCTTTCTTCCGGTATATCGCTGTCTCTCTCGCTCATCCCACTCAGTGGCGTCACCAGGTGGCGCGGTGGGGGAACCAGGAGATTTCACACCCGTGCCCATTTGTTCATCATTGGCGTGAAATTTCCCGTCGGCGTAACTTGTGCACTACATAGTGATCAAGTGACAAAGAAATAGAATTATTTTTATTTAAACTGCAACACAGTTCTCATGAGTTTCTACAATACACGTGAGTACTTAGAATAGTTTCTTAACTTAACGGTGTTACCGTTCGCTGAATTTATAATTTAAACTAATCTGGTATATCAAACTTTTTATTTTACCCGCAAGAGATGTAGATACACCTTTTCTTTTAAGATAAGAAAGCATTCGGGTAAAGATATTATTTTTAAAAGTGTTTTTTGTGTTTAATACGTGGTATCTACCCTCCAGGCACTTTCTCTTTTTATTTTAGATAAGAAACCGATAATTGGTGCTTACATTAGATAATGAGAAAAATGAATTGTAGCTAAGCGGCTATAGCTAGTTCTTCTAACAATTCCGATCGCATCGGCGAAGGTTGAGTTCGAGTTAGTCGTCATCGTTCAAAGAAGCATGGTCATCGTACCTACCCGCTTTTCATGACGATAACGACAATGTGTCTGCTTTATCGGACGTTAGAGGAAATCTTACAACGATTGTTGCACCTCGCAGGTGTTACCAATACTGACTAAAACAGTTAACAATTTAAGTATTCCGTGTAGTGATCTAGATTTGATTTTTGATTTTAAAAGTAAACTAAAAGAGCCAGCTAGGCCTTAAGCACCAATATTCTGATAAATCTTGTGCACCAATGACTTTTGGTATTTTAAAACTAAAAAGATATTTTTAATAATTGTCTGCGCAGTTTACTAGTTGGTCGCAAACATCTGATGCCTCTCTTAAAGGTCTTATTTTCAGTGGTGATTAGGTTGTAGACTGAAACTTTAAATATACGAAAAGAGAATAGGTACTCATAAAAATGTAAAAGACCCTCTAATGCTTGCTACTTTGAATAAGATTCTACCTTCAAACACACATTTGTTTAATTCTGAACAGATTACAGTTGCATTAGAAAAAATTGTCCAGTTAGAAAACTTTTTGGCCAGTTATTAAATCCGGTACTGGGAATGCCTCGCAAGCAAAACCTGTACTAACAACAAACGGTTACCTTTCGCAAGGGCAAACTTCTTATAGTGTAACTATCGCGTTGTTCTTCTGGTCCATGGGACAGACACGCACAGCATGCTGTGAACCGCCCTCGCAGGGCGCTTACCAAAATTAATGTCCTCCGCAAGGACATACTTATGGCAGCCACGAACCATATCGTGGCTATAATCTGCCCGCCCTCGCAGGGCGCTTACCAAAATCAATGTCCTCCGCAAGGACATACTTATGGCTGCCACGAACCATATCGTGGCAATAATCTGCCCGCCCTCGCAGGGCGCTTACCAAAGTCAATGGTTATTACATGAGTGTTCGCGATTTTGCGAGAAGATGCATATATGTTAATATAATGCTAAATGTACCTCATTTAATTTTATTTTATTTTAAATAATATGTTTAAATATTGTAATTGGTATTTAACCGTTTTAATCAAATTTAATATAAATGTCCTCCGCAAGGGCATGCTTATGCGGTTATGCCAGCACGAACCATATCGTAGCTATAAACCGCCCTCGCAGGGCGCTTACCAAAATCAATGGTAATATTACTTGAGTGTTTGCGGTTTTTGCGAGAAGATGCATGTATGTTAATGTAATGCTAAATGTCCCTTATTTTATTTGAATTTAAATAATACTTTTAATTGTTGTAAATGGTTATATAACCGTTTTTAATTAAATTAAATAATAAATGTCCTCCGCAAGGACAGGCTTATGCCAGCCACAAACCACATTGTGGCTATGAACCGCTCTCGCAGGGCGCTTACCAAAAACAATGTCCTCCGTAAGGATATGCTTATGCCAGCCACGAACCACATTGCGGCTATGGACCGCCCTCGCAAGGCGCTTACCAAAAACAATGTATTCCGCAAGGACATGCTTATGCCAGCCACAAACCACATCGTGGCTATAAACCGCCCTCGCAGGGCGCTTACCAAAATCAATGTCCTCCGTAAGGACATGCTTATGCCAGCCACGAACCACATCATGGCTATGAACCGCCCTCACAGGGCGCTTAACAAAAACAATGTCCTCCGCAAGGACATCTTATGCCAGCCACGAGCCACATCGTAGCTATAATATAAACAACGGAGGCTGTTCCTACTTTCGATCCCCAGGATCATAGGCTTGGCAGCTCTATCAATCAGGACAAAAACGTCCATCTTCTCTGCTAACAGAGGTAACAAAAGACGTAGTCAATTTGCACTTTATTGACACCGTTGGGACTAAATAGGTGCTCCAAGTTTTCTATCATAACACAAAGTTATCGAATACCGTTTTATCTGAAGCCATCGCTCAAGGTTCCAAACGTTACAATCGACAGTTGTTACACGCTTGTATCGGACAAAATGTCTGCAATGCTGACACAGATGAGAAACAGGTTTCTAGAAACAGTAAGTTTTTTTTTCCAAACTTCGTTTTAACCCAGTTCTTAGTACCAAAGAGCACTCAAGAAAGGTCACTCCGTCCAATTTTTAACCTGAAGTCGTTAAATTATTATATGAATTCCGGACTGTGTACGGCCAAGAGACAAGATGTACAAATTACTTTTCTCAGACCTAGGTACTACTATCTGACTATAGCCAAATCCCACAATGGTTTCTTCGTCTGTTCTACAAAGGCGAATTACTAAAAATTATATGCCTTCCATTTGAGATAAGCACGGCAATGTTTTCTTAGACTATTATCTTATAGACATAAAGACCAGATGGTTCTGTCCAGACATGCCAACATTGTAATAGAAACACTTACTTATTTCGGTGTCCACATAAACTTCAAAAAGTCTGTTTGACCGCCCTCGCAGGGCGCTTACCAAAATCAATGTCTTCCGCAAGGACATACTAGGATACATGGAGGAATCATAAGCGTCCATACATACCTACATATACTCACGACTGTTATCCCCGAAGGGTTAGTCAGAGACCAGGCAATGAGGACCGCAAAAGCAGTCCTCTGCCATAGTCTACGTTTCACCAAATGATAACTGCACATGTACGTGACAAGTGATGAGCCTATCGCCGCTCTATACTGTTGGATGTATGTGCAATCTATGGTCCGTTAGTCGCCTTTTACGATACCTTAGAGAAGAAATTGGGCGGTAAAATACACTCTACCTTACGATGTAGTTAAATGTATTGGTAGCTAAAAATTATCAGAAACACCAATACACACCAACATTCTTTTTGACAACCGTTGCTTCAGGATTAGGGGGTCACAACTCAACAATTCTGCCCTATCGGGAAGGTGGAGTACATCCGAACAAAAGCTGCACTGCAATCAAAAAGAAAAGCGGGCTGTTCTAAGTCTTAGAATTACAAGCATCGAACACGAAGCCTGCGACAATTTTATTTTAATCCTCCAAATTGCCAACCAACAAATGACCACCAACCAAATTGTGGTCAAAATTCATTACATTCCAGGGAAATTGAACAACCATGCAGATAAACTGTCTCGACATAGCCAAGCTCTAGAGTGGCATCTACTGCCAGAATTCACACAAACGATATTCGCGAAGTGGGCCTGGCCAGTAATTCACCTAAGTGAGAGTAGTGGGTAAACTATGCAGATTTATCTCAATGATTACGAAGCGATGTTTCACAATGCATTCAGCCTGAAGTAGAACGCTTCCCTCTGGCTTGGAAATTCGCACCACCTTCCCTCATCCCCCCGGTGGTAGCACACCTCAACAGGAATTTATCTGATTGTGGTACCCCTTGCTGCCTCATTCACAGTATGGAATTCGAAACGTAGACGCCTGGTAGACATAACCACAGGCCTGCCAACCCCCAAGGTTCATGACATGACGTTGAAATTTGGTGTGTTTAAATGATATATCGTTATGGAACCACAAGCAAATTTTCCTACTCAAGCGTCCGGTTATTATAAAACCAAATGAGCACTTGTGCTTAGTTCAGTAGTACAGGAAGGGCGTTAGCAGCAGTAGTGGCGCCATCCACACGCGGAACGCGTACCAAATGGGTCCAGTCAGTCCAGTTTTTGGCAGATTTACACTTAATATTTTAAATCTTTCTTATAATACTATACACTACCATAAATTGTCGTTTCTACTTTATGCAGCGCACAATTGTATGGAAATCTTAGTGACGAGGAAATAGTTAAACATGTTTTAAAATCAATCTCAATTAAACATTTAAAAACAACAAAACCTCCTTTTTCCAGGTTTTAGTAATATTAGTCTGTAGACCTTTGTAATGTATTTCAAACCTTGAATCAACTAGATTTGAAACAGTTCGTAACACTGCAATATTATTGTCGCATAGCTCCTTTGTTACCTTGCTGTGGACACCAAACATTATTTTGTTCAGGACAATGCAGTAATATTATGGCGACAGTTTGGGTCAAAAAACTGACTGTAGGAACTACTGACAAACAAGCTAGAAATTGCTACTAGTTAAAAGGATCAATAAATATTGTACAAAATGGCTAAACTAATTTATTTAAAACTTCGAGTGGTTCACCTGTCACCTGTTTCAAGCACTGTGATAGCTAGATGGATATTACAGCCACACCTGGTTGTGTTTTGCTCCGCTGTAGCATCTACAAACTAGATTGATATGATTTACCCATTGAGGATATACTAACTATTGGTAATTGGAGATTAGTTACCTAATACTTTTCACAAGGTTTATTGTCGTGAAATATGGATTCAGGCGTCACGAAGCTTTTCATTTTTTTATTTTTACCCTGTAAAGTGATTGAAATCAAATAGTAAACAATATTTATTTCCTAATAATAATGTTCGTTTACATGGTTTACAAGCTAAATTATTTGATTGTTCATCAATGACTGGCCAATTTTAAACCATAATCATATGATTAACTCTCTCGCACTTATTGTTTAATTTTTTTCTCACATTGGCGTTTTCACCAGGCGATAACAAACAGGTCTCAATATTATAAGCTTCTAATGACGGTCAAGTGTTTAATAGACGTGTTTTACCTGAAATAAAACACATATTAAATACTTACCTCATTAGAAGCTTAGTTTTTATTTCCGCCTGGTGCTTAATGCATATTTCGACGCAATGATGAACAAATGGGCACGGGTGTGAAATCTCCTGGTTCCCCCACCGCGCCACCTGGTGACGCCACTGAGTGGGATGAGCGAGAGAGACAGCGATATACCGGAAGAAAGAGAAGGAAAATACGACGGGAAACGGATATGCCTATCTCAATATTATAAGCTTCTAATGAGGTAAGTATTTAATATGCGTTTTATTTCAGGTAAAACGCGTCTATTAATTGTTTAAGTTACCCAATAAAATTTTAAAGAAAACTGTTATTTCAGTCTTTTTTTCGAACTTTAATGTTAGTGGTTCAAATGTCAAAAATCCCTTTATTAGGAAAATGGCAAATTTCTTTATTAATGCAAAGGTGACTTGGTTTATCGTTACTGTAGACAAACGAAAACACTTTATTTGATGAATCCTTAAAGAAAATTTTAATTAATATCAATCAGGAGAAAAGTTATTGCAAAAATATATGTTGATCCCTAGACACTTTTGATGTGTGTATTTGAATGTGCGATAATGATGAATCGCAGCCCGTTACATCAACATTTATGAAATGAAATGAAAAAGGTTTATTCGGAGCATAAATAGGACAATTAAAAATAAGGATATAAAAACGTGGATCTTATGCAACCGAAATGGTCGCCACTCAGCGTATGCCGTGACATTTACATGCCATGGCACTGGTGTTCTGTGGAACCAATAAGAGGGAGGCGCAGCTCCAGACATAAACTTAAATTTAAGTTTAGGCCTACAAAATCAAAATAACATCAAGCCGTAGATAGTTTTATTTTAACATAAATATATAAGGTTACAATACAAAACATAAATAAAACAAGCTAATAAATATAAAAAAGGAAAACTATAAAACAAAATAACAAAACAACAACACAACTTTAGTGCTGGAAAGCTGTAACTCTAATAGATACTTTTTTAGTTTAAACTTAAATGTGCTAGCCGTCTTACAGTTTTGAACTGGTGGTGGCAGGTTATTCCAGCACTTCGAGGCAGCATAGCGAAAGCTGCCACGGAAAGTGGCCGTTTTGTGACGTGGGCATAAGAGGCGTGGCGCGATTCTTATATGACGCTGGGAGAACTCTAACTTGTTGTACAAATATGAAGGATGCTTGCTAATCATAACTCCAAAAAAAAGCGAAGCAAAGTGTAGCGTACGTAGAGCAGACATGTTAAGCAAGCTGTTATGATTTAGATACGGAGAAATATGAGAATGTTTAGGGACAGGAAAACAGTATCGGGCACACGCATTTTGAATTCGTTGTATTACCTTTTTAGTGCGGGCTAGTAGACACTCTCCGAAAACAGTATCGACATAATTTAGTTTTGAGAGAACCAGCGCCTCACACAATTTGATTCGCATATCTACAGCTAAGCAATCGCGGATGCGATAAAGCACCTTAAGGCTATAAAAACAGTTTCGCATAATTTCTGAAACATGCTCCTCAAACTGCAGTTGTTCATCCATAATAAGACCTAGATTGCGAGTCTGAGTGACACGAATCAAAGGTACTCCACGTATTGCAACTGCTGGATCTCGGGAAGATATATCGCTAATAAGCTTTTTGGACCCTAATACTAGGACTTTGGACTTGTTTGGATTTAGTACCAAATTATTTTGGTCACACCAACGAGAAACTCGGCTTAGATCTGCATTAATTTTATGAACTGCTACATTGGTTGCCTCGGGCTTAAATGAAATGTACAGTTGAAGGTCATTTGCGTATACGTGATAGTTACAATTCTCTATATTTGCAATAATATCTGCAGTGTATAAGATGAAGAGTATCGGCCCAAGTATGGACCCCTGTGGCACACCCCTTCGAACTGGGCAGGTGGTAGAAACCGCTGAAATGCCACTTTACTGCGCGTTTCAACATGTTGAGTACGGCCAGAGAGGTAGCTTGAAAACCATCTCAATGCATTAGAGTCAAACCCGTAGCAAGCCAGTTTCGACAAGAGAATCTGTGTGTTAATGGTGTCAAACGCACGCGAGAAGTCCAGTAATACCAATATCGAGCCTTCACTAATATCCCGTGCAGCGAGTATATCGTCTACTACATCTGCTAAGGCTGTAGCAGTGCTACGCGCCTTTCTAAATCCAGATTGCTTTTCAGGTAAGATGTGGTTTGCTTCTAAATATTCGGTCATTTGCATACAAACAACTCTTTCGGCTATCTTGGACATAAAAGGGAGAATACTGATAAGCCGCAAATCCTTGATGTCATTAGAGTGTTGGGTTTTTGGAATAGGCTGAACTATAGCGTGTTTCCACAACTCAGGAAAAATACCAGTCTCAATTGATGTATTAACAATATTGGTAATTATTGTTAGTGTATAGGGCAACGTTGGTATTATCATATACAAAGTAATGTCATCAGCGCCTTGTGCGTTAGATTTAATTGATTTGATAACACTGAGAATAGTGGTTTCAGACACAGGTTTAAGCGTGAAGACTGATGTGCAATACCTCTTTGAGTTGTACTCAGCTAAGACAGATGGATCACTTTCGTCTTTTCCAGGGAGCTCAAGAAAATGATTATTTATATGAGTAGGATCACTTAAATGTACAGGCAAGTCAAAGCTCTTATTTTTAAAATTGCCTATTATGTTTTTCAGGTTTTTCCATAAGACTTTTGAGTTTATTTATTTATTTATTTGTTTACGTGAATACACATATTTATATATTGACTAAAGAATGCGCTTTTTTCACTACGAATTGCTGCAACGATAATGGACTTCAATTCATTATAATATCTTTTATCAGTATCTAGCTTAGTAGTTTTACTTCTAACGTGGGCTTTGTCTCGCAATTTTATCATTTCCTTGATATTGTACGTGATCCAAGGATGTGAATGATTCCTTATATGTACACGCTTAAGTGGAGCATATTTATCAAACAAAAATAACATTATTCTATTAAATTCACTCAACATAATATTAACATTTTCACTTACTGTTCAACATTTATATCTTTAAGTGGTCTGAATGTTAACAAGATTGGAGGCAGCTTTTCTTTTTTAATATCCGGTATATGGTTAACAGATATGTTAGAGACACGCGTATTGCAGCAGATGAGGTCAATTAAAGTCTCACTATACGCGGTGAAGTGTGTTGATTCTTCCACATATTGTGTAAGGCTCATACAATTCAGAAAATCTCCCAGCTTTTTCGTTTGAATGTCTTGGGCGTTCAAAACATTAACATTAAAATCTCCTAACAAAAAAATATGGTCATAACAGCCTAATGAGGAAATAGAGTCGCTTAAGGCGTCTATAAAGATGTCTAAATCTAGCCACGGCGGACGATATGCCGTACCCAGAGCCAACCTGACCCCGTTCACGTTTACACTCAATCACATTTGTTCTATAGACCCTGCGGGCGGATGTTTAATAAGACGAGTGTTTATTCCTTGCTTTATGTAAAAGTCAACTCCTCCGCCGCGAGAGCGGACGGAGGCCGGCCGCGGGATGTGCCGTAGGCGGTAACCGGGGGGCGCAGGCGCGCGCGCCTCCTCGCCCTGCCTGAGCCAGGTCTCATTGATGGCTAAAATATCAACATTGGAGCGATCAATCGCCACTAGAAATTCCTCATGCCGTGTGCCCAGAGAACCAGGATTTAACAACACAAGTGACAACTTCTTGAATTTAATAAACTGAATGCTATAAGAGTAGGTAATTAAAATGTGCTTGCAATACAAAACTACTTGACATAAAAGTGTAATATGTCGCCAATCTAAAGCATCACAAGGTTTTGAGCAGTGATTCATATAATGCCCTGAATAACATAAATACCCAAAACATGAATGTTGAAACATAAATTTCTCATATAATATGGACTTAATATTATTGCACAACCACAGCCCCATCATGGTACAGAAATAAAAACATAAAAATAAATACAATTCTAAGAGCTCAGTGGAAAACATGGGAAATACATTTACGAGTACATAATATTTTTTTTATAAAAATATTTCAAACAAATAGCCACAAATACAAGCGTATACACGCAAACAAAGCTAACACAATATTTTAACATCTCTAAAACTTTCAATACAACAAAATCATAATTAAAATATCTAAACAATATTAATTTTAAAATATGTAAAAGTAAACATAAGAAACACAATAAATGAATTACATGTATCTTCCAAAAAATATAACACATCATAATAATTTCCAAATAAAAGTTAGAACACATAATAAACATTTGCTTAACAAAAACAAAAATATAAATAAGACAGCTTTTATAATTTCCATGCTGGTAAAAACATGGGACATTAACATTATCTTTATAATAAGTATGAGCTAACGCTAACAGGGACCAAAAACTTTCACGAGATCAGCATCAGAACGCAGGCCCTGACGAGTGGAACCGTGTATCAGCATATCATAATCAGCATACGATTAAATTAAAACAGGGTACACATTTATTCGAAACCATACAGATTACCGCATTCCTTAAAAGATGAAATTATTCAACAAATTGGTAAAATGTTAAAAGAAGGTATTATAGAACCATGTCAAAGCGAATGGTCTAGTCCAATTTTGCTAGTACCAAAAGAAACCTAATGAAAATGGGAACAAAAAATGGCGTTTGGTAATCGACTATAGAAAACTTAATGAAAGTATTCATTAAGTTTTCTATAGTCGATTACCAAACGCCAGTTTCCACTACCAAATATTACCGAAATTTTAGATTCTTTATCCGGTTGTGTGTAATTTTCGCATTTAGATTTGCACCAAGGCTATTAAAACGTTAGTCTGGATCTTGATTGTAGGAAATATACGGCATTTTGTTCTGGGCAGTTTTAAATGACACGACTGCCAATGGGCTTAAAAACTAGTCCAAGTTCGTTTTCCAGAATGATGACCATGGCAATGAGTGGTCTTACATATGAAAAATGCTTAGTCTATCAAGATGATCTAATCTGTTTTAGTCGCGATTTGAATAGTCGCGTTAAAAATTTACAAGATATTTTCGAAAGACTGAGAAAAGTTAATTTGAAATTAAATCCTTTGAAATGTGATTTTTTAAAGAAAGAATTGCTTTACTTAGATCATATGGTTTCACCTGAAGGCGTGATACCAGACCCAGGAAAAATAAGTGTTGTTCAAAATTATCCCATTCCAACAAAAACAGACGAAGTCAAGCGTTTCCTCGCTTTCGTAAATTATTATAGAAAATTTGTTCCTCAGTTTGCTGAAAAGGCATCATCATCATCATCATCATCATCATCATCAATCATCTCAATAGACTTTGTAGAAAAAACATACCCTTTAGTTGGGATGAAAATTGTCAAAAATCTTTTGATATGTTAAAACAAAGTATTATATCTCATCCAGTTTTGCAATATCCTAATTTTTCCGAAAAGAATCAGTTTATATTACAGACAGACGCTTCCGGCTACGCAATAGGTGCAGTTTTATGCAATTCAGATGGTAGACCTGTATGCTAGCCGAAGCTTGAATACAGCTGAGAAAAAGTATCCAACTATTGAGATAGAGCTTCTCGCAATTGTATGGGCAGTTAAACATTTCCGCCCCTACTTGTACGGTCGCACTTTTAAAGTTCAGACCGACTATAAGCCTCTCATATCTTTGTTTGGGATGAGAGACCCCTCCAGCCGGTTAATGAAATTTCGATTAGTATTGGAAGAATACGATTTTATAGTTGAATATTTAAAAGGAAAAAACAATTCGGCAGCGGACGCGTTGTCGCGTTTAACTATTACATCAGAGGAATTGAAAGAGATTAGTCAAAATTTAATTAATGTAATGACACGAGGTCAGAAGGCGAGGCAAGCAATAGGTACTACTGATTTTAGGGATAATCGGCTTGATCAACCGAGAGTTGTTGAAATTCAGTGTAAGCCTAAGTATTTCACGGAGTTACGTTTTACTACGGATAAGGAAATAAAACGATATCGTAATTTAAATATGATAAAATATGAGAATTATTGTTTTTGTTATGTTGAAGCTATGAATACAATTTTTATTAATTCAGTGTCTCGATCACAACTATCGCCAGACGAATTTGTGAGAGAACTGAGTAAAATATGTAAAATGTTGAGAATAGAAGAAGTATACTTTTAAAAAAATGACAATAACAATATTTTTATAGAGAAAGTAGTTAATGAGATACAAAAGATAAGCTCATGGTCCGGATCATTGTTATGTATTTTAAAAGGTGTTGAGAGAATTAATAATAGAGATGACCAACGTGTGGTTTTAAATGACTTCCACCTCTTGCCTACAAGTGGCCACGCGGGCATTAGGAGGATGATAAATAATATTTAAAAAATATTATTTCTGGCCAGGTCTTGAAGTCGATGTAACAAAATATGTCAAAATGTCAGAGACAGAAACACTCGTCTCATCGCGCAAAGCAACCAATGGTTATTACAACTACTGCAAACACGGCGTTCGAGAAGATTTTCTTAGATTTGGTGGGCCCTTTAGATAAAGATTACTATAATTATATGTATATCCTAACAATACAGTGTGAATTAACTAAGTATATAAAGACATTTCCTTTATACTCGAAAAATTCTGTAGAAGTAGCTAAACAATTAGTTAATAATTTTATTCTTAGATACGGTATTCCAAAGGAGATTGCCACAGATCGCGAAACCGAGTTTTTGTCTGCAACAATGAATGAGGTATGTAAACTTTTACATATCAATAAGCTGCACTCGACGGCGTATCATCATCAGAGCATTGGGGCATTGGAGAATGCACACAAACAAATGGGTAATTACTTACGAATTCAAACCGAAAACCATTCACATGCTTGGAGCACGTGGCTTCCATTCTGGTGTTTTTCTTATAATACATCAGTGCATAGCGAAACCAAATTCACCCCTTTTGAACTAGTTTTTGGCAAAAGGTGTACTTTACCGTCAAATCTAAATTCAAACAAAATAGATCCACTTTATAATTTCGATTCATATCCGTTAGAGCTAAAATATAGAATTCAAACCTCACAAAAGGAAGCTCGAGATAATTTGATAAATAGCAAAATAAATAGAAAATTAAAATATGATAATAACGCTAATCCAGTGTCCTATCAGCCGAATGATTTGATTTTACTGAAAAATGAGACAGGAAATAAGTTCCAAGCAATCTACTCGGGTCCTTATAAAGTTGTCAAAGATTGTACTCCTAATGAAGAAATTATTAAAAATAATAAAAGTTACATAGTTCATAAGAGCAGAACTAAACGGTATTTCCCAACGGTGTCTGTGTAAATAGTCTATAGTTTGATAACCATTTGTAATGTGTATCTGCTGAATTTATCTATTACTATTACGTACCTATATCTTATGTGTACTTACTCATTTTAATTAAATATGAAATTAAGAACTATTTCGGTATAATTATGTTAAAGAAAAAAAATAAGCTATCAGTAATTATTTTTTTTTGTGCACGGTGGAGGTGAGATGTGGCGATTGTATATCTATTAGTAGTAAGTTCATATGTATGTTATAAATATGTTAACCAATTATTAAAATATGTCATTGTACTCGCAGCATTCAGTCGTTTCACTTCAATCTCGGGTCCCCTCCTTACAAACTTACTAAACTGTAAGCGAACGGAGTCACAGTTGTCAATAAACTACAAAAAATACAGCTACGGGATTAAAGATGGTAGAATTTCTGTGATTATACGAAGTTTACAATGAACTATGCTTTTTCACGGCTTTTGTATGTTATGACTTATGATGGTTATGCACTTATGATGAGCGCGAAAGTGCCGCGTCAGCGTGGCTAACGGCTCGTATGCCCGCGGCCCTCGTTAGCGCTCAGCAGATTCCATAACATCATTAACGTGTGATGGCTGTGCTTTGCCAATTATTGATATTTTTCAAAACTATTAATTTGTTTTACTGCCACGACTATCACAACAAAATAAACAGTTAAAGTGGATATAGGTAATGTGTTTAGCACTAGAAAACGCTGTTTATTATAAATGTTTCAATTTAAATAGGACGTAGGTTATGTGGTGACTTCCGAGTTTATTTTTTTTTTTTTTTTTTATTTATTTAAAGAAAAGGTGTACTTGCTGACTTACAGTGTAGACCAAAACGTCAGCAAGCTAATTACAAACAAACCTAGTCGAGTTTAAAATTAGAATCTATCACCGAAATATAATCAAACAAGTAAACATGTTATACATTAGGAAAATAATATAAAAAAAGTTAAAAATGTGAATGTCATAAAGTCAAAATACAATGTCACAACATAATACAATAGCTACCAATAATCACACAAAGAGTCAAGCACATTCCAAATTAAAATAATTATTGAAATATAAAACAATGTCAAATTATAATAAAAGAAAGGAAAATAAAAGTCAAAATACAATGTCACAATACAATTATTACTAATAAATTACAAAAAACCAAAATTAGAATAAATAAAATATAAAATAAGGTCAAATATTAAATGTCAGTATCCAGGTATCATTTTAGTCTTACTATTAATAAAATTTATCTACAAATGATTGGGCTTTCCTAAGTAACTGTCTAAGGTGGTCGGCAAATATGTCGATATCATAGTCATGGGCGATCATATCCCCAATGAGGCGTAATGCACGAATAGTAGGTGCGTGCGCCGCAAATGTGGTGCGCGTCTGAGGCCACCATAGAAGGCGGGGACGCCGCCGCGGCGCAACCGTCCCCCCATCATCCCGCCCCAACCGTTTCGGAGCAAGCAATCGCACCATATCCAATACATGTATACAATCTATTCTGTGGTGAATAATTGACAGATAGTGCATGATGATCTGCATTACTCTTCTGAGTTTGAGGGTCTCCAACTCGACCATACCAGCTACAAATGAAGATGGATATAGGTAAGGATAGTATCCATACTTTTTCTTGTAAATCCAGCGTGCAAATTTTCGTTGTACTCTTTCTAACATAAGAATATATTTGTCTTCGTAGGGATCCCAAATTATTGCACCATACTCAAGTTTACTTCGTATATAGGCATTGTAAAGTACCATTGCAACACCCAAATTGTCGAACTGCGATGAAGTGCGCATAACAAAGCCCAGCATTTTGTTAGCCTTTTTACATATTGTCGTCACATGGTTGTGAAAGTCAAGTTTTGAGTCCAATTGTAATCCTAAGTCCCGTATGTCACTAACCCGTTCGAGAGGAGCGTCAGATAAATTATAAACTATGTTAAGTGGGCAGCGTTTACGCGTGAAAGTAATAATTTTACATTTACTGCTATTAAATGGAAGACGGTTTGTACTACTCCAGTCCCTCATCGCGTCGATATCCCTTTGCAAAGCATCGCAATCTGATGGGTTATCAACACCTAGGCTCAATTTAAGGTCATCGGCAAAGAGCAGACACTTAGAGACACTAATGCTTTTGGGTAGGTCGTCGATGAAGATCAGGAAAAGCAATGGACCCAAGGTACTTCCCTGACTCACTCCGGATCTCGTGTAGTAGTCTTTTGAGGCAAATCCCCCAACTCTAACAAATTGACGTCGATCGCGAAGATAATTTGAAAAAAGCTCGAGCAGCCTTGGTGAAAATCCTAATACCGCCAATTTACGTAGCAGGACATCATTATCAACCAGGTCGAAAGCCTTTTTAAAGTCAAAGTAGGCGGTATCCACCTGCCGACCAGCATCCAACTCAGAATAAATGTAGTCAATATGCGTCACAAGATTTGTAATAGTTGACCGTGCGTTCCTAAAACCATGTTGGCTGTCATGTAGAAGATTTCTAATTTGTTCATTAATTCGCGAACACAACACTGTCTCAAATATCTTTGCAAAGACCGGTAGCACCGCAATGGGCCTAAAAGCTGAAACGTTATTGCTAGGGTCACCTTTAGGAACCGGAGTGACGCTAGATACTTTCCAAAACTCCGGATACCGTGAGTGGGCCAGCGACAGATTAAAGAGATACAGGAGAGGATCCTCGAGCGAAGATATACAGTCCTTAGCTAAAAAGACGGGAATGCCATCGGGACCTCCCGACGATCTTGGTTTGAGCCGCCTCACCGCCATTTTCAAATCGGATCTGTCTACTTTGCTAATAGAAATCAAAGTGGCATCAGCATGCGAGCTCACGGCTTGTGCCGCCTCTAAAGGATTCAACAAAGGCACCTCCTTTTGAAACACGGAACTAAAATAGTTTGCAAAAGCATCAGCAGCTGCCTGCCCCACAACTTCAACGTCACCAAACGAATAAACATCCATACATCGCCTGTCATTCTTCTTATCTTTTATAAATTCCCAAAATTTAGCCGGATCGTCAACAATTTTTCCTTGTGTCAAATGTAAGTGCTGCTTATACGCATTGTCAATTAAATTTTTAACATGCCATCTATAATATTTAAATAATTCTCTACTAATTTCATTACCGTCAGCCTTAAACCGTTTTAAATGGTAATACTTTTGACGAATATTATTTATAATATATGCGTTATACCATTTTGGATATACGTACTTATGGTCCCGCATATGGCGGGTTTTAGCCGGAACGTACTGGCTAACACAATCATATAGATTAGTGTAGAAAAAATCTACTGCTGTGTCAATATCTTTTAAAATAAACAACTCCGACCAATCCAAACCACTTAACGCCGCGTACAGGCTCTGAAAGTCTGCCTTACGCCAGTTCCAGCCAGGGTTAGATCCCGAGCGTGAGGCGGGTGGGAGGCGAGGGCAGGGGCGGCGGCAGTACCGGAGCACCACAAGGAAACCGGATAGTCACCTCAAGCGGAGGGTGGTACTCATCAATAGGCACTAGAGGTTCAGCACCCTCGGACACTATAATCTGATTAGGTTTAAAATCGCCCAAGACGAGATCCAACATGCCACCACGATTGTTATACACATTATTTAGTTGTTGTAGCCCGCAAAAGTCACAAAATGAATCAAAATTTGTCTTAACATTAACGCTACAGGAGTTTAAATTAAAATCACCTAATATTACAACATTAAGGGTAGAATATGTCAAAATAGCATTTTCTATACAAGTCAAGACGCAAAGATATTGGTCATCAGTATAATTAGGCGGTAAATAAACAACACAACATAGAAATTTTAAGTGCTTCGCACTAATAATAGCAAAAATTAGTTCCATATCAGGCTTCAGGCCGTCTATAACCGTTACCTCGTGAATTGAATAGCAGTTTCGCACAGCCAAGAGCACTCCCCCCCACCCTGAGTCACCCAAGCGGTCTTTGCGCACTACTACGTAACGTAATTCGAAGCAAACAATTCGCCGTTTTTTATGGAACTATTTAAGAAAGTTTCTGTCAAAACTACTAAATCAAAATTACACTGTGTCACATTATTTGTAAAGATATTAGTTTTAGTACGTAAACCTCGGACATTTTGATAACAAATTACTAGTTTACGTACTTTTATCTGCTGCGTTTTTGGCACGAAAGTTCTGTCGCCATGGTTTTACGCAGATATCTTCAGCCCAGTTAATCGGCGACATAACGCCGTCGGCCTTCTTAGATGGGACACCCAGCTTGAAGGATGAGTAACGCCCGCGAGGTTTTAGTTCATCAACAGTGCAAACATCACTTCCGCAGATGGATTGGAGGTGGGCACGTACCTGCTCCACTGTAGTACCTTCTTGCACGTAATAGAGATGAAGGTACCTCCACCTCTCAGACGCGCGCAGCGTAGTAGTTCCTGGTGCTGCCGTACCGCGGAGTACGCCGGGCAGCGAGGGACGAACGTGCTTGCGTTTCACCTCAACCCACTCGGAGTCCGGATTTTTGGTTGCAACTTGACTCTTACTTCTTCCTCCAGCGTCAAGGTCAGCCACAGTCACAGGAGTCAAAGCCGGAGCCGGAGCCAAAAAAGGGGTAGGTGTGCCGGTTTTACTGGATGTAATCCTCTTTTTCTTTTGTGGGCTGGCTTGAGCTTTCGGCTTAATTTGATCCCTACCGAGATCTATAGAGCGCTGCACCGACGTAGTCCCGGAAGTTCCAACAATTAAAGCACGAGTGCCGAAAGTAATATGTTTGATTAGATTCTTAGTGTTTGTATCCCTTTCGTTGTTTCATGTTTCCGTAATAATATCATCATCAGCTGGAAGACGTCAACCTCCTCCCTCCTCCGTAATAGTTTAAATCGATGTTATTCCGGAATAAACCACGTGTTTGATATTCTTTACAAATTCTTTTTGCAAAATCATTCGTATAATATCGTAGTAATATTGTGTTGTGACAGAAGAGCGGCGGTGCGGGCGTGCGGCGGGGGCCAGGGCCCGTGCGGCGGCGGCGGCGGCGGGCAGGGGCGCTCGATGCTGCTGCCCGACCAAACGTACGACGAGGCCGCCCCGCCCGCCGCCGCCCATTGCGTGCCGCGCGCCTTGCACGCGCTACTGCACGCGCATCGAGTGCGTCCCGACTTCTTCTGCGCTAACCGTTTACGCAGACATCAGGAAAAGCGCAAGTACAACAATTATTTTTTTCACATAAAACAAAAGCTATGTGTTTTTCACATAAACTTTAAAAATATCTACCTAATGAATACTTATTATCGGTTGTATGTCAGGTCAACAGCGGAGGAAGCGAAAGCCGCGGAAGGTGCAAGAGCGGAGTCAGGCCGAACGCGGGGCGAGGGCCGCCGCCGCCGGGCGCGCGCCGCCGCAGGTATGCTTTACGAGTCACGTCACGACAGATGTCTCTACAAACAGTGATGACTGATGACAGATCATTGTAGAATCATACATACCTGGGGGCCTACTCTCTTTCTCTGAGACGAAATTTCGGCGGATTTTCGTTTGCTATTTACAGCGGTTTCCATTCCTTCCGAAAATTCGTAATACAAAATAGGTTTGTCATTTTGATTATAAAGGAGATGTTCCATTTCTGCCCTAAAGACGTTTTATGTTTTCATAGTGAAAAATAGCGTGTCACCTAATTAACATTTTTCAAGAAATTGCAGTCTAATTTATAGTAAACAAATATATATAAAAATATTTCGTACCTAGTTGTGTTTTAAGGTATGTTGAAAATTACGTTTAAAAGGATTTAAAGTTAGACTTACGTTATTTCCTATCCACCAAATCTGCCATTTTATAATAATTTACGGCACTGGCATAATGTATTTTTTAACCTAACTTTATAAATTAATAAAAAATCTACACAATGTACATTTTATTCTTTGAAAGTTAAGAAAAAAGGTAATGTTTGAAAGTAAAGAAATGAGTTGTCACTTAAATGACAGCTTTAATTTGAAATCTAATGCTAATTGTGCACAGCACAAGTTACGTATGATATTATATTAAGCCTGTATAAGATCATTTAGGTTCAAAATGTTCAAATCCCAAAATGTCCAGAAGGTGCAAAACGGCCATATCCCAGAATGTCCATGTCCCAGAGTGGCCAGATCCCAGAATGTCCATGTCCCAAAATGTCAATATCCCAGAATGTCCACATACATGGTGGATTAAAAAAAACAACTGTTGTCAATCAAATATTATATACAAATAAACAAAAATACAATAAAAGAAATATAATTATTTATATAAAATAAATAAAGTAGGTGATTTTAATTAAAATAAAATTATAGGTACGGTAAATTCTAAATAATTAAATTTTAGTAACTTTACTATTCATTAATATCTATATAAATTTTCTTACGTCGTCATTCACTTTACAGAATGCCCCTGATAGGTACTCCGCTATCAATATACTGAACAACAAAACAAATACAAACTAGCAATATAATGAAACAAAAAATCTAAGTCAATAATCATAGTTACGTGTTAAATTCTAAATAATTAATAATTTTGCGACTATTGTGTATATAATTTTTTTAACATCATCACATTACACACTTGTCGAATCTAACAATATTATATATTAAAAAATCAACATTATATTTAATAATAACAGTTAAGAGTACAACTTGTAAGCAAAGTTAAGGTTTCTGAGGCCTCCGCCAATAGCAATCACATGTTTAAAATGTTTAAGTAAAATAATTACTTAAACAAGGAAAGACGCATGTCAATCGTTTTTGAAAAAAATGTTTTATGGTTGAAATATTGTTCTCCAGTTAAATATTTGGAATATCGTCTGTCGAATTTAATATCCAGCAATCTTCGTGTATTTCTCGAATTTTGGAACAGTGAATTTGCCATCTGAATATCCCAATATTTGCTTTCCTTTCCTAACATAAATAAAAATAAATATAGATTCGAGTTTCTTGGAATGCGGCAATTGACACGATGATACCACCCGTCTAGGGCATTTGTTGTTCTTTGACGCTGACCTGCAGTGCTCAATAGCTCAGGTGATTTTTCGGGTACCTTTGATATTCAAAGTACCGACGAAAACGCCTTATTTCTTCAGATTCCGGAGCCTCATCTAAAATAAACCTCCACGCAGCAGGTATGAAATTAGCTGGTAATAGTGAAATCACATCACACTTCCTAGTCGTATTTCGTCCCCCTAGTTTGGTCTAAACCAATTTTTTTGACTGTTTCCAAACAGCGTTATGAAATGATGATAACAACCAGTCACTTTGGTGTCCGGAAATACCGACGAAACTGCATTAATAATGGCGGCTTCATTGTCGCATTTAAAATTTACAATTTTAACTTGTAGCTTTTCTTTGATGATTGTAAACAGGCGTACATGTTTGCTCAGATTTGTCGGGAAAGAGCGCGTATATAACTGGAATAACATTTGTACTTCTATCATCCGAATCAAAATCCATGTGTATAACAAACATCTGGTAGAATAGTCTATAGGCGCCGTTTTGAAGGTCCCATCCGCAAAGTAATTTCCAGGCTTTTTCAGAAATTTTTGAGCATGATTAGTAGCAAAAAAAACAATATTTTGTTGGTACCATCACCACCGTCATCACAAATCAAAAAATGTTTCGCTAATACTTCAGGTATTTGAATGGTCGCCGTTCTGTTATGCTTTAATATATCTGTGTTTAAGTATCTTTTTCGAGCGCGGTATAAACTACTCTTGATAAACTTATATGAAGGTATTAATTTTGGTCTTTTTGGTCAAATCCTTATTTAGTCTTTTGTAAAACTCTTCATACATCTCTTTTACCGGTCCCAAGTCCTTACACACTTTTTTTTTCAAGGATGCTATTCGTTTTTTAATTTCTGTAATGGCAATTTTTTTCTCACAAGAATGTGATGATGTTCGTAAAATACGTTCTTTTTTCTCATCTATAGTAATCGAAGCAGTACATTTCCTTCTATTTATGGGTAATTCTCCTAGGAAAGTGTAATTCTTCTCAGAAACGTGTCAATTTTTTTTTAAGTATTTAGTAAAAATAACCATGGCACATGAAAATTTACTCAATTTGAAACATAGTGAATGCCAAGGCCCAGTTTTTTAACCAGTAGTTTCGGAGTTATTTGAGTCCCACTATTTGTATCCATGTATCTGAGAGTATCATTTTTCAAATAACGTGACTCATACTTTTTCGTTAATTATGTCTATTTGTATCAAATAATCTAAAAAACCGTAATATACATACCTAGGATCATAAAATACAATTGCGTATTTAGCAAAATGTACTATAATATTACTGCCTAAAATTGATAAAACTGAATCTCTCTATTTTTTGCAAGTATTTGTGACTCAAACTACGGTTTAAAGATTGTCATAGAGTTGTTTTGGCAAAAAAATGCATAAATAATTAATTTACTGAAACCAGTTACAGTATACAAAACTTACAGCTGCTGCTACAGTGAATTGAGAGGTTGCAGAGAGCAAAGTATTTGGCATTAAGCTATATAATATTTAATTATAATTATTTAAATTCGTAAACTAGTTACAAAAGCACTATGAATTTATAAAATATTACTGAAGGTAATAATATAATGTGAAATACTTATACAAGTTAGGTAGGACTAGATATAAAATAAAAAATTAAATAATTTTAAGTTTTTATTTTGATCACAGGAAGTTTTCGGTATATCATTAAATAATACCCTAATCACAATTTTAAAATAATCAGTCTCATATTAATTGGTCTTAAAATTAGCCTAACGCAGTCATGTTTTTAATCATTATTAAAAATTTAACAAACATTTAATAATAAGTGTGAGAACCGAAAATGATCTTGCCCCGAGGAACTTTACCTCTTTCAGATGGTTCGTTCGAACACCCTATACGAATTGGTAAGATATTTAACCCAATCCCAACAGTGAACTCCCACATTACATGATTCTCTCAAAAACATGAGTATCTTCTCAGAAACATGGCATGCAAGTGCCACGGCAGCCACGTATATGAGGCCAGGTATTTGAGGACAAAGACTTATTTTACAGTTTAAGAAAAAACTAACGAATAAAAAATAAATATATATTGCTCATTATTTATGGAATAGTAAAAGCAATTAACATAAAAATATAGAAACCATTACCATAGTTATAAAGTTGGTAAAACGATACCATGTATTTGAGAATTGCACCGAATAAATACGTGGCTGTAATGGTACTAACCTTCGTGAGCAAACACCAAACATCGAGCAGCTTGTCCTTCCCACAAGATGTCAGCGACGGCACTGGCCCTACCGATGTGCGGGGAATGGAGGAAGATAGCACTCACCGTTTACAAATACGAGCGATCTGAGTAAGCGCAACAAAATCTGAGATAACTTGTTGGCTCACGTACTAATAACGGATTTTAAAAAAACCGTTGTGTTTTTTTATGTACAAAACATAGAATAAGATACAAAAAATCATTACTCACGAGAAACAAACCTTACGAATCATTTACATTGGAGATTCGGTCTCTCAGAGATACTTTTTGTCACGAAGATAGAAAGTCCCACGCCATGTTTTTGGGAAAATGCTTGTTTGACAGGCATTTTACAGAAATATGTTTACATAATCAATACATTTAAAGTTTGACCATATGTAAAAAGTGTTTAGGTATCGAACAGTAGCAAACTTTAAATGCTCTTCCCAATGAAAGTATGACTTTTTCAAAGGAATATCCGAAAAACGTGGTAAATGAGAATGTGCCTTATACTACACACATCAAAAGTGTCTAGGGATCAAGCATTTTTATGCGGATTTCTTGAGATTGAGATGTGGCTTTGTAATAAATTTATGATTTTATAAATTTATATGGATCCTTTTTGGTGCATTTCATAATTTGAAACAGGAACTTTCAATCAATTTCTAGTAAAAGATGAAAATCAGCTGTCAATATTTTCCCTATAAAAACATACAACGCATTGAAGACATTATTAGTGCTACTGTTTCCCTACTACTGATTAAAACCAACGTTATTATGAAGCGGCGACGTCATTTAAGCAGGGAAGAAATGCTCAGAGCCGTGGGAATGATAGAAGCTGGTTCCCGGCAACGTACTGTGGCTTTAGCTCTGAATACAAGTCAGAGTGTTATCAGTCGACTTTGGACACGTTACCGAAGCACTGGTACCGTGGCTGAGCGCCATGGAGGACGGTATCGCTGCACCACACGGAGACAAGACCGATACATTCAAATCACAACTCGAAGAGCTCCAACAATAACCGCCATGATGTTAGCCGTAAGGCTTCATCACTCTTCAGGGAACTTAATTAGCGACCAAACAGTCAGAAACCGCTTGCATGAAGTGAACCTTCATTCCCGAAGACCGCTACGGGTACCACCTATAGCAATGCACAATCGTAGGATTCGATATCAATGGGCTCTTGAACACAGAAATTGGGCAGAAGAACAATGGCGTTTCGTGTGCTTTTCTGATGAGTCTCGTTTTGGTATGAGACCGGATACAAGACGTATACGACACTGGAGAACCCCTGGACGCCAACAGCGATTAAAATCCTGCCAGGAAGTCCATCCTTATAGTGGTGGAACCATCATGGTATGGGCGGGTATTTGGATCGGCGGCAGAACTGAGTTGATTTGGATCAAAGGCAACCTCAACGCTCAAATTTATGCTGAGACGATTGTATCAGACGTCATCGTTCCTCTACAAGTGCAAATCGGTCCCTTATTTCAGTTAATGCATGATAATGCACGACCGCACACCGCAAGAGTTGTAAGACAGACTCTCGCCGCAGCTAACATCAATGTCATGCCCTGGCCTGCTCAGTCGCCAGACTTGAACCCGATGAGCATGCATGGGATATGCTACAGAGAAGAGCTCTGCCGAATATGGAGGGTATCCAGTCGCAAGAAGACCTTTTTTTGTTGTTGCAACGAACATGGGCGGCCATTCCACAGCGTGATTTGGACGAACTCATTTTGAGTATGCCAAACCGATGTTCTTGTGTTGTTAGTGTTCGCGGTAGAAACACGGATTATTAATTGTTTAAGTTACCCAATAAAATTTTAAAGAAATCTGTTATTTCAGTATTTTTTTCGAACTTTAATGTTAGTGGTTCAAATGTCAAAAATCCCTTTATTAGGAAAATGGCAAATTTCTTTATTAATGCAAAGGTTTATCGTTACTGTAGACAAACGAAAACACTTTATTTGATGAATCCTTAAAGAAAATTTTAATTAATATCAATCAGGAGAAAAGTTATTGCAAAAATATATGTTGATCCCTAGACACTTTTGATGTGTGTATTTATCCATAATGTTGACCCGCTTGAATTACTCACATTTTTATTGAATCGGTGGCCGTTATAAATTAGGGTTACAGTCCCTTTTTGATTGGTAACAAACTCAAAGTCTTGATTCATTCTATTCACTTTTCACTGCGATATAATAGTTTATTACGATAGAATTGCTTATCACATTAGGAAAAACTGGTTGTAAATGAAAAAAAAAGCACAACGATCATAGAAGCTATCTGTTACTTCCCGTATGTGTATTCCCGTAGGTAGGACGGATATTAGGTTTATAAAAAAGTACCCACATGATAGTGTTTTATGACTGCGTTCAGTTAATGCAAATTGCAGAATAATATTACTCCTTCATAACAGGATCAGAATTTTATTCAGGTTATGAATATGTGTAAATGTGTAATTAGATTAGACCAATGATATTATATGTGGATTAGACACGGTTTTTAGTAGAGGCCGTAAAATTTAATGTTACCTAGAAATACATGCGTAACTCTAACTATGATCATTGACTTAGATTTTTTTTTTATATTGCTAGTTTGTATTTGTTTTGTTGTTCAGTATATTGATAGCGGAGTACCTATCAGGGGCATTCTGTAAAGTGAATGACGACGTAAGAAAATTTAAATACATATTAATTAATAGTACCTAAATTGTAAAGTGAATGAAGACGTAAGAAAATTTAAATACATATTAATTAATAGTACCTAAATTTGCTCAAATTTTATCATTTAGAATTTACCATACCCATAATTTTATTTAAATTAAAATCACGTACTTTCTTTATTTAATACAAATAATTATATTTCTTTTATTGCTTTTTTATTTATTTGTATATGATATGTGATTGACAACAGTTTTTTTTTATTCCACCATATTCCACCATATTGTTTGAATAAAGTAAAATAGATACAGCTGTTATGAAACAGAGAAATTTTTGAGCGCACCTATAAATATTTACAACCAAGTTTTGTTTTTTTAACATTTTGTATTGGAAAATTAAATTGTTGCTTTTAGTAGTTTCCGTTAGTTATTATTTATGTTTCTCGCCGTTTATAGCTTCCCTGAGCTTCCACAAATATTTCAAAATCGAAGTCAGCCAAATCAGTTCAACCATTCTCGAGTTTTAGCGAGACAAACGCACAGCTGTTTATTTTTATGTATATATATACACATACAAAGATAGATTCACGACTATTATCCCCAACGGGTTAGTCAGATACTAGGCAATACGCACCGCAGAAGCAGTCCCTGCCATAGTCCATGGCACACCAAGTCACATGTGCTCAGCGCGACAGGTGGTGAGCCCATCGCCACTCTATGCTGTTGGCTGTATGTGCAGTCTTTAATCCATTAGTCGCCTTTTACAACACCCAAGAGAAGAGAGGGGGTGGTAGTGTTCTTTCACCGCTGCGCGACTCGGTTATTTTTATTTAATATATTCTTTTTAATTATTTTAAGAGATTCAGAGCAAGTAGAATGCAACTATATCCGCGTAGGATAGCATTACCAAAAGCTCGTTCCGCGCTCAAGTGAGGCCGCACGCCGCAGTAACGAGTCCCGTCACGTTTTACTGACTCGAGTTTTCCAGCATTGTTTATTGTGTCGGTTTTTACTGTGCCGTCGCGGTGGGGACTCGGGAGTGACCGCGCGGCGCACCGCCTGAATATAAAGCGGTGCCGCCGAAGCGAGGCTGGCGGGCCGCCGCACCGCCGCATCGGTCACGCGGTAGTGTATATTTTGTTTGGCATCGGTGCCAGCGCGCGGCGCTGGCGACAGCACGGACCAATAAATAAGTCCGCGCAGGCGCGTTATCGCGCGCGGCCTCTTAATTGGCGTTATCTTGCGAACTGCCACCACATGAGTAAATACATACAGAGACCAAGCTGCCTATAAGCGGCCCGCTGTAGGTACCACTCACACATAGCGCGACGATGTTTGCATGACCTCTCACCGACAGGTTCACTAACGCGCCGGCGCGGCGTAGACTTAGGGATTTAAATTTTCAAGTGCCGGTTTTTTGTCGGATATCGCTTTTATTAGTTATTACTTTTAACTTATCGTACTAATACCGTTGTTTCGATTACAACCTGGGAGTCTTTCATCAAAGTTTTTTCCGAGAATCCTGATAATACCCTAGCTTATTATACCTCGATAGAAAGCTAAGGAACCGTAGATATTTTTACGATTATTTGCAGCACAATTGTCATAGACTTTTTTTTTTAATAACGAAAAAAAAAATAACATTTTCCGATTATTATTTTTATACTGTTCATCGTCTACTACGACTCAGTTGGTACAACTACTTGCAAATTTAGTGTTCCGAATAATTTAGCAACTAATCTTCTACACAAAAATACCAAAATTAAATAAGTTAGAGGCACAAAACACAAAAAAAAGAGGACAATAGACAAAAAAACGGCATTTTTTATAAAAAAAACTTCAAAGTCAACTTGAGAACGGATAAGTTTGGGTTACGATGTTTAATAGTCAAATCAGTCAGAAATGATGGAAACTACATCCCCTTAAATTATATAGGTATAGGTATATACGAATTAACCTTTAACCCCGTATATACAATTGGAACAGGCGACTCGGCACATTTGAACATTGTAATAACTAACTTTTAACTAAAATGGATAGTACAGGAAGACTTAAAAAAAAAAGATTCACAGAAATTTTAACAATTTTAAGAAAACTAACTAAATTCGTCGGAAGATTTGGACCATATGAGTGTGAAGTTGCCAAGCTTTGCTATACCACTATTTTCTGGAAATTATTCGGAAATCGGAATGTACAACTTTCAGAAATCTCTATCTATCCCTCATTCACAACAATAAATTTTACAAGATGTACGGAAGCTTCATTACTTGAAAAGTTATTTGACGGGTGAAGCAGAACAACTGCTACGGCATCTACCGAAAACTACTCTGTGTGCTGGGAATTGTTAAGGCGTACGTTCAATAACAAGAAATATGTAATTTATTGTATTTTCCAGAAGTTCTTCAGTCAAAAAATATTGTTCACGAAACGTCAAGTGCGTCTTTTTTATGTGCTGTAAATTAACTGTTTGATAACACCAGTGAACTTCTTAATGCTTTAAAACATCTAGGGCGGAATGTAGAGAATTAGGATGTCATATTAATATATATTCTTTCATTTGAATTCGACATTGAGTCTCGCAAACAATGGGAGGCTAAATTTTGTAATCTTGCTAATGAGTTACCAACCTTAAAACAGTTTTTTGAATTTTTAGAGTACAAGTTTAGGTCACTTGAATTTTTAAGCTCTAAATTTGCAAACACTACCCATGTGCTTCATGTTACAAATAATACGATTTATAATAATGTTGTTTCTTGTTTTTTTTGTTCTAGCTGTACTCACAAGGTAAGAAATTGTAAAGAATTTAAAAATGAAAGCTTATCAACCCGTCGCAGTTTTGTTCAAACATCAAATCTGTGTTATATCTGCTTAGGAGCGATTCATTCAGTTATTTCTTGTCGCCCACTAGATGTAGAATCTTCTCTTTTTGTGTGGTTTTTTTAACATTTTTTTTTCTCAATTATTATTATACGTTTTAGATAAAGTTCTAATTAGCCGTATTTTTGTGTAAAACTTTATGTGTATGTATGCGCGACTGTAACAGAGATATAAACTTATTCGTTTTTATATGTATTATTGTTTAATTTGCATTGTATGGTTTTTATCTTGTAACTGCGCCAAAGAAAATAAAATAAATAAATAAAATAAAAATCTGCAAAAGAAAACACCATACATTATTGCATGTCAACAATACAAACGTATCACTGGACAGCTGTGTACCTTACAAGTGAGAAAAGACGATGTTGTGGTGGCAACAGAAACAACATAAGGCAAGATCATAGAAAGTCAAAAAACCACTTGTTTATCTAACAACAAGAGTCAAGTGTTTTTTTCCTACAGCTTTAGTAAAGGCTAAAACGAACAACGGATCGCAAATGACACTAAGGTCGTTATTGGACCAGGGATCACAAGCCTCCTTTATAACGGAGGCTGCAGTTCAACTACTAGGACTGAAGAACATGCAAACCAATAGTGTAATATTAGGAGTAGAAGGTGACGGTAATACATCACTGAATTCTAAACATGTAGTACATATCAAACTGCAATCAATTTAAGATTTAACATTTACTATTAAAATTAAAGCTCAAGTTCTCAACAAACTGACGCTATGCCTTCCTTAAAAAAGTTTTAACATTAAATGGCCAAACTTACTAAGAATGACGTTAGCAGATCCAAATTATAATATACCGAGCAAAATTTACCTATTATTGGGAGCAGATGCATATTGCCAAATATTGACTAAAGGCTTATTCAAAGGTCTACGAGGGGCACCCATGGCTCAAAGAACAAAATTCGGGTGGATCCATTGAGTTATTATGTACTACGTACTAGAGAAGACATCTCAACTAGATTGTTTGTAACACGCGTTAGAGCCAGCTCGCTCCAACTGTAGTAGTCTGTGGCAGGCGCTAGACGCAACAATAAGTGTGTATTCTGTGTTCTATTTTATTAAAATATACCTTTATGTGTGCTAAACAACTCAGGAAATACAAATAAAACCAAAGGAATCACTTTTCACCTGAAATACGTACTAAATTATCGATGTAACATGCATTTGACTAATTATTTTATCAAGTCGCTGGGACATGAAGCGGCGGCCATGTTTCGGTAAAATGCATAAAGAGTAACAATATTTCTGTTTTGTGCAGAAGTGACACTTTTAACGCTTTATGTGAAATAATTACTAATGTTAAGATTATGGTGGCGGTTTGATTGGGGATTTCGTTATAATTAATAAACTTACCTAAAATACTTTTTTATTAATGAACTTGAATGTATTTTTCGAGATCATTAGATATATTAAATAATATTAGATATTTACCTTCGGGGTATCACAGGATTCACACGGCGTGGAAAATAACTTTATTCTTTAGCTCCGATGCACCGTTTCTGTGATATTTTTATTTATGTTTTAGTACCTACTACCTGAAGAAATAGTACGTATGCATATAAATGTATTTGGTCATAAATAAACGCAAAGAGTTTCTTTCATTTTATAAACCATAGTATTATCTGTGGTTTAATCTGAAATAATAAAATGTAATAAAGATTGAATTCTAATTAAAGGTAGATAGAAAACATGCACAACAACTTTGTCCGTTCTGCAGTGTAAAATCTATAAAAATATAAATATCTATAGCTTTTGAACTTTTGCCTGCGAGAAAACAACACTCTAGAAGTCTAGCGCTGTTAATTGTAAATGGTTAAAGAGTAATAAGTTGTCAAATAATACACAATTTCACTCCCATTGTCTGTCACGAAAATACGTAGAGGTTACTAACCATTAAGGTGCAATAAACTAGGAAGACGTGTTTAGTCTTTACTTGCTACACCTTGTTTAGTCACATAGTATTATATCTTAATTAATGGCTATCGCGTGTAGCATTAAGCCAATTTTAAGTGTTTATTTTTTTTTAAAGTTTATTTATTATTGTACGGTAGATAGAAATAAAATGGAGTCTCACAACACGTGTTGTTGCTAAAAGAACACGGGAGAAACGCTGTTTAGTCACTTCCCAGCGATTACGTTGCCTATATAATTGTGAATAATAGGAGTCAAGGACAATTTTCTCCAAAAAGTCGTGTCCTAATTTTTAATAAAAATTGGAACGCGACTTTTTTATTTTACTTTATGGCTGTAAGTAATTAAACTAATATACGTAAAATAAGTAATTCAGATGAAGCGGGCAGGACTCAAATACGATTTTTAATCTCATCTCAATAATGCTTGAAAAATTTGAGCATCTGAATATTTGATATTCAGTAATATTTTTACACGTACCTACTTAAATATTTTTTTTTCCAAAAAGACTTTTTTTTTTTTTTTGATTAATGTTTTATATTTTAGCGTTTTACTAACGCTTAAATATACTTAAGAATTTTTTTTATTAAACTCTGAAAAAAGGCGACAACTTCAGGCGGGAATCGAACCACGCACCTTCCGCATTCCGGGCGGAGATTTTTATTATTATTATGAAATATGTTTTTTTTTTTTTTTTTATTGGCAACGGGTAAGCGCTTGGCCTTCATCTCGCCTGATGGTAAGTGACGATAAGGCCGAAGGTGGAAGCGCGCTTCACCCGGAATCCTCAACCACTGAGGAACTGGCTATCTTATCTCAAACTGCCGGAACACAACAATGCTATAAACATCGTTGTTATGGCGACTGACTTAGATAAGATGGTGGTAGCTAGCCAGGCGGACTTAACAGCCCTACCACCAACCAAACCGAGCACACAAAGATGTACCCCCCGCTGAGAATCGAACCCGGGACCTCTGGGTCTGAAACAGGTAGCTTAGCCACTAGACCATAGAGGCGGTTAAAATTATCAATATCAATCAATATTAACAATATCAACTAAATTATTTACTTACTTTTATTTTTGGCATTAATTTACTTATTTTCATTTCAATATTACAATTACAACAATCAATAAATATAAAAACTAACATATTAGTTTTTAAACAACATTAACTTACAACTTTACAACTCTGTAATAAATCTGTATGAACAGTGTGTCGCATCTGCGCTTAGACATTTCTATGGCAACTAGGTAAGCCCCGCACCACGGTACAAGTATCATTGTAGCTGTGCACAACTGCACATTTATTGTATGGGACGTCTACTCTAGTATATTTACCTCAATGGGTGGATCTTGTCTGGCTAAATAACCAACAATGATGGGGAAAGCCTTACGAGTGTTGCTTAAAATGTAAAGAGGTTAAAATGAAACGGCCTATCACGAAGTTGGGTGTGTTGCCGGTTAATAACTAAACTTGTACCTAAGTGAATCATTACTTTAGTGCTCAGAACAATAACAATTATTGTTCTGAGCTTTAGTGTTCCTCTAAGTAACCAACTATTTAGTTTATAGTCGTAGTGTCAGTTTGTGTACCCACTTACCCCGACCAGGTGTTATAACACCGCTGAAATTGATGTAAACCTACCCTCAAATTATTATGTTAAAAAGTGGCATTGTCATAGTTTTTCTTTGGTTGTTTCATTTAGTGCTTATCAAGGTAGGATTATGTATAGTTATAATTAACAAACACAGTTATTTTGATCCATAAATAGTGTATTATTGCAACAGAGTTATTTTGATTTATTATTTCTGGTAAAAGATAAGCAATACGAAATATATGTTTGTATTTTTAAGTCGTTTTTTCACGAATTATTTATAATATGACTGTTAGTTATCTAAACAAAAATTAGTTGACAATGGTAATTACATTATTATTGTATTTTTTGCCATTTATATACCACAGGTGTTATAAGACCTGGTAGGAATATCCACGTCTAATATATTTTGTATGTAGTTTTAGGGAATGACCAAACAGAGCGTTACAGTTTACTCAAATATAGCAGAATTATTGAAAAAAGCGGATGATGATACAATCTTGCCAAGTGTTATCACTATTTTGCCCCCTGATAATGCAAATGCGGATATAACAGCGGAGGATTCGGGTGATGAAAAGTTGGAGTTAGCGTAATCTTCCCCGTACAAATGTATTTTGATTCAATAAGTCCTTGCTAACCACTTGTCATTGACTAAAAATAAACTGTATATCTGCTTTTTAGGCCTTAGTAAATAAAACGACAATTAGCGAAGTGGCTGTTGCGTCCAATGTAGATAGCGTTGAGCCACTACATCAAAATAAATTTAAATTGATATAATAGAAATATTATAAGAATATGGCAGGTTTATAAATCAGATTAAAATATAGGCTTTTACCGAATTTCTATTCTTGGCAAAAAGTGGTACTTTCCGTATATTTTGTCATTGTTTAGATATTGCCGCATACAAAGCTTTTCATCTACATAGACAATAACGGAGGAGCATGATTGTCTACTTTTGTAGTTGTTGCAAGTTATTTGTTATTGACCTACCTACGAAAAAAAACAAGTGCGTGAACCTTATCCCATTACAAATACTCATAGGTAAACTTTTTGATTCGATAGATTGCATCATATCATTAACTTGTTAATTCTGCAAAAGATTTCTTTTCAGCTTTTCGTTATCTATAAGAAATCAATTTCATTTGTAAGAAATGTGTTGTTTATTTACGTCCCAAAACGTGTTGTATGATGTGTCAAACTCCGGCTTAAATTTATATTGTCAGAATGGTTAGAAACATTTCATTTTATTTTAATTTTTATTTATTCTTGAAACCCCTTTTATTACCCCCTCAGTACTTGGTATAGTAGTGCATCCTCCTACCAGGTGTTATAACACCGCCCATTTTTCGGCTTTCCCTCACTCACTCAGTCACTTACTTTGAATTTTTCCATTATTTTTCCTAAAACTTTTGGGTCTTAAATAACAACATACTAAAATATTTTAAAAATCCGAGATGATAAATAGTTTCAGGGTTATCTGGGTTATATTATTTACAGTTACATAGTTTATGGTTGTATTATTTATCGTTCATAACTTCTAGACATCGTGAATGATAATTAATTACGTTATAATTATTACAGTCCACCCTCTTTAGTACGATCGTTCATCGTGGGCGGTAGTTATGTACGAGTACATGTTTGTACATAGTGTGCGGAATGTTCACGGTATAGTAACGGTGTTTTTAACAAGCCACATATAGGTTGAATAAAACCTTTTTGTTTACTTTAATGTTTTTATAATTGTGTTTTCTTGGCGTTTGATTTTAAATAACTTGACAGAATTGATGTCAAAAAAATGTAATAGTTTTAATGTTTTTTTTTCGACATTTAGCCAGTGTCAAGTTTTTAATAGTAATTATTATTTTCTTTACACTAAGTGGATGATAATTTTTATCGTATCTGTATCGTACTGGAGTTTTCATTCAGTCGGGTTAGTTACATATTGCCCAACTCTTGTACCGTGTGTATAAACAATTCCGTAAAAAATAAGGATAAATCTTTTTTTAAATATTTCAAACATTCAGTTAAGATAAGACTGCTTTATACATTCGTAATATTTGATTATTTTCGGAGGATGCGGGTTCGATTCCCGCCTGAGGTAGACATTTTTTCAACGTTTCGTTATCTTTGAACTAATTTAACTTTAGTATGTGCCACAGCAAAGACCCATGGCGCTGCATGTATCAAATTACACTTAACCTTATTTTATACCTTTTGAAATACACGTTTTATTATGTACCTACCTACAGACCTTATTTTATTTTTCCTTCCTAATTTTTTAAACGTGCAATGTGTCAACTGTCAACCCTTTCAGAATAGATATAAATTTTACGCGTTGTTAGAAAGTTTGGTCTCTGTAGCCGCCGGCGCCGCGCCGGCCGGCCGCCTGCCGCGCCGCGCTCGCGTCCCGCTAACGTCCCGGGCGGGGCGCGCCGCGCTCGCGTCCCGCTCACGTCCCGGGCGGGGCGCGCCGCGCTCGCGTCCCGCTAACGTCCCGGGCGGGGCGCGCCGCGCTCGCGTCCCGCTCACGTCCCGGGCGGGGCGCGCCGCGTTCGCGTCCCGCTCACGTCCCGGGCGGGGCGCGCCGCGGCGGAGCCGTCTCGCACACTTGCGAACATGCGTGACGTGTTTCAAAATATGCATGCGTTTCTAAGACGGCGGCGGAGGGCGTCTAGTATCCATTGTTATGGTGTGGAATGAAAATAGTTTGATACGTTTTGGCCATTACCCTTTGGTGTAGTTTTGCACGCAAAATGACTAATAAGTGGTCTACGATCATTCAAAAACCGTCCCAAAGAATGACGTAATTTTTAAACAGCAACAACTTCCGAAACCTATTAGGAATATTATTTTTTTAATAAATGTTTGTATTATTGCACTCCACGACAGACAATGATAAAACTTTTGTAATATTTGTTTATTTGCGTTAATAACACTGAAACAAACTCGAAGATTACAAAACGTAGAAAAAAAGTGTACTTTACATGGGAATCGAAGCCACGTCCTCCGCAATCCGGGCCTCCGCCACCGCGGCATGATTTCAGTTCGATTCCCACCTGAGGTAGAGAGAATCTTCAAATAACAAAAGTGCTCGATTATACTCTGTAAATAAGAAGGAAGAGACCTTAATTTCTCAACATCTTATCTTGGTATCATACCAAACTGTTTTAGATGGTTTTTTGTTATAATGATAACAATAATAATCAAAATCATAATTATTATTAAGAGGTACGTTTACTTCTTCTTTTAAGTGCAGAAGAAGCGCCAGCACCAGAAGAAGATATACTCCTCTTTAAACTTAACTGCTTAAAGCAAATTCTTTTGATCGGCCTTTGAAGGTATCCGGGCAGCTTAATAGAAACAAAGTCAAATTAGCAATTTAATGGAATGAGTAGCATATCAAATGGCGTGAGTAGCGGCAGTGCGCGTGCCTGCGCCGGCGCAGTCGCGGCATCGGCAGGCCGGCGCAGGCGCGGCGCTCTGACTCTGGCCTGGCGCGTGGCGGCCCGCAGCTCACAGTTATTGATTCATAATTCACAAGTCCTTCGCTAATCGTATCAGGTGACGAGTGTTGATGTGCGAAATACAAACAATGGAAGACTTGGTCGCAGTCATTCAATATGGTTATGGACGTTGAATCAGGTCAGTTGCAAACATTCATATCCAAAAAAACCATATATGGTCAGTTTCGAGCAATTGACTTAACCTTATAGAGATTTTTTTGTTTCTTATCATATGTTAAGAGATATAAAAAAGCGACTTCGTCCACTCCAACTTAGAAACACGGTTCAGCCATTATGTACAAAATATTTACAAAATATAAACAAAAACCATCCTCAGCTATCGCTCTTTCTATTAGTGAAAACCTCATAAAAATCCATTTCGTAATTTATAAGAATAAAGCGAAGCTACAGACAGGGAAACGGCGACTTTACTTTGTAATATAATGTTAATGATACTTACTAACGGCCCGCCCGGGCCTTCGCCCTCGCTAACTTACTTATATCAGCCATGTGGTACAACATAATATACAAATTATTAAAAAATTAGTGCAAGTCTTTCGGCTGATGGTGATATAAAAAACCATCGTCATTTATCGATCTTTCAATCAGTGAAAACCGGGTAAAATCCATTGTTTGATCTATGATTCTTTCAATTATCCTACGACATAATAATTAATATATACGACATAATGTAATGTACTTATAGAGAAAAATTACGCGTGTCGTAAATAGTTAGTATCTTGTTATATGCGACCTCAAAAGTCTTATTCTGATCCAAAGTTATAGTCTTTGTCTAAGTTTGGGGAAGGCCGTAACATTAACAGATAAGGAAAATGTTTTGAGGATCAGGAATTTAAAATTAAGCGAAACTGCATTGAAGCAAAACCTATGCATTTTTTATACACAGTCGAAGAAGAAATTCTTCAATAATGATGTCGAACACGCCTAGTGTGTTATTCTAATAAATTTTATTAAAATTCTTTCAAAAACAACAAAATGACATGATTGTGTAAGTGGGTTACCTATCTTAAATTCGTATAAGAAATACGTAAACTTAAATAATGTATTTTTTCGTACGATATTCAGCTTTTCGGAATCTTTCGCACTTTTTAGTTTTTTCCATAATTTTTATTTTACCGAAAATACAAATTGTTTAACGCTATTTTTTTTATAGCAACAGTGTCTTATATATAATTTCAATAAAACATAACAAATCTATAAACCAGTCTTATCTTAACTGAATGTTTAAAATATTGTAAAATATTTCCATTCACATCTCTAAAAATGTAAATTCTAAAGCCGGCTCCAGACGCTTGCTGTTTGCCGCAAACACCGATCACTACAAACAAAGTCGCAAACATCGACCACAAACACCCAACACAAACAGGCATCCTCATGTTTGGCGAACGTGCCAGTATATTCCGGATCGGCAAACATGACGGACGACGAACTTGTAGCAGCTATTAGTTTCGGGTCACCTATTTTAATTTTAAATTCAAAAAAATTTGTATCTATGTTTATTACATATTTTAGCGTTTTATTAACGCCTAAATACCTATATTTAAGTAAAATTTTTAAACACTGAAAAAAGACGACAACCTCATGCGGGAATCGAACCACGCACATTCCGCATTCGGGGCGGCTGCCTTAACCACTTGGCTACCGAGGTCTGGTTTTCACCCGTCGAAATTTGTCAGTGCTTGATGCTTATGTTTTTAGCCAACATTGCTTCATCAAATCTTAGAAGTTTTTACATTACATTTAATTGAACATTCGTTTCAGATGAATTTGCGTTTATAGATTAATTTTTTCATATACTTTAGTGTTTTATTAGCGCTTAAATATACCTATGTAAAAATTTTAAACACTGAAAAAAGACGACAACCTCAGGCGGGAATCGAACCACGTACCTTCCGCATTCCGGGCGGCTGCCTTAACCACTTGGCTACCGAGGTCTGTTTTTCACCCGTCGAAATTTGTCAGTGCTTAATGCATAAGTATTTTAGTCAAAAATATTTACTTATATCAAGTATCAATAAAAGAATATTAATATTTCCGTTTTATTTTTTATTTCCTTTGTATTTTTGTTTATAATGACAATAAAACTAAGGCGCGTCCAACGGATCGGTCACCTTCTGCCTAATTTTATGATTGGCATCTTTAGTATATCAAATGCATTGCTCATAATGGTATGCTTCCAAAAAGGATAGTTGTATCCTCAGACCAATCAGCCATTTTCCTAGCTCCGCCACATTGCGCGCGGAAAATTGCTGAGAACCGGAACGTCCGCCGCCCGCAAGCTCGCGCGCAATACTGATGCTCAACAAGCGTGTGGAGACATCGCAAACTGTTTGCCGAACATCCTTTGATTTGTGAAGAAAAACCGACACCGACGCCGAACACTGGCGAACACAAACACAAACAGGCAAACACAGACAAATACTCGTTCACATGTTCTTGTTTGTTGTTTGCTGTTTGCTGTTTGCCGTTGTTTGGCAAGCGTATGGAGCCGGCTTAAGAGCCACTGTTGCTATAAAGACATAAAGTCAATAGCGTTGAAAAATTTCGTCGGTCTAACCAATACCTCGGTGGCGGAGTGGTCAACGCAGCTGCCCGGATTGCAGAGGACGCGGGTTCAATTCCAACCTAAAATTGGTCCGAGTAGCCAAGACAAAAAGTGATTTGCTGTGAATTATTCACTTGGATACATATTCAAGGCAACATGAACAGACAATTTCCATACACAGACTGACAATGTTCGAAGAGTTACCAAAGCGACCGGTCGGCTCTTGCTTAGTTTTAGTTATTCAGTCACTATAACCTAACTTAACCCTCTTACAATACTACCAATTTATTTTTCGATATTGAAAACTTCTAGAATTTAAAGTTATTGTAAACAATACATTTGTCAAAAGTAACTATTTTTCTAGAAAATAATCTGGTTGCACCACGTGGAACATTTGAAAGTTCTTTTGAAAGAATCGAACTGAGAATCGAAAATTTGGAAAGTTACTTGCGCCCGAGTACCTACTAGTGAGAATAATCCCAATATTGATTTATCTTGTTTTCAAGTTCAAGCTCAAGCTTCTCATATACCTATTCTGTATTAAGCTACTTTAGATGTGCACCCAATAAATGTACAAAATAAACCTTTTTACAATAACCTATTATTGCTCACGGCCCGCGACTTTGTTACAAGCTTTTATTTAACTTTTTATTTTCCACGGTTTAGCCCTTAACTTATAAAACATTCGTAAAATTTTATTGTTTACTTAGATAACGCTCAAATAATATTTATTTATTTATTAATTATAATTAATAAACTTCTTTTTACGAACTCATTTTGATTACTTACCATGTATAGTGTATTTACAGGCAAGCGTTATGACAAGGTCGATACGACAAAAAGCTAAATAAACTTTGTATCGAGAATACGCGCGGCGCCTCGCACTCTCACCGGGGCGGCGGCGACCGGCGCGCGCAGTAATAGACATCAACGCGTCACGGCACGCCACCACATTGTTATCGCGAAAAACCAAACGTTGTTACTCATACCAAACAAAAAACGGACTTTATTGAGTAGAGCTGTATAATGTTAGTTAATATTAATGAAGTGTTAGTATATAATAATATTAATAATAATAGACTTATGATAAGTTATTATTACTAGATGTACCTACATCTTTGTACTCAGGTGTATCTGCCCAGTGCCTGTTATAAAATTATGATTCATCAGTGCGGCGACAATACTGTTGGCTCTGTTCTAACGCGTTATATCCTACTTTAGTGCACATTCTTTTTACTAATACTTTTATTTAGGAGGGAAAGAGACATGAAGTACTTAGTAAAATTTTATAATCACAAAACATCTTGAAATACCAAAGTTGAATTTCTCCGTTCCTATAAACATTTTCCTACGTCGTCGTCGAGGTTCCTGGCATTACATGACAAGTGGGTAGCCCCCTCTACCGGTGGTGAGGCAACGGTCGCGTGAAAGCCGCGCCGCCGCCGCCGCCCCAGCCGCGCGGGCGCCGCCGCCGCTGCCGCGCCGCCGCTAGATGGCGTTCTCTTCTTTTCAATTCTCTCTACGAAAACCTTCAACAAATGTTTAAAACAAAAGGTCATCATCCATTTTGGTTCAAATATGAAAGTGCCGGCCAAAACATAAAAGTGCTCTAGGGCTGATATTTCAATCCTTGGATAGTTAAGTTATCCATCTGATAAAGTACAACACGATCAAATTAAAATGTCACCTGTGAAGAAAGAAAATACATAACATGACAATAGATTTTCAAAATGGCTGTGTAGAACTTTATCACACGAATAAGTTTTATCTAACAATTGAAAAATCGGGCCTTAGTCTGTTAGTGTTTGCCCTCCTGTTGCACCGCTGAATTTGAGTTTAATTGAGTTTGAAAGGTCTGTCTTTTCATACACTTTCGATTAAAATAATTTACTAAAACAATTTAAATATTTTCTCATGTCATGATACTCTTATACATATAATCACGATTATTATCCCCGAAGGGTTAGTCAGAGACTAGGCAATGAGGACAGCAAAAGCAGTCTTCTGCCATAGTCTACCTTTCACCAAATAGCGACAGCACATGTGTTTAGCGTGACAGGTGGTGAGCTAATCGCCGGGATTGTAGTGCCTACACTACACCCCGGCTTGTAGAGGGGGTGGCAGTATTGTTTTCATGAGCCGCTACGACACGGCGGCGCACAGCTCATTAACTCATTTCGGACAAAGCTTCGGGTGCTTTAGTGACGAGAGGCCTGAACAAGGGCGTCTTATTTTAAACCAGATTAAAAAAATAATTAACTGTACGTAATTACTTTACTGTTAAAAATCACAAGAAAATAACGTTGCCCTACTCTAAAACCTTAGGCACGCCTCTATGTACACAAGAGGTCGTGGAGTTTATACACATTGCGACTTTGTACCGTTCTTTTCATAATCGCCTCCTTCATTTAAATCGGCTTTGGGTCGGGACCTCATCCTCCTAGCAGTCTCTCCTGAATAGACTGCCGCCCCGAGGGTAGTGCAGTGCAGATCTGATGGAACCAACGTCGTGCTGTAACGTCGAGTCCTTTTGCTGCTGGCTGTCTCCGCAACCCCAGGCCGGGGCGGGCGGGCCTTCGGGGCGCGCGAGAACGAGACACTATTCAATTAGGTCGCCAACCCAAAAGCTCAGCGCCGCCCCGCCGCGCCCGCACGGACGGCACGGACAAGGATTTAGTTTACAACTTGCCGTCTTTCTTAATAGTAATATGGGGTGTACTGTTATTTATTACATAGAATAAGCCAAGTTATTTTACCTCATAAGTTTAAATAACACGGAAACGAACACAACCCACTTGTACTGCATTTCACTACCTAATTGATTCCTAGGCTAGGTAGTGAAATTACAAATTGGAATTCGGCAGCTTCGAAAGATACCTGAGGTGCTCCGGCACTTAAGTAGCGTTAGATTTCCATCAAGATTGGGAAAGGCTTTTGCGGCGGGCGGCGGGAGCGGTGGGCTACACGCGCATAGCTTTCGGCGTGAGCTTACGAATAAATAAACCAGTTTCTGCGCCCGGCCCCCGCCCCTCGCCGCCGCCCGCGCTGTCTGTGCCGCGCAGCCTCCGCCCGCGGGACCACTCACATCGTCCGCTTTATGCACGAAAGCTCTTACCCTGTTCAAATTTTACGAATACCAGCCTTCACGACTATTATCGGATTCTTTACCATTAAAACTTCTCTGGCGCTTACTATTGTTTTGTTGGAGGTTGGTCGAAACGGCAAATAATGAGAGCTTTAATTGAATTAGGTGCTTTGGTGACTGAAACGGTTTCGACAACCGGCGGTCATTAAACGCATATTTACGTAAAGCGTTCACTATAACAGAAACAAGTATAGATATTTCACTACAAAGATCTCTTAAAGCTCGACTTGTGGTGATATTGGACTTCCTTTTGATGGTATCGAGGTCGTTCGCTAAATGTCCAGCCCAGAGCCCAGCGGTGGCACGCGGCCGCGGGGGCGCGGGCGGGGGCGCTGGCGGGGGCACGGGCGGGGGCGGGGGCGGCGCGGGGGCCAGTACGCAGGTAGACGCGCGCGTGAGTGGTCGCCACTATCGGCCCAGAGCGGCGCGGCCGCGGAGTGTGATGCGAGCGCGCCGCCCGCCATGGCCACGCTCGGCCTATCCAAGGTGTTCATACTCGACAAGTACTTCACTGAGCTGCAGAAGTTCTGGGAGACGGAGAAGAAGCTGCAAGGTGAGGCCGCGCCCGCCCCCCGCGCCCCTTGCCCCGCCCCGCCGCGCGGGCGCCGCACAGTGATCATTGTTACTTATTATCTCGTGTTCCACTCATGAAAGCTTCAGTGTATTCAAACTCGATGTTTGAAAGTGTTTCGCACAATGGAACTCTCGCGTCGCCTTCACAAATTCTACTTTGACCGACTAGCTTTTTCAGCAACAACAAGTTGGCGTCTCGTAGCATGTAGAGATATTTGGTTGATTATGTTTAGAGCCTATTCCAGTTGTGGAGGCCAAGGGTTATTGTACAGTTAGGCGCGGCGCCCGTCGCGGCTCGCTCCGACCAAGTTCGGACGATCGATGCATATTATTTTAAAACTTGAGCGATATTAGGATATTACGCAAATCTGTACCGCGCAAGGCTGCTACCCGTCGTCGGCGCCGCCGCTAGAGATCTCACTTTTTTACGTTTTGGAATAAAATATAGTTCGTAAATAGGTAAAATAACCGTGACCTACATTTAGTATTTTCTTCGCTAGTTTCACTTTGATTTTAGCTACCAGCAATTTGGCCAGATGTTTTTACATTAGCTTAAGTCCGCTCTGATGCGTTATACGATATTCGCGATAGGCCTGTAGAGCTCGCCGGTTTTTCTTTAAGTTTTTTTGTTTAAAGAAATCATTTAAAGTTTATTGTCATGCCGTGTTAACAAGACAGCACTGTTACACCAAACGTGCAACTACTTAGTTAAATAAACATTTACTTTATTCGTCCTAAATGATGAATTAAATAATGAATTTTTGAACAACAAATAGCACTCAATTGTTGTTCTTTATCATATTGGTATCGAGTAAGCCATCGGTCGTCCGTGTATAATGCTGCCGATGAGCCCGCGGCCGCACTGCATGCCACGGCTCCGGAAGCGGCGCGCACGAGCCGACGACGTCAAGTGCAAATACTACGCATAGCTCACAAGCGCTTAACGAACTGTCATTCGCTACGTTCTTTTTGTGGTCCTCCCGTTCAAGACGATACATCATGCTAGGACTTAGGCGCAAAAAATTAATAGAGTCGTGTGCGTGCGGACGAGAGGTGCGCGGCAATTTACGTTGCGCACGCGCATTTGCACTGGAGGTTTTTGCATCGGTGCGGCGCGGCGCACGGCGCGCGAGGCCCGCGAGGCCCGGCGGCGGCGGCGGCGCGGCGCGAGGCTCCGAGGCTCGCGGGCCTCGCTGGAATGCCGCCCTGAGCTCGGGACGACATCTTATTTCTTAATTGCGACGCCACACGACACACAGGAATTCATATGGAATCGATTCCTATTTTACATTTCAAGGCATTTTATGGCGTTATAATCGTTAATCAGATCATAATATAGCGCAGTTAAATTATTCGTGTCACATATTAAAGCTTAAATCCTAAAGCTTCAGAAAGTTTGTGCCGCTATTCCGTTGAGCGTTAACTTTCATGTAGGAATTTCACTATTCATAATTTCTTCCCATGTTAGAACAAGTGTGTGATGAACTGTGTTGTATGGATCTCATTGTTATCCGAAATAAAGATATTATTATATAACCACACACTCTTTGTTGTTTTTAGAAAGCATAATTTTCTTAGTGATGAACAGATTTGGTATAATAAAGGTACTTACTTATCAATAATTACCTTAACTTATTAATATTTAAGTATTATGCAAGTGATAGAACAAATACAGAAACATAACCAATTACTTTACTTTTACTACTTGTCAATTTATTTTTCCTCATAAGACATGGCTAACCGCTAGGTTCTTCTTCTTCTTAGTCGTACACTCCTGGCGGAGTGGTCGTCATCATGGGTTGTCTTGAATATTCGTTGCGGCTTTTGCGATACTTCTCCATCTCTATCTACTTGTGGCACTGCAGGAACATTCAGTAAGGGAACACTTTGTAGAGGATTTAATGCTGTCTGTCCATCTTGTGGGTAATCGGCCACGAGAACGTTGATCTTCTACTCTCCCTTGCACCACCAAACGTTCCAATGAGCTTTCGTTGCGGGTGATATGTCCAAACATCTTTAGGATTCGTACTTGCACAATCGACGAAAGTCTTTGTTTGATACAGAGCTCTTTCAAGATGGAAATGTTTGTCCGGTGAGCGGTCCACTTTATCCTCAGTAAGCGCCTCCAGCACCACATTTCAAGGGCGTCAATCTTTCTACGATGTTTTTGGTGGATCGTCCATGTTTCAGCTCCATAAAGGAAGATAGGAAATATTAAGCATCTCATTAAGCGAACTTTGGTGTTTTTAGTTATGCGGCGATCTTTCCATATCTTCGTGAGCTTTTCTACGGCTGATCGTGTTATGGCACATCGCTTTTGATCTCTTCTTCGCAACTTCCAGTGTTTGTGATTGTGGATCCCAGGTAGATGTAACTTTGGACAACTTCACAATTCGCTATTTCACGTAAGTCAGCTCGGTTGTTATTCTTACGATCCACCACCATCATTTTGGTTTTGGTTTGGTTTAAAGTGAAACCAAAAACAGCACTGTTAGACTCCAGAAGCATAATAAACCGCTCTATGTCTGCTTGTGAAGTCGCAAAAAGTGTAGTATCATCTGCATACCTCAGGTTTGATATCAACCGACCGCCAACTGATATACCCTTGTCCCAGTTTTCCAAAACAATCCGCATTATGTATTCGGTATAGATATTAAATAATATAGGGGAGAGAATACATCCCTGCCGAACACATGCCTCAGTTTTGAAATTCCCAGAACCGCTAGGTAGGTATAGCTTTTTACGCTAACTGTCATCCAAATAAGAGCTGGCTGAATGGTTTTATCATTATTTGATCGCTATAGAGTTACCAAATGGGTTTTATGAATGCCGTTCCCTAAGCACACAGATCTTTGAAAGCACAGTGCTATTGTTCACGTGGAAGGCCTGTGCCCAGCAGTGGGACGTTTATGGGCTGATGATGATGATGATGATAAGTGAGCACAGTTAATCCAAAAGTTCATTAATCGTTCATTAATTAAAAAGTTAACTTCGACAATCAATAAAAATAATATAATAAATTATTGCAACAAAAATAATAAAAATATATAACTATAAACGAAATTATAAAAAGAAGGAACATTTATTCTGTCGTAATTGCGTAAAGTATTCATCAAGACTATAGAACGGATTGCATTCGAGAAACAATTTATTTTTATGCTTAATTGACGTTCAAAAACGATAAGTCTGTTATCTCTTGTGGCAAAGCGTTGTATAAAGCAATTTTAATATGTAGCTTCCCCTTGTTTTTCAGTTTTCTTTAATCTAGTTCTTGGTATTACTAATTTATCCCTATTTCTTGTATCATTACTGTGGACATCTCTTATTCTTTTTATATATGGTTTCTTAATATGGACCTCTATTAGTGAATTGTATATACATTCTGTCAAAAAAGTTTCGGGAACGGATGATTTGTTATGATTCCAAATTATTATTTTTCTTTTGTTTTTGTTGTTAGATTGGCAAAACTGTTATCCATTTTGGCGCGGAGTTTGAGTTGCATCTGTTATTTAGATTAAATACAGTGCTATTTTTAGTTAGTTTATATCTAGTGTGTTGCAAAAATCATAATGGATAAAAACATCGATCAAAGAGTTTGTCTTAAATTTTGCGTCGCCAATGGAATTTCGTGTTCGGAGTCACTGAAAATGTTAGAGAAGGCTTACAGTGAATCGACTTTATCAAAAACACGTGCTTATGAGTGGTACAAAGCGTTCAAAAGCGGTCGAGATGTGATGGAAGATTTGTGTAAGCCATCAACATCTTCAACTGAAGTTAACATCGCAAAAGTGAAGGAAATGGTGACTGAAAATCCTCATCGCAAAAGTGAAGGAAATGGTGACTGAAAATCCTCCTGAATTTTATTTGTCTCACGAGTAGATTCGTACCATTTTAAATAATCACTTGGGAATAAAACATGTTGCCGCTCGGCTAGTCCCAAAAGACCTACATTTTCTCCAAAAGCTCAATCGCTTAAGAGTCGCTGAGGACATGCTAGAACAAGTCAATTCCGACCCAACATTTATGCAAAGCATTGTTAGTGGTGACGAGACGTAGGTTTACGAGTTTGACATGCAAACTGACTGTTTTCTTTGACTATCGCGGTGTTGTGCACTAGGAATTTTTGCCGGAAGAGGTCAAACGGTAAATAAAGAATATTATTTGAGCGTTGTGCGGCGTTTAAGAGAGCAAATTCGACGAAAAAAGCCAAATTTGTGGAAAGAAAATTCTTGCATTTTGCACCACGATAATGCGCCTTCGCGGCCATCATTGTGAACGAATTTTTGACCAAAAACTCAACAAATACCATCGAGCAACCACCTTATTCCCTAGATATGGCTCCAGCCAACTTCTTTCTTTTTTCTAAACTCAAATTACCATTTCGTGGCACCCGTTTTCATTCGGTAGAAGACATAAAGGAGAATTCGCGGCGAGAACTGAACTCAATTCCGGAAAAAGTGTTTAAAAATGTTTTGATGATTGGACTATTCGTTGGCGTAAGTGTATCGTTTCTGAAGGAGCATACTTTGGAGGCGATAAAATAAATTTGTATGAATAACTAACATTTTGTGTATTATTGATCTTTTCCCGGTACTTTCTTGACAGAGTAGTATTTAGAGATATGACTGACATTATCTTATTATGCACAAAATATTTCCTGGCCGATGTCGTTGCTGTCCATTTATAATCCTTACGATACGTTTTTATAGCCTCAAAACTCTCTGTATCTTACCAGCATTACCCCAAATTGTAATTGTATAATTTAATATAGACTGGATGTACGCAAAGTAAACTGCGATTAATGTTTTTTGGTTTTATAAGGTTTTAGTTTTAAAAGAACAAAGTTAGCACTACCTACTCATTTTCTTACAAATCTTATCAATGTGCAGTGAGTGGTTTATTGTATTGTCAACTATGTAACCTAAAAATGTCGTACTTTTCTTGAATTTATTTTCATTAACTTTATAATTATTAAATTGTTTTGTGTTATATTATTATGTCATTATTATTGTCTTGTTCGCATTTAACATTATTCTATCCACTTCAAACAATATACTTTAAAGTATCTTAAACATTATCAATCTTTATCTACATTTGTGAAAATCAATCATCTTTTATGCCTACATGAGTATCATCAGCAAACATAGTAATTAATGTGGAATCAAGTAAAACATTTGGCAAGTCATTTATATAGACTGTGGGACACCTATATTTGTTTCTATAATTGATGAGAACGTCCCATTAATACTTATTTTTTGTTGCCCGTTTTGAAGGTACGATTCCATTAGTTTTAGTTTGTTCTTAGAAAATCCGTAATGGGTTATCTTACGAAGCAATATGTCATGTTGTAAGCAATCAAACGCTTTTGATAAGTCGCAAAAGATACTTGAACACTTTTGTTTTGTGTCCAGTGCCTCTAATATAAAATTTATTACAGTTTTGATTGTATATTGTAATAAATATATCATTTTTAACAATAGTTTCTAATTTGTTTTACATTGTTAATAGCATGCAAACTGGCCTTATAATTATTAGCATCATCCTTTCTCCTTTTTTAAAGGTATAACACGTCCTAATTTAAAAGTATCTGGAAACATTACTTCGGTTAGGTAACTGTTAAGGGCCCTATTACATCTCGACTGTGAGTTTTGCGTAAAATGCCCATTTTCGCATTTTGTAGCAATTGTTCAGTTGTATTCATTGTTTTTATCGAAATAGGATAACAAATTCATGCTTAATAATAGGTCTTTACCACAGAGACTTTACTATATATTTAGACTTTACTTATGTAATTGGAGATTCTTCAACCGGCATTTTCAGATTTAAATATCTGTGAATTGGCGCGCAATTAGAAATTCAAATAAATTTTATTCGAAGGCTTTGTTAATTTAATTTCAAATTAAGTCATTTGTTTTTAGATGGTTTTTTGTTTTTGTGAAGTTGTGGTAGTTTTTAACGCCATGGATAAACTGAAAATTCGTACAATTTTCGAATATAAGTTCCTACGTGGAAATACCGCTGCGCAAACAATACGAAACATTAACGACGCCTAACACTGCTTGCATAAAAACGGTCCATTATTGGTTCAATCGTTTTAAATCAGGAAATTTCGAGTTGAAGAACGAGCCTCGCGGTCGGCCGGAAACCATTGTCGACAACGACGAATTGAAGGCGATAGTGGAAGTGGATCCAACTCAATCTACGGCTGAGCTTGGTGCGGGCCTTGGAGTTAGTGTCAAAACAACATTGAAGCACTTGCGATAAATCGGAAAGATAAAAAAGCTAGACAAGTGGGTGCCACACTAACTAAGCGACCAACAGCGAGACTTACGCGTCGAAGCATGCATAGCACTACTGAATCGGCATAGGAACGAGGGAATTCTAAATCGAATTGTTACCTGCGATGAAATGTGGATCCTATACGACAATCGTAAGCGTTCGACTCAGTGGGTGGACCCGGGTACAGCACCTAATCAGTGCGCTAAAGAAAAGATTACTCATAGGAAGATGATGGTGACTGTCTGGTGGACCAGTGCCGGACTTGTACATCACAGCTCTCCGTCACCCACCGTACTCACTGGAGCTTGCCCCAACAGATTTCTACTTTTGCAAAACTTGGACAATTTTTAAAATTCAACTCCCGAGAGGCAGTACTAAACGCTTTCTCTGTCTTCATCCGACAGACTTCTACAGTAAAAGGGATAAACAAACTGCTATCAAAATGGCAAAATTGCATAGATAATTTGGGCCAGTACTGTGATTAGCTAAAATAAAAAAGTTACCAAATTTTTTATATTTTAAAATTTTCGTACTAATCTCCAATTTCATAGGTATAGACCTAATATTACAAACCTCCACTTTGCGAGATTAAGCTGAGTTCGGACGGGCGGCGCATCGTATTTTGTAGTAATTTTGCAGTTGCATTTATCGTTTTTATCAAAATAGCATAATTTATTATAAAATCCTTATTCCTCATGAAGTAACAATTATTCTGGTATATATTTTGCATAATAATGTTATCGTAGATAGGAGAAATTCACAGTTAACTTAAAGCGATTTTCGAAGTTTTTCGGTTTAGAATAAGAATTTTTTTCTACATAAAATCAATGATATTTGAACATTCCAAGGCCACTACGAACTATACGACTAAATATGAGATAACATTCTAATTTTTTATGTCATTTGTTTAGAACAGTAGTTCAATCTAGGAGCTCAAAAAGTGCCTTCGCGCATTTTATGAAAATCTTTCTCTGCAATTTTGTGTTTAATTAAATAGTTAAGCAAAATTTACAAAAACCGGAATTAATATAACTTTTTTTTTATTAATTAATTTAAGAACAAAATAATGTACTACGACAGAATACATCATTATCTACAAAAAGTGTCGCGACAGCATAAATGTCTTACTATTATAGTTATGTAATAGTTATGTAACAATAAGTGTTATTTTATTTTAAAATTTTAATTGAAATGCCGCCGCTAGAAAAGGCTCTTTATTTGTACCTTTTTATTAATTCTTATCAAAATAAATTACTTTATATTTAAGACAGCTTCAATACCTTTATTTAACTTTTTTAATTATTTAATTTAGTATTTTCATTATCTCTCCACTAAGCTATGATACCCGGGCGGGCGCTGGCGACAGGAGCTGCCGTAGTTTTTGCGCGGTGACTCAGCTACGTGCCCACTTCCCGCGCCCGCCGCCACCCCCCAAATACCAGTTGTATACAAATACCCTGCCTCATGACAATACCCAATATTCAGGTTTAAAAAGATATATAATTTCTTTAATAGTTTTAGTAGGTAACGGTAAATGTGGTGTCTAAATACGGTATGACAATAAAGCTAACTATTTTTTACACCTTTTTCTCATATTACAGTCGATTTATATTTGAATAGCGTTAGGGAAAACTGCACACCGCATCGCACACATTTATTATATGCTTCAGGGGAAGAGCGCGTTGACATTTAACGTGTGATGTGGCTTATATTGGCTGGGCAACCAACACCAACTATAAATCTGCCTTCATGGTAAATTTGTCATTAATTTGTCGAAAGTTCTGATGTTTTTAGATTTTCGGCCAACTATTTAATAAGTCACATTAAAGGTGGGCCTTGTATGGTGGCCAAGTCAAGACGAGCCGCACGCACTAGCGTGCAAGATAGTATATACGAGTAAACTGGAGCGCGCGTGCCGAGTTTTTGCCGCGCGGCCGCTGCCTAGAGCCTGCCCTTGCCGCCACGACCGTTTAATCTGAAATACTTCTTTCTTGTTAACTATATCGGGAACCAGTTGAGCTCTTACGTCAATGCTAGGCATCTATGGTTGCGAATTAAATAGTTTTCTAGTTGCGTAACTGGCTGCAAAATACGTTCCTAAACTAATATATTTATATTTAAGCTGCTGCAAGTTTGGTTTACACAGTTTAAAAAAATAGTCCTTCGTTTCATTAAGGGCACCGCAGCATAAAGTCATTTAAACGAAATTGTAAGTTGAGCCTCTCGCCGCACGCCGATGAACCGCGAGCGCCCGCGCCGCTTTTTGCACAATTAGGTACCCGCGCCCGCGCTCACTCGTCCGATTGCGGACGTCATGCCGCCCCCGCGCCGCCCCGGCCGCAGCGAGCGCTCGTCCGACTACGAAACTGGGCTTATTCTGGCTAAGTCATAAACACTAGAACGTACAAGTTAATGTTCTCAATGTTATCATAGCAAAATACCAAAACACAAACGTATAAATCCAAGCGTCAATGAACTTTTTATAAATATAATAAAGAGCGCGGCGTAACCTGCTCCGAGATTGCTTGCTTGGGTGGTATGGGCAAAACGAATTGTATGTACCTAAGTATACTTATAACAAGCTTATCCCGATTTCTTGAAGGTACATGCAATGGGAATGAGTGTGCTATGGAAAATCATATGCAAAATCACTGTAGGCTAAATGAACGATATCCCAAATCACGTTTCACCAAAAACATCTTAAATCAAATCACGACAACCCAAAAGAACGATATCCCAAATCACGTTTCACCAAAAACATCCTAAATCGAATCACGTTAACCCAAAGGAATGAAATCTCAAATCACGCTTTACCAAAAACATGTTTTTGGAACCTTCTAAGATAGAATATTTTATTGGAAGTTTAAAGTCTTTACGGCGAATGTTTGACAGCTGAAATTATAATTTATTATTATGTTAAAACACAATATTTTAACATAATAATAAAAAGGTTTACTTTAAATGTTTTTGAGGGTAAGAACGAACTACATGTAAATAAAAAAAAACACAATAATTTAACATATTATTATAAAAAAAAATCTTACAGACATGTATTAATTTGCATATTATTAATATTCTCAACTATTATTTTTTTAAACATGTACCTAATCAAATTTATAAATGGCTCGTAGGATTTAACAGTTACAAAAAATTAATAAACAAGAACTAAAAAGTTTTACAATTGCGTCAAGTTTAATTTCGTTTCCTACCCTCAAAAATATTTAAAGTAACCCAAATCTCCTTCTTAGGTACATAGGCAAAAGGGTGGTGGGGGTTGGTCCGGTTTTGGAAGGGGGCTGCGGGGCGTCGTTTTTCTGTGTTTTGTGTGGGAGTTTTGGGTGCCGCGTCGGCGTGGTGTTTCCTCTTAACTCGTAATCCCTACGCGCGCGCGTAAACCCTGCGCTCCTGACGGATGTCAAATCGATATCGAGTCGGCTGTGCTTATCGGAATATGAACGCTCGGGTCACGAGATAGGTTTCAGTTTCGCGTGGGGGTCGTTGGAGGGTGAACCTTCTGTACGGTAGTAGTATTAGTTATTCTGTGCTTGTACCAAGACGAAAAACGAAACAATTTTAAAACACACAAGTTTATGCTTATTAATTTTTGACGTTTTTTTATGCTTAAGTTTTTACAAAAAAAGATATTTGAATGATTAAAAATGTCAACCTTATTGGTTAGGTACTAATGTTTTCCAAAACTCATTTCAGCCGCTACTTTATTTTACTTCAAAAACTCTCCAATTTATATTACTTACCACAGTATGAATACGATAATTGGAAATCATATTACACAATTCTATGACCACGGCTTATATTTCGGTTCGACGCGATTCTGTTTCGGCGTGCAGTGGTACTGGGGGTAGCAATGCGCATTTGTCTGGCACAGACAATAATAGCTCGTTAGATTAGTTATTAAGTCTTAACTATAAGTTAGTTAACTGTTTTTTTATTATTATTAGTATTGACGTCAATAAGTGCCTGTAAAGGTTTACATTGAATAAATAATTTGACTTTGACTTTGAAAGGTCTAATATGTACATCTAATATGGACTTTAATTTGGTACCCTTTTTTAATAAAAAATAATCAAATACATACTGATTTGTAGTAAGGAAGGACGATATAGTTGCATAACTTGTAAAAAATCGATATTTACTTTTTAAGCTGTCAAACATAAGACTTTAAACTTCCAATAAAATATTCTATCTTAGAAGGTTCCAAAAACATGTTTTTGGTAAAGCGTGATTTGAGATTTCATTCCTTTGGGTTAACGTGATTCGATTTAGGATGTTTTTGGTGAAACGTGATTTGGGATATCGTTCTTTTGGGTTGTCGTGATTTGATTTAAGATGTTTTTGGTGAAACGTGATTTGGGATATCGTTCATTTAGCCTACAGTGATTTTATTAATCGTGTTTTGGGATTCCATAGCACACTCAATGAGAATAAATAAACAACAAGTTTGCAACTTGTAATTTTAAAGAGCTGGCATTAGCTGCACTGATGCATGCCTAGGTACCTACCTACTTTAAATGGTCTGGTGACTGCTATTACATTTGGAACTAACTGCTAGATTGAATAGTGCTCCTGAAGAGCACGTACTCAGCTAGTGGGGATCGCCAGTCATCACGGGATTTTTATTTTCTCTTTATTTTGTTCCGCTACTATACTTAATTGGCATATCATTTATTAACATTATTGGATTATTGTTAAGTTTTTAAGACAAGTGTCTTAAAAACTTAACAATAAAGCCATTCAAACTCTGAGTACATAGATATAGACCTACTGACAAGCACTGGGTTTCGTTGATATTTTGGTACTTACCCTGCAAATGTTTTCAAACCGGCTACTTTAAGTTTTGCATTTATTCATACAAAATTCACACCGTAATCTTAGCAGTTACAAAAGAAAAATAAACAATAATTTAATAGTCACACTATAAACAGATCGTTTACGAATTGAAATTGCCATCGTCATACATTGCGCTCAACATAAACTGCCTATAGCAGTTATAATGGTTATAACGGTTTCAAAGTTTAATGTGTTGTTGGGATTCCATAGCGAGTTCTTGCAACGTATTAAACAATGCAGGGCGTCGGCTGGGCTCACCCGGCGCCGCGGGTTGGGCCGCGCCGCGAAACAGAAACTTTCACGGGTTGCCAGACTACCGCTGAGGAAAGCTTACACCATATTATTTTTTGAGAGCGGGCGAGCGGGGTATTTCCGTGTCCTCCGATTGCTTGGCTATAAAAATGTTTTTTGACAGAACTCAAACCAAATGAAGTGCCGAAAAGGCTGCAAGGTGCCAGTCGGCGGGTAACTTCTGTAACCCCCGCTCCGCGCTACGCCGCCCGCCGCCCGCCCCGCTCCAGCTTTTATAAATTATAATAATACAATCAAACCAGGTGGTTCCTCTCCTGTTCGTTAGCATTGCATGAGATTCAAACGGAACGACGTAACGCGAGCGCGGCGGTCGGCGGCGCGGCGTTGCGCCACGGCAACCCGCGCCCATGCTAATGTGCCGCCTCGTGACTAGCAGCTTCCTGGACCGGCCGGCCTGTCCAGTCTGGCGAGCGCTGCGCTGGCTTTCAATTTCAAAGCTGCCGGCTGCGAGTATTTTCACGCACTGATGTAAGCCCGCGTCGCGCGGCAACAGGTCGTATGCGCCACTCGTGTGGCGGTTGGTTCATGTTTCGCGTTTGTATCATAACGGCCGCATCCGCTCTATGACAGTACGATGTAGAGGTTGTCAAACGACTTATTCTTGAGCATAAAAAGTTACGATGAATCATCGGCGTCATTCACCCGTGCGCATACTTTGATGAACCTTGTTTTGCCTGCCCATCGCCGCTTTATGCTGTTGGATGTATGCTGTCTTTAGTCCGTTAATCGCCTTTTACGACACCCAAGTGAAGAGAGGGGGTGGTAGTACACTTTCACAGCTACGCGACGCGTTTCTTAAACAATTAATAAAACCTGTAAGTATTTACCTCTGATTTATTATTTAAAAAAAAGTATGTGTTTCAGACGCGTCGTCTTCTAACGAGGCGGTGCACCTCCAGCGGCGGCTGCTGAGCTTGAGCTCGGAGCTGGTGACGCTCCGTAACCACCTGCACGTGGGGGCGGGGGCACCGGCGCCGGGGGCCGCGGGCAAGGCGCCCGCGCCGCAGCCGGCCGTGCCGCCGCGCGCGCCGCACGCGCTGCCGCCGCCCGCGCCGCCCATCTACCCGCACACCGCACCGCCAGGTGAAACAACTCTCTTAACTTCCTTTAAGACCAAGCGAATCTAAAATGTGGTAAAGTTTGATTCTTCTAATACAGTTTAAACACTACCTGATTAGGCGACTCAAACAAGGAAACAAGACGACGGAGATGTTTATAACTTTATCATTTAGGTACATTATTAAAAACTGCTTGTTCGTTTCCGATCTTAAAACATACTAAAACACGTAATTGAATGAGTGTAACAGCGATTCGCGATGCGTCGTTCATTCTGTCACTAAAGGCTGCCGTTCGCCATAGTTATGGCATTCAGCAACTGTAATCGACGTACATAATAATTATAACGACTTCGGGTCTCGCTGCTACATTGTGCCGCTACAGGAAATTAGACTAGTTTTAACTGGTACCTCTGTATGTCACCAGAGGCACGATGGCGAGGGCCGGCCGCGAGCCCGGCGGGCGCGGGAGCGGGTGTGGGGGCGGGGGCGGGCGCCGACGTCGACGACCTGATCCACCTGCGCGGCCCGCTCACCGAGGACGCGGTGGTGCGCGCGCTGCAGGCCAGGTTCTACCACAACAAGTTTTATGTAAGTACCTTCGGCACATAGGACCCGCTACTGCTCATCTATAAGCTTGTTTACATCACGGGGCAGGGCTAACCTAGTCTGGACACCGCAAGTTACCTACTTAGATTATTTTATTTTTAAGTAGGTTATATTTATATTCAACACACTGTATCCGATGACGGAATTTCCATAAATTTTCTTTCGTAGAAACCTTGTCAAACACAACAAAAAAAGAATCAGCCGAACAGGAACAGGCAATTATTGATTTTTATTAATATAGTTTATGTATTACCTGGTTACGTATCATAAATTCGATTTTTTTCTGTACGAATTTTATTTGGCCGAAATTTTTTGTAATTAATTGTTTTCCATAATTTATTTTTACCAAAAACAAAATTGAAAATGATTATTAAATTTGACAAAGCTCATAATTAACCTACGGCCCCAGACCAACAAATGTTGGTCTGAGCCTACGGCAGTGTTATACCGATGTTTGATTAGTTTACGAAAAAAAGGTTTGCATCATTGAAATCCTTACCAATCACTAATACAACTATAAATAATTTGCTGTAAAATATTTGGGCCACACCATAATAACTAAATCCGAGGACGCCCGCGCGCCGGGCAGGTAGCCGTACCTGCGTGTGTGTGTCCCTTAGAGCATTAAACCAACTAAGGTGTCTCCCGGCACTTGAAACTACATTCGGGTCGTAATGGTATCAATTGCATAAAAACCATCACTATGTAAAACTGCATAACGGCGTATTACCGTGCTACCAATTTATGATAATAACTTTGGCGGTTTGTCCGCAGACGATGATCGGGCCCATCCTGGTGGCAGTAAATCCGTACACTGATTCGAGCAACTCGCTGACGCTGGCGGCGGCGGCAGCAGCGGGGCCGGGGGCGCCTACCGGAGCGGGGGCTCGCGCGCAGCGGCCGGAGCTGGCGCGGCTGGTGCACGACGCCGTGCGCCACCAGGCCGACTCCGGCTACCCGCAGGCCATCATCCTATCCGGTCAGCGCCCCAGCCATTCCAAAACACCTCGCTCCCATATAAAACTAAAACATATTACTTGCTAAATATTTAGTTGTGGTCATACGAGTGTAATTAGGAACGGGTAGTATTCAATTAAATTTTATGAAATCTAGATCAAATAACTTTGCACTGATTTATTATCAACTAGCGGCCGCTCGCGGTTTCACCCACAAGGTTCCCGTTCCCGTGGGAATATCGGGATAAAAAGTATCCTATGTTTTAATCCAGGTTATAAACTATCTGTATGCCGAATTTCATCCAAATCCATTTAGTCGTTTTTACGTGAAAGAGTAACAAACATTTATATATAATATACTTACAAACTTTCGCGTTTATAATATTAGTAGGATTAGTCCCTACTTACGTAAAAATGTAGTAAGTATCCTGAAGTTCCAACTCAGAATATTTTATACAAATAAAATAAGCTTTTCTCATGTTTCGAGACAATTAACAAACAAGACATGTTTTTGTAATGTACAGTACTGGCCGCTGGACAAATAATAAGAACGCAACGAGTGTTTTGGCGCCATTTTTTCAAGTCTACAAGTTACAAGTTGTAAAATATAAATGATTTATTTCGAAACATGGGAAAGCTAAATAGTGGCGATTCTTCGACAAGAAAAAATATAATTGAAATTGATTGGTCGTACAAAAAGATTGCTGATGATAATTATAAAATGTTCAAAAATTCACAGATTTCGCAGTCCCCGCAAGAATCGGAGCAATGAAAATGAATATAAAAATTTAGGAAAAAAAATATTTTATTTTGAATACTTAACACAATCATTACAAGTTGAATTATAAGAAATTATTATTGACATAGATAATAATACTTCCCTTAAACTACACAACTACATTATTTACAGTCGAATTATAACATGCGAATGTATAACACTGCAAACCACAGAGAACATTTCTTTTCTTTTACATCCTAAGTGAAATTCATCAGGCGCCTCATCGATTTTCGAAATTCCAACTAGAATGCACTTCTCGCCTGCATCCGCATCTTTTAACACCATTACCATGACGATCGGTCAATAATCATAGAAGCTACATCACTTTTATACACGGAAATACCCGTTTTTCTACAATTCCAAATGTAAAGGGACTCAACACAAGAACTTATTTTCAAAATTTTTTGCCATTTTGTAGCTAAACTATAACCTAGGCTAGGACTCTTTTTTTCATTTTATCTTAAGTCTGTTTTTTTACAAAAATATTTACAATTTAGTAAACCATTTTGTAGCAAAACTATAATCTAGGTCCCTTTTTTTTCATTTTTTCTTAAGTCTGTTTTTTTTCAAAAAAAATTACAATTTAGTAAACCATTTTGTAGCAAAACTATAATCTAGGTCCCTTATTTTCATTTTTTCTTAAGTCTGTTTTTTTCAAAAATATTTACAATTTAGTAAACCATTTTGTAGCTAAACTATAACCTAGGTCCCTTTTGTTCATTTTTTCTTAAGTATGGTTTTTTTTTAGAAATATTTACAATTTAGTAAACAAACAAAATCCGATTTTTTTTTCATTTTTCGAAATTCCAAAAAAGTTACCAGCCCATTTTCAAAATTCAAACGCTCACACGTGTCTTGATAGAATCCTCAACTCTTGGTACTATTCCCATCTCAATCCTCCCAAAATCCTCGGAGCTTTGGCCAAAAGTACGTCTCAGGCGATATGCATCTGATAACCATTTTCAATAGTAAAACTAAAGTTTTTAACGCGGTCAATCATTTTAAGAAAGAAGGATGGTCACGATCCATACAGAAGTTACCCAGGCCCGGCGCAAACGAAACTCATCTCATTTTTTTTGTTATTTTGTGTACATTAATTAACAGTTTTTGTTTATTTCGATTTCAGAGGCTAAGTTAGTTAAATCGCCTTCAAAAGGTAAAATATTTTTTTTCGAAAATGTTATAAATCTTTTTTTTTCTTCACTTTCAGCGTTGAAAATATAATAATATAATAATCATAATAATGGCCAATCAATATTAGAACAAAATAAAATAAAATAGGAATTTTATTTGCAATAAAACGTCATATTGGTGCACATAAAACTGTTTATTAACTTAAACATTTTTAAAACATATTAAAATCTATCAGAACATTGTCCATACCCAGTGCAGGATGTTGAAAATCATCTCTATGTCTAGCCCACCCTAGGTAATAAATGGTACTTATTACATGAGCACAGCTACCTAACGTTCGTCTGCCATGATTACATGTACAATAGTATTATAGCGTCGACGCCCGAGACGCTGCGCAAGCAAGCTCGGATCACTAGCGCAGGTAAAAATCCCAAACAATAGACTATTGACATCTCGCTCTTTAAGAGAGAGTGCGAGTGAGATAGCAGTAGTGTCAAGTAAGTGTGTGAGAGTTCTTTTGTGTATAATAAAGCTAATAATAAACCCACTGCAAACGATCTAATTGTTGTTAAGTTTTGATTTGACCTAAAACGTTAATAAACAGGTTTATGTAAATCGTTATATGATTTTTATGTTCTATGTTCAACATAACGGTGTTCCGTCATCAATGTGAGATTATTGTATATATTATATATATTTAAAAAGTAGATAAATGATTAGTGGGTGTGATTTTCGAAAAATAAAATTTTACTTTGATAAGGCAATTAAACTAAGTTAGCCAACGAAACAGAAAAAAAATACTACTGTTATTTGATGTATACAAATTATGTTTCGTTTGCGCCGGGCCTGGGTCACAGTTGACCATTCTTCTTTCACACTACCAATAAAGTATCTCGAAAACCTAAATCCCGGAAAACGACATCTCGAGAGGATCCATGTTTGTTCGGGCAGCAAAGGCTGATCACCCTTTAGAGGCTCAGAAACGATAAGAAGGGAAGTTTTTGGCAGCAGACAAGGAGTATCCGCACGTATAATTTGTAGACAATTAAGGGTGGATTCGACGAAGCTGGAGTAAATTTTATTCTTAGATTAAATCGCCAGTTAACTTATGCGAGAGTAAATCGAAATTACGTTTTACCACGCACTATTTTCAGAGTAGCTTGCCTATTCGGGAATAGTCACTGTACCACCGTTCAGCGCGGAATAACAGAGATAATCTGAGAATATTTTAATGGTATCGACCTACCATATGTTTCGGTGTTATTTTCTTTCTGACATCTGTATGAGTTTAGCCCGTTAGTCGCATTTTACGACAACGAAGGGAAGATATGGGTTGATAATATTATTTTAATAATAAGTCACAACTACACATGACAATACCTGTCAGAAAAACGATTCTCCCTAGGACGGTAATACTACCAACCCCTTGAAAGACTGCACATACAACCAACAGCATAGAGCGGTGATGATCTCATCAAAATAATACTACCAACCCCTCTCTTCTCTTCGGTGTCTTAAAAGGCAACTAACGGACTAAAGACTGCACATAGAACCAAGAGCATTGAGCGGCAAAGGGCTCATCAAATTAATACTACCAACGCCTTTCTTCTCTTCAGTGTCGTAAAAGGCGACTAACGGACTAAAGACTGCCCATACATTCAACAGAATAGAGCGGCGATGGGCTCATCAAAATAATACTAGAAAAAGTGCGCGGCAAAGAGAGGATTTAAAACTCATTAGGTACTGCCCGCTAAAAGTTTCTTAAAGAAAACACCACCTTTGGGTGCACTTAGGCGAACGAAGTCGTCCTTTTCGAATAGATGGGATGAAAAGACATTGTTATTGCTACAGTTATTGCACTATTGACCGATATGTAGTCTACAGAAGAGATAGGAGCACTTCATCTTTACACTGTACTAGGGAGGGAGGGGATGTTCTAATTGCCGTTTCAAAAAAGTTAAACTCTGATCGTGTTATCAAATGGGAAAGTGACTGCGAAGATATTTGGGTCACAATAGATGTTCCCTCGGCGCGTCCTTCGCAAAAAATGTCTTTTTGTGCTGTTTTTCTTCCTTCTCCGGTATCTCATCGAACGCTTCAACATTTCGTTGAACATTGCAATCAAATATATGATTAGTGTGACTTTCCTATTAGTATAATTGGGGACTTTAATAAAAATAAACTGGTCTCCCCGATCCGATAATAGTGGACTATCTAAGTACATGTCTTACATTCTTACACTTTATTAATGTATCTAAACTAAAACAAATTAACGACGTCAAAAACGATACGGGTCGGGTCTTGGATTTAGTTTTATCCACTGCAAACACATTTACAGTGAACAAATCTACGATCTCATTAAGTGTAACATATATAGAACGTCCGTCAGAGGGCGCTTTGTAGTAAACATCGTCTCCGTAAAAATATTTTTAGTAAATTTGTCATTGTTTGTGTTTGATGTTAAAAACAGTAAAAATCCAAAGTTTACAAATTAAACCACACGAACTATCATTTGTAGAAGTATAGTTAAAGTTTAATAGTGTGTTTCCAGTAACCAAATTTTTTTCTGTGAACTTTGCTACAAACTGTGATAAACAAAGTAGTGGCGGACTTGAGCGAATTAAACTCCTTATAAGTGATAAAGCTGTGCTGGTGTGCCAAAACTGTGTTTAAATACTTTCCTATTTTTGATAAATCAAAACCTAAACAGTGTATTTTAGGAAGTGAAGGTAGTACAGTTTAGAAAACATTTTGTCCTGACCTCATCTCATACTCGAACCTATAACGTACGAAACGCTAATTGTCTAAGCTGCCTAGTGATAAACATTTTAGCCGCTTAGTCTAACGACCCGTTGGTCTGTTGGCGCAGTTTCGGGTGCAAATCGACAAAGTCCGCAGATCGAACCATTCCGCAAATTGACTTATTGATATTTTTTTGAATTATATTTATTTTTTGTTTTTTCTTGTTGCTGTTTTTGTTAAAGACTTTTTGTTATTTTAAATTTCGGTTTTGATTCACCAGAAAACATTCTCGAATTTTAAAGTGAAGGGAAGAAAACAAAATGTCGGCCAAGCGCTCATCTGAGTGTGCAGGTTGCCCTAATACCATGGACGAAGCAGTATCCATGCAATGTAAACGCTGTAAAGACATTTATAACACATTTGCTCGTAAAGAAGCTCTTATTACACCGATTTCAGTATCGTAATGTAATAAGTTTCGCACTAGTGCGGTAATGTAATTTAAAAATTAGTAATCATTTGAATCTATGGACAACATAGGCCTTTAGCCCTTTAGTAGCTTTTACGACACCCAAGGGAAGAGAGGGGTTGGTAGTTTTATTTTGATGAGCCCATCGCCGCTCTATGCTGTTGGAAGTATGTGCAGTCTTTAGTCCGTTAGTCGCCTTTTACGACACCCAAGGGAAGAGAGGGGTTGGTGGTATTATTTTGATGAGCCCATCTAGGCTCTATGCTGTTGGTTGTATGTGCAGTCTTTAGTCCGTTAGTCGCCTTTTACGACACCCAAGGAAAGACAGGGGTTGGTAGTATTATTTTGATGAGCCCATCGCCGCTCTATGCTGTTGGATGTATGTGCAGTCTTTAGTCCGTTAGTCGCCTTTTACGACACCCAAGGAAAGACAGGGGTTGGTAGTATTATTTTGATGAGCCCATCGCCGCTCTAAAAATATAAAATATAAGTTGGCTTACCAAATATTCATGCACTAGAAAAACGACAAAAGACGCAGTCATTTTCTAATATTTTTTTTCCTCACAAATATGTTATAAAACGTCGTATGGCATACGTGCGCTTTGATAATTACAGCCTCTGCTTTCTTGTAGCCCTCGCCTACGGCTCGGGCCAGCAATATCGCCTCGGCTGTAATTTTCATCTTACCGCACTTATATCATAATGTACTATTATAACACATTTGCTCGTAAAGTGGCTCTTATTACACCGATTTCAGCATCGTAATGTAGCTTATTACACACTAGTGCGGTAATGTAAAATTAGTAATAACGCACTAGTGCGGTAATGTAAAATTAGTAATAATTTGAATCTATGGACAACACAGACCACGCCCACACAGTCTACGCTTCAGCAAGAAACAACTGCACAGTCTGCACAAGTGCTTAGATGGTGAGCCTTTAGCCCGTTAGTCGCTTTTACGACACCCAAGAGAAGAGAGGTGTTGGTACCTATTATTATTATGAAGAGCCCATCACCGCTCTATGCCGTTAGATGTATATGCAGTCTTTAGTCCGTTAGTCGCCTTTTATGACACCGAAGGGAAGAAAGGGGTTGGTAGTATTATTTTGATGAGCCCATCGCCGTTCTATGCTGTTGAATGAATGTGCAGTCTTTAGTCCGTTAGTCGCCTTTTACGACACCGAAGGGAAGAGAGGGGTTGGTAGTATTATTTTGATGAGACCATCGCCGCTCTATGCTGTTGGATGTATGTGCTGTCTATAGTCCGTTAGTCGCCTTTTACGACACCCAAGGAAAGAAAGGGGTTGGTAGTGTTATTTTGATGAACCCATCGCCGTTCTATGCTGTTGAATGTATATGCAGTCTTTAGTCCGTTAGTCGCCTTTTACGACACCGAAGGGAAGAAAGGGGTTAGTAGTATTATTTTGATGAGCCCATCGCCGTTCAATGCTGTTGAATGAATGTGCAGTCTTTAGTCCGTTAGTCGCCTTTTACGACACCGAAGGGAAGAGAGGGGTTGGTAGTATTATTTTGATGAGCCCATCGCCGCTCTATGCTGTTGGCTGTATGTGCAATCTTTAGTCCGTTAGTCGCCTTTTACGAAACCCAAGAAAAGATAGGGGTTGGTAGTATTATTTTGGAGAGCCCATCGCCGCTCTGTGCTGTAGCATGTATGTGCAGTCTTTAGTCCGTTAGTCGCCTTTTACGACACCGAAGAGAAGGGAGCGGTTGGTAGTATTATTTTGATGAGCCCATCGCCGTTCTATGCTGTTGAATGTATGTGTAGTCTTTAGTCCATTAGTCGCCTTTTACGACACCGAAGGGATGGGAGGGGTTGGTAGTATTATTTTGATAAGCCCGTCGCCGCTCTATGCTGTTAGAGGTATGTGCAGTCTTTAGTCTGTTAGTCGCCTTTTACCTTGAAAGTTTAAAAATAATTATGTCTAGTTTTAGTAATGAAGAACTAAATTTACAGTCTACACCACCGGAAATAATAAGTGAAGCACAAAATGTTATTGACAGCCTATTACCATCTAAGTCTAAAGAAAAATACATGTTGGCTTACCAAAGATTTATACACTAGAAAAACAATAAAAACACGCAGTCATTTTGAGAAAATGTGTTTTCCTCGCAAATATGTTATAAAACGTCGTATGACATACGTGCGCTTTGATAATTACAGCCTCTGCTTTCTTGTAGCCCTCGCCTACGGCTCGGGCCAGCAATATCGCCTCTGCTGTAATTTTCAACTTACCGCACTAATATCATAATGTACTATTATAACACATTTGCTCGTTAAGTGGCTCTTATTACACCGATTTCAGCATCGTAATGTAATAAGCTACGCACTAGTGCGGTAATGTAATTTAAAAATTAGTTCCTAATCGTTTGAATCTATGGACAAATAGGTGGGAGCCTTTAGCCCGTTAGTCGCTTTTACGACACCCAAGAGAAGAGAGGGGTTGGTAGTATTATTTTGATGAGCCCATCGCCGCTCTATTCTGTTGGATGTATGTGCAGTCTTTAGTCCGTTAGTCGCCTTTTTCGACACCGAAGGGAAGAGAGGGGTTTGTAGTAATATATTGATGAGCCCATTGCCGCTCTATGCTGTTGGCTGTATGTGCAATATTTAGTCCGTTAGTCGCCTTTTACGAAACCCAAGAAAAGAAAGGGATTGGCAGTATTATTTTGATGAGCCCATTGCCGCTCTATGCTGTAGCATGTATGTGCAGTCTTTAGTCCGTTAGTTCTTTTACGACACCGAAGAGAATGGAGGGGTAGGTAGTATTATTTTGATAAGCTCATCGCCGTTCTATGCTGTTGAATGTATGTGCAGTCTTTAGTCCGTTAGTCGCCTTTTACGACACCGAAGGGAAGGGAGGGGTTGGTAGTATTATTTTGATGAGCCCGTCGCCGCTCTATGCTGTTAGAGGTATGTGCAGTCTTTAGTCCGTTAGTCGCCTTTTACCTTGAAAGTTTAAAAATAAATATGTTTAGTTTTAGTAATGAAGAACTAAATTTACAGTCTACACCACCGGAAATAATAATTGAAGCACAAAATGTTATTGACAGCCTATTACCATCTAAGTCCAAAGAAAAATACATGTTGGCTTACCAAAGATTTATACACTAGAAAAACAACAAAAACACGCAGTTATTTTCAGAAAATGTGTTTTCCTCGCAAATATGTTATAAAACGTCGTATGACATTCGTGCGCTTTGATAATTACATCCTCTGCTTTCTTGTACTGCCTTCATACCAAAGAACACGGCTGAGTGCAAAAAGTAAATTTTGAGAAAAATGCAAAAAAGGCGCGAAATTGTGATTCTTTAGTTCTATGAGAATAATTGCAGTTCTATTAATTGGGTTTTGTAGAAGACATTGTGTAGCATCTATCTGTACAGAAAACATTGATATAAAGGTATAATATGTATGTTGGCGCTTAAGGCACCAACATGCGGCGGAGTTAATGGGCTGAAGGCAGGAAGGCTGAAGGAAGGATGTACTTACAGGGATGATGAGTCAGGAACCGTCGTGCGAGCTGACCACGGGCGGCGAGGCTTGAGGGGCGGCGATGTAGGTTGGTTCCTGGCGCACAGTCACTTCACTAAACAGTTCACTAGGGGCACTGGTTAAGGGCGTTTAGGTCGAGCTCTTCACTTTAGGTTCAGGAGTCACTATAATAAGGGTAGATACCAGCGCGCGTAATTTGTGTGCGTCTCGCATTAGCTAGCAAAAAGACTGGTCGCGCGCGCGGCTCACCAAGCTAGCGGCGGCGGCTCGCGCAGCGGTGGCGCCGCGGCAGACAGGCGGACGCGGTCGTCAACAACCGCTGAGTCCGTCCCGGCTTTGGCGGGAACAATGTAGTTTAAAACCATTAAATAATCACTTAGCCGTAGCACAACCTTATAATGCACTTCTAATATCATACATTAAAACACGGTTTAGTATACCTTTGCGGTATTATATCGTAGTACTGATTTCCATCCTACGCTTAAAAACGGCTTATTTACTCAACTGCTCTAAAATCTATGATGCAGTATTGAAAAATATTTGCAATACTACGCTATATCGCCGTTCAGTTACTTAGTCGTCTTTTAGGTTAGTATTCAGCCACACAATTATAAAAATGGTCTAGTGGAACTAAGTATAAACGCAGTAACATACGCATCTTTAACACATAACTGTCTTTTAGAGTAGTTTTGTTCGTGAACAGACAAAACAATACAATAGGTTGAACAGTTAAATAAAACAATTTCTTTCTTCAAAGTATTGTAATAAAATGCAAATGCATGGTTTCATGCAAAATCACGGAGAACAAAAAGTATTTCTGTACCTAGTAAGTAGTACCTTAAAATTATAAAAAGATCAAAAACAATACTTTAGTATTAAAATATTATGACAAAAAGATAAACATTCACGTGTTGGAAAGTGATAATGAGGACGAAGATGGAGCACGCGCAGTCAGTAAATGCCTGTTAACCTAACACTAACCTTGTCTATTTTTTATATTTTTTATCTCTTGATGAAGATGCTTCACCTAACACGCACATATCCACTAAATCCTTCTTGCCTCTTCGGAACTTGGCCATTGTTTGAATCTACCTCAGTACTTATAAAAAAAATATTTCATTAAAATAAAATTAGGTGCTCACAGAGCCGGTGTAATGATAGTCCTAGTTCTTGATAATAGATTCAATGTGTACAGGCGTGATCGCCAAAGCAGTGGGTTCCATCCTTCAAAGAATGGTGGAGGGGTGTTAATCGCTGTCACTAAACGACTTAACTCAGTACGACTTTACTCATGCGAATCTGACTGTGAGGACTTGTGGGTGTGTGTCGGGAGTGTTAGTGAGAAGTTGAACATTTGCGGTGTATACCTGCCACCTCCTACTCAAAAACATATTTTGAAACACTTTATAGACAATTGTAACCGTGTTTTAGATGAATTGGTCGGCGATACGCTCATAGTGGATGACTTCAATTTAAGCAGTATGTCATGGATTGCGGGCTCGTGTAATGATCTTTTCCCAGGTTACTCGGACAGCGAACTACATAATATGTTAACAGATTTTCTTTCCCTTAATAATTTTAAACAGTACAATGGCATAACTAATATCAAAGAGAAAATTTTGGATTTAATTTTGTGCAACATAGCAGTCGCCGATATTGCTGTCATTCCTGACCCCTTGTCTATCGTGGACTCGCTGCACCCTCCAAAGAGCTTTTCAATCCCTTACATATGTAATGACGCCTTGTCACCCAATAATGAAGCCAGATTTTGTTTTCGCAATGCCGACTATATACCAGTGTCATTAAAGATTTGGACACTATCAATTGGAAGGAGTTACTTTGTGGTTGTGGGTCTGTTGATGAGATGCTGGAGTATTTTATAGCACGGTAAGGAGTTTGATCGTGAAATACGTTTCAAAATCTAGGTCACGCAGCATGAAATACCCTTGTTGGTTTACGACGTCTTTAGTAAGGTCCCTTAAAGAAAAAAATAAATATCGTGTTAGAATGCGGAAATACAATAATAACCCCCGTGATGTTTTAACGTTTAAACTCCTTAGAAAAAGGTGTGATTCGCTGTTGTCTTCTTCCTATGCTTTATACTTGGCTCGTATGGAGGATTCGTTAAAGTCAAACCCGAAGCTAGTGTGGACTTTTATAAAGAATAAGCGCAAAGGTAAAAATACCTCAATTCCATCGAAAGTGAGCAATGGTTATCAGACTGCATCGAATGGGCCGGATATTTGCAATCTTTTCGCTGATTATTTTGCATCAGTCTTCAATAAGTCGGATCCGTCACCTCATTCTCCAGCGATTGCCTGTTGTTGTGACTATTTCGGCTTCTTTTGTGGTTTCATCAGGAGTTTCTCAGGGCTCCCACTTGGGTCCTTTGTTTTTTAACATTTTCGTCAACGATATTCAGTCATGTTTCCGCTTCTCTAAATGCTACCTATACGCCGACGACCTTAAACTTTTCAGGCCCGTCAATTCAAGCTCTGATGCTGCCTTGTTGCAGGCTGACATTGACGGTTTGGTGGCCTGGTGTAAGCGGAATGGTATGGATCTAAACAAGGACAAGTGTTTCGTGGTTAGTTATTGTTTTCGGTACGAGCCGTTCTTAATTCTATGACCACAACCTGTATATTATCTTATACCTCTTATGACTTAGCTGTTTTTTTTATTCAGATGTCAATGTAAGGCCCACCCGCCTGATGTATATACTTACTGTCTTATGGATGTATTAAAACCAGAGATATCATTGAGATAATACCGATGCAGTAAAAAAGATTTTTCTTTTCATAAAATATCATGTTTTAAAGATACACCTTTAAAGGTACCTGGCACAGCTCAGTCCACATCCTAAATGTACGCGAGAGGAAACTTCTCTAAAACCATAAGCTGTAAATTATAAAGGCCTTTCCAAATCAATGAATTTACGACGGCACAGGGACCAAGGGCCCGAAGCCCGGAGGAGCTCGAGGTATTTTATTTAACATGGAACGGAGGTTACTTTTGCATACTGAGTTTCATCGATCACACTTTAGAATAAATATTCAATGGGTGTCACTTTTGTTTTAGGCATCTTTAATGTAGCTAGCTGTCTCAGTACCGCTATTTTACAGACGAAGGCAGTGTCAAATTAGGACCATGGGTGTGTTAGTTGGTGTGTACAATGTTACACTCGTTTCAAAAGATTCCCCGTTCAACGATACAGATATATTTGAAAAGTAACGGTCCCTAATGTTGTCCCTAAAGTTTGTAGTTCTGTTTTGGTGTTGGTTTGGTGTCGTGTAACGAGTGGTCTGGTGGTCGCAGGCGTGTCGGGGTCGGGCAAGACGTACGCGTCGATGGTGCTGCTGCGGCGGCTGTTCGACGTGGCGGGCGGCGGGCCCGAGACCGACGCCTTCAAGCACCTGGCCGCCGCCTTTACCGTGCTGCGCTCGCTGGGCGCCGCCGCCACCGCCGCCAACTCGCACTCCAGCCGCATCGTCAGTATAACACACAATTACACAGTCTGTTGTGTTACAAACTAAGGAAGATAAATAAACATGAGGTGCTTCGATTCAGGGTCACTTCATCGAGGTGCAGGTAACCGACGGCGCGCTGTACCGCACCAAGATCCACTGCTACTTCCTGGACCAGACGCGCGTGGTGCGGCCGCCGCCGGGCGAGCGCAACTACCACATCTTCTACCAGATGCTGGCCGGCCTCACGCCCGACGAGCGCACGCGCCTGCACCTCGACGGCTACTCCGCGCAGGACATCAGGTGCCTATTCATAAACGTTAATATTTTATATTAAGCCAGTGTGGCAGAATCGCAGCAAATAGAAAATTGTGGTCTTCCTACCCCGCCGGGAAACGAAAATGATGTTTGTATGTAAATTGTCCTCATAGTTACGTAGGAGTTAGCACTATATCAATTTAAAAAAAGTAATAAACGGTGGGCTAAAATATGTCGTCGTAATATTGGCAATAAAGGTATTTTATTTCTTTAAATGCAGGTACCTCGCTTCGCCCCACCATCGGCGGCAGGAACCGGAGGACGCGGCGCGATTCCACGCTTGGAAGACCTGCCTCGGCATCCTGGGCATCCCGTTCCTGGACGTAGTGCGCGTGCTCGCCGCCGTGCTGCTGCTGGGGAACGTGCACTTCGCCGAGGGCAGCGGCGGCGCCGAGCCCGCCGGCGACGCCGAACTGGCCGCGGCCGCCGCGCTGCTGGGCGTGCCCGCCGCCGCGCTGCTGCGGGGGCTTGCCACGCGCACCGCGCCGCGCCGCCCGCCGCGCGCCGCGCCGCCGCCCGCGCCGCCCGCCGCGCCCGCAAGCGCGCCCGCCGCCGCCGCCGCGCGCGACGCGCTCGCCAAGGCGCTCTACTGCCGCACCGTCGCCACCATCGTGCGGCGCGCCAACTCGCTCAAGCGGCTCGGCTCCACGCTCGGCACGCTCAGCTCCGACTCCAACGAGTCGGTGCACAACCAGTCGCGGCGCGCCTCCAGCGCCGGCGGCGGCGGCGGCGGCCGTTCGCGGGCCGGCGCGCGCTCCATGGCCGCGCTCAACGACGCCGTGCGCCACGCCACCGACGGCTTCGTCGGCATCCTGGACATGTTCGGCTTCGAGGACGCGGCGCCGTCGCGGCTCGAGCACCTGTGCGCCAACCTGTGCGCGGAGACGATGCAGCACTTCTACAACACGCACGTGTTCAAGTCGTCGGCGGAGTCGTGCCGCGAGGAGGGCGTGCAGTGCGCGCTGGAGGTGGACTACGTGGACAACGTGCCGTGCATCGACCTGGTGTCGTCGCTGCGCGGCGGGCTGCTGGCGGCACTGGACGCGGAGTGCGCGGCGCGCGGCTCGCCCGAGCAGTACGTGGCGCGCATCGCCGCGGCGCACCGCGCGCACCCGCGGCTGGCCGAGGCGCGCCCGCCGCACGCGCGGCGCTTCGTGGTGCGCCACTACGCGGGGGACGTGGCGTACGACGCGGCCGAGTTCCTAGACGCCAACCGCGACGCCGTGCCCGACGAGCTGCTGGCCGCCTTCGACACGCGCACCTGCGAGTTCGGCTTCGCTACACATCTCTTCGGCGCCGAACTGAAGGTACGAAAGAAAACAACACTAAAAGTATTATAAAAAAATATAATACAGGAGCCCAGATCGCTGACCTCGCTGTATAACTCCGTTAACTAAATCTAAGGTGGACCTACTACTAATTAAAATTAACAAATGAATGACTTACATATAATCTTTCCCGAAGAAGGCAGTTTATCGGCCTTAGGCCGCGCCCCCGGCTGGTGGTGACTGCGGTCAGGGAGCGTCTCCTGGTCGTTAGTGGCGAGTAGAATTGCCCTATACTATCAGGACTACCCTTAAGGGCGATCTCCCCCTTAAAATTGTGATGATCACCTCACCCGGCAGTACCGCCTCAGCGCGGTTGTAACTGCTCGGCCCACTGCCCACTGATGGGGCTACACCATCACAATTCAACAACACAATTCACAATTCACGTGTGTCCTTGACGGCCGCCGTCGTTTCACATCAAAGGAGATTAACAGTTTTCATCATCCGTTTCTTTTGGAATTTAACGTAGAATGGTTCAATTATACAATTTGTCATTTCAAATTAAAAAATATAAGCGCCCCACCACCGAAAATTTGATATCGATTAAAAAATCGTTTATCCTTAGACACTTGGTTGGGAAAAAAGATTCTCTCGAGGGTTATTTGTAGCTTTTGTAAATCTGGCGCGATAAAAAAGCTAGCGTGTTCAGTGTGAGGAGTTGAAGGTATGACAGATATTAGAGAGTGTGTGTGTTGGGCATTGGGCAGGCGCTGGCGGCGCTGGGCGGGCCGGCGGGCGCGCAGTTCCGCGCGTCGCCGACGGCCGCGGCGCTGGAGGCGGCGCCCGCGTCCACGCTCACGCAGGACTTCCACACGCGCCTCGACAACCTGCTGCGCACGCTGGTGCACGCGCGCCCGCACTTCGTGCGCTGCCTGCGCGCCAAACGCCACTGAGGCCGCCCATGCTGTTCGAGCGCGCCACCGTCGCCAAGCAGGTTACAACGCACATAATTACATGTAATCACGGCTATTATCCCCGAAGGGTATGAGGTCCGCAAAAGCAATCCTCTGCTATAGTCCATTTTTCACCAAATAGCGGCTGCACATGTGCTCAACGTGACAGGTGGTGAGCCCATCACCGCTATAAGCTGTTGGATGTATGTACAGTCTGTAGTCAGTTAGTCGTCTTTTACAACACCCAAGGGAAGAGAGGGGGTGGTTGTATTCTTTCGCTGCTACGCGACGCGGTTACAATGCACACCAATAAACAGACGCACGGCTCACGCGGCATATTTAAATATTCATAATACACCTTTATAATTAGATATAGGTAAGTACTCATGTCAAAAACTTTTAGAAGTTTACACAATATGAATGCCATCAAAGCAGAAGAAGGTGCAGTTTTTTTAATTCTCGATTCGAATAAAAAAAACTTTACCTTCTGCATTGTTGGCATTCATATTGTAAAAAATAATCAATAAGCCTATATAGTTAAAACAAATTGATTCTTCACAGGTTCGAGCGCTGCAGATCTTGGAAACGGCGCAGCTGATGGCGAGCGGGTACCCGCACCGCATGCGGTTCCGCGCATTCAGTGGTCGTTACCGCGCGCTGTACGGGCGCAACGGCGGCGCGGGCGCGGGCGCGGGCGCTGGCGCGGGGGCGGGCGCGGGCGCGGGGGCGGGGGCGGGGGCGGGCGCGTGGGGCGCGGGTGAGCGCGAGTCGGGCGCGGGGTGCGCACGCGTGCTGCGCGCCGTGGCCGCTGCCGCCGCGCCGCCCGCGCCCGCCTCCCCCGCCGCCGTGCGCTGGGCGCTCGGCAAGCGGCACGTGTTTCTCAGCGAGGGCATGAGACAGGTCAGTGCAACGTACCTTCATTGTAGTAAAGCTATTAGTAAACTTTTTATTTTTAAGAAACTCGTTATAGCAGCAGCCGATACAGGCCAAAATAATGAGAGCGCTCCTCACCGTAGAACAAGCACGGTAACAAGCGCACCCATTCATCACGGCGTGCATTAATGCCGTTTCAAGCCTCGCTTAAAAGACCCAGGACTATAGGAGCTGGGAAACTCATGCGCCGGCAAAGAATTCCAAAGCCGAATGGTCTTTCCTGATTTCCAAGACTAGAGCATTACCTACCTACTTAATTTTTCGTTATTAAAATTTTCTAGTAGGTAGGGCAGGTTAAATGATGGCTCCCCGTTAGTGTCCGTGAAGTAATGCTTACCTACGTATCGATTCCAGGTTTTGGAGAGGATGCGTCGCGCGCGCAGACAAGCGGCCGCGGAGTGTATCCAAGCGGCGTGGCGGCAGCACCGCGGCGCGGGCGCGCGGCCCGCCCCCGCGCCGCCCCCGCCCGCCGCGCCCGCGCCCCCGCCCGCCGCCCCCGCGCCGCCCGCGCGCCCCCGCCCCGCGCCCATCGCGGGCACGCCGCCGCCCGACCCCGCCGACAAGTGCGACCAGGCCCTCGTCAAGAAGACATGCTCGCTTTTCGGACTCGATTTGGTAAGAATGAATTTGTTTTTCCACATCGGAAACTAAAGCAAGACAACGAAAAAGCAAGGCACGGTTTTTGCAAGGGAAAATCTGTTAGCACCAATCTAGTAGAGTATGTGACTTTTTTGATGGAGAGAATTGATGCTGGTGGCCAGGTAAATTCTAATTATATCGATTTCAGTAAAGCTTTCGATAAAGTTGATCACCAGCTTCTAATAAAGAAACTTACATATTCATATGGAATATCGGGAGCATTGCTGACATAGTTCAAATCTTACCTTAAAGAAAAACCACAATCAGTAGACGTCAATGGATATGAGTCTAAATATTATCTTTCGAAATCGGGCGTTCCTCAGGGATCTCATCTCGGGCCCATACTATTTGTTCTATTTGTTAATGATGTTATCGATTGTCATTAGACATAGTCACTTCTCTTTATTTGCAGATGATATAAAATATACAGAGAGATTCGTTGTCAGAATGATGTTGGTTTGTTACAGTAAGAAAGTAGGGTTTACATGTTGTGCATTGCAAATAAAATGGTTTTGAACGTCTCTAAATGTCATCAGATTACTTTCAAAAAACTTCCTGTGGTGTCATCGTATGTAATAAATGGTGAGCGGTTGGACAAAGTACAGGAAGTTAGAGACCTAGGCGTTATAGTTGACAGTAGATTATTATTTACTCCAAATTATCAGAACATTATTTCAAAAGCTAATGTTAGGTTTTTTGGAAAGAATTACAAAAAAGTTAAAGGGTATTGAATTTGTGATAGTTTTGTTCAATGCATTGGTACGGAGTGTGCTTGAATATTGTAGTTGTGATTGGAATCCATATTATAATGTCCAAAAGAATAGAAAGAATTAATAAATGTTTCACACGGCACCTTGCTTAAAAATATAAAACTGATAAAGCTATCTAATTTACCAAACGAAATTTTTTTAAATTGATAAACTTAGTGATCGGAGGCAAATACTAAGTAGATGTATCTTTCTTGTACAAAATCCTAAATGGAATATTACGCAAGAAAAAAGTAATTTACGGGATCCGAGGTTGAATGCTCGCTACATTTGCAAGTACCTTTTTTATATGCCTATCTGTAGAACTAATTATGGAATTAACTCACCGATCAATAGAATGTGTAGTACTTACAATGATTTGGTTAACGGGCCTAGGTTTGCAAACATAACATATTTTCGGATATGTAACACTCAAACGCAAGCTTTTAGGACCTTAACACTTATTATTATTGTTATTATTTTTTGTATTACATTTTATAATTTTATTGTTTTTCGCAAAATTCCAATGTATACGAAACTGGTTTACTAAACTTAATTATTCTAGAAGTTCTAGGTATTTAATAATTATGAACAGAAAGCTCAATAAATTTTTCTACATCCAAAATAAAAGTAAGGCGAGTCACCGGTAAATGCGGGCAAAACTGTTTTGCTAGATCAAATGGTTTATAAAACTATGTAATTACGCTCTTATATAAAATATATAATATACTAAAGGATATTGCCTAAAGAATGTGCTAATTTGTTACACGATTAGATGTATGTTCCTAGTTTATAAAAAATATCGAAAACAGGCTAAATAAAAGTCTAAAACGGATGATTACTTGCATTTTTTTTAAATTTTCGACATAATTTTTACATGTAAATATTTATTTTGAAGTACTACAGAGAACTTGCTAATTCATTAAATCCTATAAAGTCTATATCGGCAATAAAAACCTACAAAACGCGCCTATTTGCGCCGCTTCGCTGTTATACCCGTCCCGTACCGTCGTACCGTACCGTACCTACGTCGAGAGAGCGGGAGAGAAGCGCTCGAAAGGACTCGCCTTAAATGTTGGTTTGAAACAGGAGCGGCCGCCGCCGCTGCCGCCGTCGCGCGCGTACACGGTGTCGGGCGGCGTGAAGCTGGGCTACCCGCAGCAGCGCGTGGTGGCGGCGGACTGGGCCGACGACGCCGCCGTGCGCCTGCGCCCCGGCGACTGCGTGCTGGCCGTCGGCGCCGCTCGCCGCGGACACATCACAGTGCTGGTGCGTACATTTGCTTTGGTGATAAATTTTAAGGCGACATGATGAAGGCATGGGTAAATTAACGCCATAATTATAGTACTTCGCGTCCTAAACTGGAGGGACGGACGTGACGTCGCCGATGCGCTCCTGCGCCCTGCGACGCCTGATGATAATAATAGAATTACGCGCAATTACGCACCCTTCTGGCAATCCGGGCCATGGTGTGCGTCAAAGTGGTCTGTGGCGTCAGCAAAGCTGTGCCACAGTGAAAAACAGACGTTTGACTATGCTAGGAATTAGTCGATAATTAGTCGTAATTAGTCGCCAACCAGTAGGTCACGCGTTTAAAAGTTTTATGGGGTTTTGGACCACGTAGCGAAAATCTAATTGCATAGCGAATTAGTCGATAATTAGTCGAAATTAGTGCCACGTAACAGAATTAGTCGGTCTCGCGTTTAAAATTTATAAGGGGTTTTCTGTATCTCGAGAATGGAGCCACGTAGCGAAGATCTGTTTGCATGGAGAATTAGTCGATAATTAGTCGAAATTAGTCGATTAGTTACAGAATTAGTCGGTCTCGCGTTTAAAAGTTTTAAAGGGTTTTTTGTGGCACAGCTGCGCTGACGCGTCAGCGCAGCTGTGCCACCTGTATTTCGAAAATGGGAACACGTAGCAAAAATCTGATTGCATAGCGAATTAGTCGATAACTAGTCGATAAGTACATCATACAAAAAATCAGAATCAGTCGATGCCCCTCTTTAGAGGAAAATACATTCTTTTGTTTGTGAATAGTCTTGGAGCCAGAGGGTCGTAATGCGCGCAGTATGGTTATTTTAAATTAACTTGCGTACTTGTCTATTGTTATAAGTATAATTTATTTAAGTAACATTATTAAGTGAGAGAATAGTGAATAATTACAATCAGTTTTATATTATTTCTCGATTCGTTTTCGATTTACTAGATGTGTTTTGTATGACATTATTATATCTGCCCTCCTAGTATATGTACGTACATTCGCGTTCTACTGTGTTTTAAATGTGAATGTACAACTTTAAAAAATTTAATGAAATCATCATTATCATCATCAGCCTTTCGCGGTGAAATAAAACAAGTAGGTAGGTAATAATAAAAAAATGATTTATTAACATATTAAGTATAAATAAAAGTATGTAAAACATTTCTTGAGATCAACTTTACTAAAGTATTATAAAGATTTAAAAAAATATTCCCGTCAAATCTGGGCTATTTGTGTCATTTTTTATGGTGTTCCTAATTTCCCACATATGCTGGAAAACTGCTTAAAGACATTAAATAAGAAAGTTATTACGTCATTCAGTTACCCAAATTATGACGATGTGAATAATGCGATCTCAAAGATGGTTCACTGGTTTATTGTAAATAACTTGCTTTTAAACGAGGGGGAAACCAAATGTGTAAGATTTGTATTGCCTAATGTTAAGCAAGTAACAACTAGTGCACAAATTAAAGATAAGAATGTGAATCCTGTGGACTGACACCACTGTGTTTCTAGGCATCACGTTAGATGCCAAGCTTCAGTAGGGCCCACATTTAGCTAAATTGTCAAATAGATTTAGCTCTGCGGCTTATGCAGTTATGAAGATCCGTCAGTTAACTGACGTTGATACATCTAGATTAGTTTATTTCAGTTACTTTCATAGTGTAATGTCGTACGGCATTTTACTGTGGGGAAATGCTGCCGACATTCAAACTATCTTTGCGCTTCAGAAGAGGGCTATTCGAGCAATCTATAACCCAAAGACTGGTGACTCTCTCAGAGAGAGATTTAAGAATAAAAATATAATGACAGTTGCATCACAATACATTTATTAAATTTGATTTATGTTCATAAAAATACTGAAATGTTTTCAAAAAACAGTGATATTCACAATGTAAACACTAGAAGTAAGAACTTGTTGCAACTTGTTCATTAATAACTTGCAAATAGGTACCTAGATATCTCATAATTCTTACCTGTTCTTTATTTCAAAGTGAAGAAGAATATCGTTCAAAGAAATACGTTTATTTCATTACACTTTAGTTCGCAACTGTACCCTTAATATAAAAAATGCCCTAAATCTAGAAAAGTAAAGAATATTGCGATCTGAATTTTTGTATGATGCATCGACTAATTATCGACTAATTCTCTATGCAATCAGATCTTCGCTACGTGGTTCAATTTTCGAGATACAGGTAGCACAGCTGCGCTGACGCGTCAGCAGCGCAGCTGTGCCACAAAAAACCCTTTATAACTTTTAAACGCGAGACCGACTCATTCTGTATCTTAGCGACTTATTTCGACTATATAATTATCGACTAATTCTCCAGGTTACAATCCTTGTTCTTTTTTCTTTCTTAAATAATGGGTTAGTGCGATTAGCTTATTCAGCCAGTATCAAGTAAAGAGCATGGAACTTAAAAAAGGACTGATCACTGGCAATTAAAACTCGGGCCGAGCAAGAGGTACCTGTGCGTAGTTTTTTATACGTGGGACAAATACGCATCATATAATCATTACGTTTTATTTCCTACAACATCATGGTCACCCTTGTGAAACACATGACAGGGTTACCAGAGTCACTATAATAATTATTACTATATAGGAAGGAATACAATGAAAACGAAGGAATAGAATAAATAAAAACATGAATTAGCTAAAAAAAAAAAGTTAGTCGCGTTTACGACACCCAAAGGAAGAAAAGGGTTGGTAGTATTATTTTGATGAGCCCATTTCCGCTCTATGCTGTTGGATGTATGTGTAGTCTTTAGTCTATTAGTCGCCTTTTACGACACCCAAGGGAAGAGAGGGGTCGGTAGTAATGTATGTTTAGTCTTTAGTCCGTTAGTCGCCTTTTACGACACCTAAGGGAAGAGAGGGGTCGGTAGTATTATTTTGATGAGCCCATTCCCCGCCCCGCGCGATGCATTAATGCCAAACGCGAAGCCATTAATTAAGGTATAATAATAATAGTAAAACCTGGAAATGGATCCTGCAAACTCTTATTTACTACCAACAGCTTTATTTTTATCGGTTGGCAAATAAAAGAAAGGGATAAAAAGCCTGGCATGTGACCTATAATTCGGAGTCTTTACCCGTGGTCCCGGTGGGTCGACCCATTACCGGGTCCACGGGTAATTTTAATTACCCGTAGTCCCATGGCACTAGGGATTACATTTGGATGAATATTTCGACTTCGATTATATCGATATTAAATTAATTACAAAAATGAAAAAAATAAAAAGTAAGTAGGTAATTAAGTAAGTATAATAAACAAAAAAAATATACTTACTAAGTAAGTAAGGAAATGATGATGTATGTGCAGTCTTTAGTCCGTTAGTCGCCTTTTACGACACGCAAGTGAAGAAAGGGGTAGGTAGTATTATTTTGATGAGCCCATCGCCGCTATATGCTGTAGGATGTATGTACATAATAATACATAGGTAATCTTAAGTTGAAGTTCATGGTTGTAATTAATTTAATATCGATATAATCGAAGTCGAAATATTCATCCTAATGTAATCCCTAGTGCCATGGGACCACGGGGAATTAAAATTACCCGTGGACCCGGTAATGGGTCGACCCACCGGGTCCACGGGTAAAGACTGATAATTCGCTCGTTTCCCACTATTCGTATTGGTAGCCGATATTGAGTATTACTTTTATAGAAATAAGGTGTATTTTAGCAATATGTCATTTTGACAGTGCTCCTGATAGATGTATTAAGTCCATATGGTAAAGAGATACCTAAGTATAGATTTTTTTCTTTGCATAATGTAGATTATGGATGAGGAGCTCGATTGCGCAGCGGCAGCGCGTTCGGCTTGCGATTATGCCCGCTAAGCAACTTGGTGATGCTGCTAGGTCGCTTAATGGGTGACCAAATTAAATAATCATCTTGAACTTCTCCGTGCTTCGGAAAGCACGTTACGCCGTTGGTCCCGGTTGTTGTCGTAAGATGACAGTCATTAAAACCCACTAACTCGCATTGGGCCAGCGTGGTGAGTTATGGCCCAATATCCCCACGTGCCATTATCCACGTGGGAGACCTGTGCCCAGCAGTGGGACTTTATAGGCTGATGTCGGTGATGATGATGATAAAGTAGATGATGTGAAAACATTTTAGAAGATAGACCTTCCCCACCGTCTGCCAAGTAGTCCCCCAGCCCAGCCATTAACCGCCTCATGTCCCTCCAGGTGTCGGGGCGGCGCGTGTCCGTGCCGCACAGCGTGCTGGGCCCGCCGCGCGCGCCCGCCGCCCGCCCGCCGCCGCCGCCCGCGCCCCCCGCGCCCCCCGCGCCCCCCGCGCCCCCCGCACCCCCCGCGCCACTCGCACCGCCCGCGCCCCTGCCGCCCGCGCAAGCCTGACCTTATTCTAATGATTCGGTGCCTAAATGTAAATAATAATTTGTAATAAGTATTTATAACGTTCGAAGTAGACGGGTGGCCGGTGTGATGAACTCGCAGTATTATGTAAAAACGACCGATAGGTCTCACCCCACTCCGCCACTGTCGGAATAGCTAGAGCGATGCAAACTAAAATTCGTCTAAATTTATAGCAATGCAATTATTATTGCGTATATAGCTACTATACCATTACATTACACTAAAGTAGCTATTATTTTCCTACCTGTAAATTAAAGTTTTATAAGTACTCTTTAGCTTCTGCTAAAAGTACAAAAATGCTTCGTAACAAAGTAAACTTGATCGCTCTAATTATTTCGATGCTTAGTTTTATCGTAATTTTATAAAGTTTTACCTACGAGCGCGAGGCGCACGCGACTGTCCGCGGTGCACGGCGGGCGAGTGCCATGCCTCTCCGGACCTTGAAGAGGGAGGGATCCTCACTTCCTGGATTTGGTTATATAATATAATATTAATGTCGATGATCCTTTGCGGTGTTGAAGCTGCGGGCGCAGCAGGAACAAGAGCCACGACGTAGTTTGAAGTGCACATTAGGTTCGTCTACTGAAGAAACAAGAAACAATAAACCCTACCTTAGACACATTGTCTTACTACAAAAAAATGTCTAATTTAAAAATTCTGCTTTGTTTGTAATGCCTAATTTTGTCTATGCGTAGGTACTTAAACTGTTATAAATAAACGAGGTAGGCGGGTTATACCTATAAATTACAAATATTATGTAACTTACATAATTTATTAAGTTTGTTGTGATCTAACATAATAATTGTCACTTTATTTTACTTCAGCTATGAAATTGTGTCGCAATGATCGTGTACATGAACTTGTCCATGCCTGTATCGCAAGGGCGAAGGATGAGGTGCCGAGGCGCAGCCATGGTTTGTTACAATACGTGTTTGAGATAATGTGGGCAGTACGACAGCCTACCTACATCGTGTTCAAGCTAGGGGCGCTGTTAACATGTTTCCGACCCGTTCCTACACTACAACATACCACTAATTTCTTCTATAATAAAAACTACGTCACATGTAAATTATATTTCAGCGGAAGAAATTTTATAACATTGTATTAAACACGACACAGGGTTTAGGAAAGCGAGCCATACTTAGTGCAATGTTAGGGTGACCATAAAGCGGGTGCAGCCTGCGACCCTCACTTGATTTAGAAAAATTAAGAACGACTATGAGCTTGCCAACATGAGTCTGACTTACTTTTAATATTAAATTCTAAAATCCTAAACGAGAATAGTTATGTATTTTAGTTGAAAGGATTAAGGTACAAATAAATAAGCCTATGATATTTTAAAATAATTGTTTTATTTTAGCATTCGTGGTACACAAAATATGTGCACTCTGGAATGTGGGTGTGGCGGCCGCGGCAGGCGGCACGCGTGTCAAACCAGGGGGTCTATCGGCTAAAAAATATGGATATGGACATGGGCTTTATTTGACATTTGAAGCCCATATTTTGTCCTTATATGTTCATATTGTGGGCTTCAAATGTCAAATGAAGCTCATGTCCATTGTCATATTTTTTAGCCGATAGGGTAGCAGGTGTTTCGAACTTAATTACGCTTAAAAAGTTGTACTCGTACACAAGAGTAATTGTTTTGTATCAATAGTTGAATCTAAAAATAGTTTTCCAACAAGAAATTATCATATCATAATAACTTATTTCGTTTTTTTATCAGTTCTCAGAAAACAAAATGCAGTTCGAAAAGTTTCTAGCATGACCTATCTACCTACATCGAGCACTCCTACACCTCTACCGCACTACGGCCCATCTATACTGGGGCCAAATCCGATGTAGAATGTTTGTAAAGTATTTACAATTCTCAAATTCACGAGTAAACCAATAAAAATAGTTTTCCTTTGACAAGACAGTCATAATTCGAATGAACATAAATATTAGCACAAACAATATTAGCACAAACAATTGCTAATCATTTGGTCACAAACATTCCGTAACCGCGTCGCGTAGCGGCGACAGAATACTACCACTCCCCCCCCCCCCCCCTCCCTTCCCTTGGTTGTCGTAAAAGGCGTCTAACGGACTAAAGACTGCACATACATCCAACAGTATAGTGCGGCGATGGGCTCACCGCCTGTCACGCTGAGCACATGTGCAGTCGCTAATTGGTGAAGAGTGGACTATGGTAGGGGACTGCTTTGCGGTCCTCAGTGCCTAGTTTCTGAGTAACCCTTCGGGGATATGTCGTGTCGTGATAATATGTATAAACATAGTTCGTCGAATTTATCCGTAGTGTGCAAGCGAAATGCACGCCGGCCACTACTGCGGCACGCCGCGGCACAGCAGCCATGGCAAAGCCCGGCCGGGGGGCAGTGGCGGCTGTACACACACATTCAACAATATCTATCTTTCAACAAACTAACTAGTGTCATTTTTTACTATAATTCTCTCTTTGTTAGATGTAACAATACTATATAATTTATCAAAATGCGATCATACGATTAATAAAGTAGATAATAAATGCGATGCATAGATATAATTAAATCTAGTACTTATACCGAATAAGTTATTAAAATTTGACGACAATAACGACATCGAAGGTCCCGTTATAAAACACATGGAATATCTATAAATATAATATTGTAATACGCACGCACACATTTATAAAATGTTTCGTCGGTAGTATCACACGCGGCGGCTGCGGGCTTGCGGCTCCGGTCTCACTTAGCTAACAGCGCGCATGCACTTGTGTATCAACGTTTATACTATTGTATGTATACAGGTGAATTATTTCATTGGCTTTGGAGACGAATCCCACTTCATAATAATAGTCAATAGAACCAAATTAGCTAATGGCATCTTAGAACATGTGAGGACCTTTAGTAAGCGGGGTGCGCCTCAGCCCCGCGCACGCGCACTACGAAGACTGGTCGTCGATAAAAAATACTTTATGTAATATATGATAATGTTCTGGCAAATAAATGATTTCATTTCATTTCATTTCATTTATGTCGAGTTAGATCACATAAAACTATGTATTAAGTTTTAACAAAATTAACTTCACCGTGTATACCTACAACTATCTATTTTCTTAAATTGGTGGCTTTGCTTAACCCGTCACGCGTCTCAACGAACAACGTTGTGCGATAGAAAAATTTGGCGGGACGCGTCTTGTCGAACAACGTTGTTCGATAGAAGATTTTATTGCCTTTGACAAATAACTGTATTGTTATTCTATGTGCTCATTGACAATACAACTTTAAAGTTTGACCAATCAGAACAAAGTAAACCGGATTAATAAAAAATAATATGTCATAGAAAATAAACAGTCCGCCATTTTTACATTACGTAGTGACTTGTGCTTGTGTTTGTGTTCTGGAAAAATGTCTCTAGCATTTAAACGTTGAGTGATTACTACATGTATTATATATAAAATTACTGGTAAATAAGTGTAGAATGTGTTTTTAGTATTTGTTTTACCCGTTTTACGAAATATTTTGGTGAAAAAAGCATCGAACTTTTTTTTGGCTTCATAATCGCACAGTGAACCCGGTTTATGTCCAAAATGGTAGTTTTTGTTTTGTTCTAAATGTTGTGCAATAGATAAGTTTGTTGGAAATTTATTCAGGAATTAAATGGTATCATTAGATTTATCCAGATTTACTTACATTTTGAGAAATCACGCTATTTTTGCATCAAGTGTTAGTTCATTATCGGTCACTCGCTACCGTATCGGAGCTGTAGTCGGCCATGACGAGCGCACGCGCTGCGCTTCCGCGTAAACAAATATTGTTTGCGAAGTGTTTTGTTTAGTTTCGAATAAACTTTTTTGTAAAATCTATTTGTTAATGCATAATCTTTAGTGTAGTGTAGTGATAATGTGATAATATATCATCAAATTAGTGTTTCGAACACCGGATTCTGTGTCGTAATAAACAAAAACAAAATGCTGATAAAAATCAACAAATTTTACTAAAATGTAAGTAGATTGTCGTAATTAAACAACATTTTATATAAAGACAATTTCATCCTCTTTCTATTAATATATAGTATGTATCATACACAACCAAAAATAAACTACCTATTTCAATAAATATCAATCAAAGTGATTAAAAATTACACGCCAATTTTGTTTTTGGAGGCTCGACGCGGGACGGGTTAAAGGGAGGATAAATGTTGCTACGATAAATTGCGCTGTTCAATAATAGAAGGAAAACCCTCACGGGGTCGGTTACCGCCGGCGCCGCACAAGTCAGCACAAGCTTTCCGCCCTTACTTATCATCCTAACTATTATTATGTAACTTAAAAATATCAGATGTTTATATCCATGCACTAACATTTCGATTCATTAGCAATTCACAACATTTACAAAAATACAATGAACACTTAACATTTTGTAATATAACGGTTAATTTTACATTGATAAACAAAACGCAGCGCATCGGCGCACAAACTATAGAAAATTTGGCAACAATCATTATTCTAACAAACACTTACACCTTTACACAAATACAAGTAATATATAAAGTCTTAGTAACGAGAGGTATAAAGGTAATACTGTATAAGGCAGTGGCGTCACGATGCGGACTCAAGCGTGGCGTGGGGCGGCCACGACAAACACAACATTACGCATAGTGCGAGTCTGTACATCATACAAATATCAAACTAGACGCTCATTCTGTGCAAGTTTGTATAAAACCGCAGGATAAACTCATTCTTTATCATATTATTATAATTATATTAATCAAGTGACAATACATTTTAGACAATTTGCAAACAAGCCGTACAACAAAATTAACTAAACCTAATATATAACTATACACACTAAACATAGTTGGAAGTCGAACTTCGTGATTATCTATCTTACTCATTAATATAAAATATGCAGAGCATGGTTTTTCCAACCCATGCCGTGAGACGACGAGTGAATTTAACATTTAAATATTCTATCAACACGAGTTCCGAAATCATGTAATAATTTTTTTTTTTTAAAAGTCGGATAAACGTCCGCCGCGTTATTTATCAAATCGTGATGCCCGTAACGATGATTCATTCGATAATGATTTTCGCACTAATAGTGCAAAAAGCATTATCACCTTAAATGGTACATACGCCAGCACGACAACCTACCCAGAACTGTCCAATGTCTCTAAGCGATATTAAACCTAAACCCAAACAATAATGTTCAAAGTTTTCGAAGTAATTTGCATGGCATGTTGATGTGCTGGCGTTTGTACACAGCGGCACGCGCCCTCTCATACATTTGTATAATAATTGAGCATTGTTGTATAAAAGATGTCTATTTAAAATGTTACAAATAAAGGCAGTTACATTTGCAGCATAATATTATTTAAAGCGAATAGTCGTTACATCATATCGGTATCATTCAATATTATTAGAATGAAGCGAGTCGATCGCAATCGTACTACTTAACATTCATAAATATATTGAGTAATAGCGAAAAGCGTACATTCATTTGAACATTTAGTTCACCGACGTCATCGGCGGCGCCTCACGCCCCGCGCCGCCCCCGCCGGCTCCCCCAGCTCGACGCCGTCTCTCCTGGCATCGTGCAAGGAGCGGCAGGGGGAGCACATCATTATTAATAGGCGACTCGACGCAGTCTCGAGCGTCGATTGCGTTGCAAAGCATCGATTACGAATTCATACAAATGTATTTCGAATACGTCGAGGCCGCCGGGGGTCGGGCGGAACATCACAGAGATATCTATTTATGAAGAATCCACATTCGGCACGCAGCGCCGCCCATGTACAGCGAAAGCGCGCTCGAGTCGAACGTCACCATCCCGGCTTCGAGTCCCGAACAGAACCATAAAGAGGCTTCAACGCCTGAAGAACGGCATGCAGAGAAATGCGGCCGATCCCCGCGCCGCCGCCGGGCACGCCGCGCGCGCCAGCGCCTGCCGCACGCTGCGGCCACAAGGCGGCGGCGGGGGCGGGGGCGGGGGCGGGGGCGGGGGCGCGGCCGCGGGCTAGTCGCGCGCGATGGGCGTGCTGCACGCGGCAGACGGCGCGCGCCGCTCCAGCGGGGAGCCGGCGCCCGCCGCCGCCCCCGCCACCGCCCCCGCCGCCGCGCCCGCGCCCGCCCCCGCCCCGCCGCCCGATCCCGCTTCAGCGGGGCTGGGCTCGCACAGCGACGCGAACACCGTGGACGAGGATACCTCGCGCACGCAGCGCCGCTGCTCCGCTGCAACACAACACTTATCGTCACACGACGTCATCGGCCGTCAACGAACTTCACACAGCTAGAGTGCTGAGCCGAAACCCGATGACATGGACTCAAATAAGTACCAACGGGGCTATTTGGTAAAAAAGTAGGAATAAAATTTGAATATTTATTTTTCCTTTAATTTTTAACAGATAAAGAAGTATGTGTTGCTTAATACAGATATAACTCTAAAAAATACAAAAATAAAAACGTAGAATGAACAAAATGCATACAAAATAACATACAAAATATCTTTATAAACTGTTTTTATTTCAATATAAACACGGACGGCAATACTTGGTAACATACATTTAAAAATTTACAAATAATGTAAAAGTCAACACTAAATAATTTAACATTTTTACTTAAAAACTAATTTGGAAGAAAACTGACACTCTCGCTAAATGTAGTTCTTAACATCACGCGCGCGGTGTTCTTTTCTCTGATTGGTCGAGATTGACAGATAACGGAGTTACCAAATGTTAGAGAATAAAAAGGTTGCGTTCACGTTAATATGTTTGCATTCGTTCAAAAATATTATTTTTTTTAAAAAAGCCCCACGGTTACCAAATAGCCCCGTTCTACCGGTATGTATTTATGAGTAAGTATAAGGGGTCAGCTAATAGTTGTTCCGATAGTGCGATTAAATTATACCCTTACAGTATTATAAGGACTCTAACTCGCTTCACGTCGAGGCAGTTTACAAAAAAAACTTACTACTACCCAAGGACCGCTCAGAAAAAACTGCTATTGTTTTTAACTTAAATAAGCTAATCAAAAAACAAGAAATAATTAAATAATAAGACAAAGATAAAAAAGCTAGAGGTCAGGCCAAATCGAAACGACCGTAAAACATTATTGTGGGAAAATCGTGACCATTTAATCACTTCAGTACCGATCTTCGGAACTGATACTGAGGATCCCGTGGTTTTATTATATTTTTTCAAATGGACAATTCAGCTCTCAGATTTAGTTCGGGACTGGTATTATTATGTATTAAATGGTTCGGGACAGAAAACACGAGTTTTAGTAAAAGCGAAATTAGTGACAATTAGCGTTGAAAATGGCGAAAGATACATTTTGTTCTTTCAAAACTTAATATTTTTCCTGTAAAATACATGTAATCTCCGAAAAAAACAAATTCAAAGTTGGTCTGAAAAATACAATCATACACGTATAATACCGTTAATGCTAAGTATTTTTTTTTAAGTTTTGCTTTTTAATATTCACTGAACACTGCTGATTTTAATGTTCTTTTCGTAGTTGAGTTAATATCTCGGTTGACATAAAATAAACAGAGTAGAATACATAAAATAACGGTATACATAATTAAAAATAAAACCATAGTAATCATCAGCCTAAATAAACGTCCCACTGCTGGGCACAGGCCTTCCCACATGGACAACGTCACATGGGAAAGTGGGCCATAACCCACTACGCTGGCCCAATGTGGGGTGGTGTGTATTTTTCCATTGTAAGTAAGAAGTAAGTAAGTAAATCATTTATTCGGCAATAAATACACACAGGAAAGAAGGAAAGGATAAAAAAAATTAAGAAAAAATAAATAAATAATAATAATCCACTAATAAATAGGTATAGGTTGGCCGAAAAGGCTGACCAGCTCAGCTTTTGTTGCAGCTATTAACCTCTACCCTATTGTACTAGGGTAGAGGTTATTAGAAACGTCTTAAAGAAGCGTTTTGTAAATTAACTACATACCAATGAATAATGCGAAAAATACTTAAATATACGAAAGATTCAATCGAAGCAGAGCCATTAAAGGTAATGTATTTATTGACAAATACTGGAGTCATTTGAAAGATACATGTATTTTAAATGTCATTTTCAACGCTTGTGGACAGTGGGCTGGCAGGTCCGCAACCGGCGGCGTAAGCATTCATGAATACACACTCAGCGGCACGGAAGGTGGCCCAAACACATTGTGACCCTTATCATTTATTTTTGAAATTAAAATGCACAATTTTTCTTCGAATTAATGTAATTGTTATCCTTACATACATTTTTGCTAAAAAATTTACAGAAAAAGTTTTAATCAATTTACAAAAAAGGGCATTTTTCGCTACAAACAATGTTAAATTTCAAACTTAAGCACTAAAAAAATCAAAACATTACACTTAAAATTAATAACGAATGTTACCTTACCACCCTTGGCCCTGATGACCGCCTGCATGCGATCAGGCATGATTTGGATGATGTTTTTTATGTCTACTAGGTGAATTTCTTCCCAGGCGGCCACCAGCGCGGTTTTCAAGTTATGAAGCTTTTTAGCATATCCCAAACATGTTCTATAGGGCTCATGTCTGAACTTCTTGCTGGCCGCCGAATTTTTTTAATTCCGACATCTAAAAGATAATCGTTCATGCAACGAGCTGTGTGAGGTCAAGCATTATCCTGCATTACAAGAAATTCTTCATGACCAATGAACCCCACGTATGGCAAAACATGTTCTTGAAGGATGTCTTGGATGAATCGCACTGAATTTGACGACCCTCCACCACCACTAAATCTGTACGTGCCTCGGAGCTGATCCCGCCCCAAATTATAACGGATCCTCCATGGAAGCTGACAGTTTGAGTAGTAGTGATTGGCAGAAACCGTACTCCATGCCTTCTCCACACACGCTGACGACCAACAGGGGCTCTTGAGGCCACTCTGCTTTCATCAGTCCACAAAACTTTGCTCCACTGCTCATGCTTCCAATTTACGTGTTTTCTGGCATAACGAAGTCGAGCTACACGATGCTCTTGGAGGAGTTCTGGACCCCGAGCTGGTCTTCAGACACTTAGATTACGTTCCTCCATTCTTCGTCTAATTGTACGCTCACTCACATTAACCCGTCTTGCAATTTGTAGGCGTTGTCGGATCTCGACCGCGGTAAGAAACCGAATTCGCAAAATTGCGAGGGCAATGAATCGATCGTTCTTGGCCTTCTGGTATAGAACCCGGTCTGATCGTACCTTGTCAATGCATATCTCAGATTTGTACGCGGTACATTTAAAATCTCAGCCATTTCCCGTTGAGTTTTCCCTTGATTCCTAAGCAATACAGCTGAAGCGACAAGTCGCTGCTCAAGAGCTGGAGTAATGAGCATTGTGGTATGATTTTGCAAAGAAGCATAACTACAGATTAATTTAAAAACAAAAGAAACAATATCAACTGCAAACACATTTTTTAATTTAATTAAAACTCACCTTTCTTTTTTGAGTCTTAACACAGCAATGCGTCAAGTGTCACAAAGGCTAAGTAACGAACATGTTTTTGTAACTATCCTCTTAAAATGACAAAAACGATCGAATTGATGAATGGTCACACAAAGTTATAAGATACGACGACTTATTTCCTTCATATCGCACTGTTAACGTTTGGGCCATTTCCAGTGCCGCGAAGTGTATTTTTGCAGCAATGGTTCTATTCTCTTTTTAATTATTTTTTGTAAGCTTTAAAGGCTAGATACGGCCTTAACAAATGGGTAACAACCCTATAAAAATAAATAAACTAATGGAAAGGGAAACTTTAATTGCACTTCGACCCCGCCTTTCTGTCGGTGGCCTGCAGTGCGAATCTTACAATGGAAAATTATGATAGAGATGAATTACCGTTACAACATACATTTGCTTGGTCTCAAATCATTTCATATGCAATAGAAAATGCTTTTATAAAACTTTTCTATTTTCGGTTAAACTACAAGCACAACGAATAAAGCTTATTTGAATAAAAATATGAAATGCTGCAGTTTACGGGCGACCCCCGACTTCGCGTCGTTATAAACGTGAGCAAACCGGTGACGAGGTCGCTCTAATAAAAATCCCTATTAAACGATATCACGTAAACATTTAAAAATGAAATAATGCACCGACCGGGGCATAAACACCCACGCGCGCCAGCAGCGGGTGGCGTAACGGCCGCACTACTCCCAACGGCATCACAAAATGTCATACACTCTGATTGACTTCCTCTTCGTACATGTACGTAGCTATCCGTATCACTTTTGCTATAAGCTAGCCTTTGTAAGAGTCGGTACTGATGCACACGCCAGCAACGTGCAGGAACTAGTTACATACACATTATAATCATTTAAAATACACATTTCGAATTCCGCAAGGAAGTATACTCGATCCATTTATATTTCTAATTTGTTTCAAAATTCTTCCTAACATTACTGGACATACAACTATCTTATTTTCCGATAACATCTGTGGCAGTATACACTTGTTATGAACGCCAACTCCAAAAGTAAAAAAATAATAATAGGTATATAGATATTAAACAGGCATCGCATGCAATAAACTAAAGAGGTTTATATTATATTTAACAGCTGATTTTGCTTTTTGGATCTTTTGTAATCTATTCAAATAAAAAAATAAAATAAAATAACAATGTTTTATTTTATTAACAAACTAGGTTTTTATAATGTTGAGGTGACTTTCCTGTTAAGTATAAAATACCTGTATCAGGGAGTCACCGCTCTTCCAATTTGTCTTAAACGTGATATTGTTTAGCAGCAAAGGATGTTTTGAGATCGTTTAATGCGGTAAGCTATATTTCTTTCTTCTTCTATTTTTTATAGTTATATCATAATCTGTAGATTTGTGCTTTTAAAGTATAGAATTTAGTACATAAAGTTTTCTAACGGACAGGTCTCCATATGTATTAAGTAAATTTGTAGGCAATCTGTATGGTAGAAAGTACATCACATCACCAAGAAAATACACATATTTTATTCTATTCTATTAGTGTAACCGAACATGCGCGCTGCGGGAAAGCCAGCCACGCGCTCAGCAGTAAGAGGGAGAGAAGGGAAGCAGCAGGGAACGGAACAAGGATTGCCTGGTGGTAAGAACCTGCCCTGAACCAAACAGGCCGGGATCAGCAGCATAGTTCTAGCGAAATTACCGGGAATAGGGGCATTAGGACCGCAGCTGCTGGGTCGGCTACGCGCGAGTGTAAGGACTGCAATGAGTTTGTCCATCGCGGGGCGGGGGCGAGGGCGTGTGCTTGTGGCCGGCTGCGTCATGAAGCTTAGGCAGTTGTATTTCATTATCAGTTGGCCGTTCATGTTGGCAGGTTGCAGGCTTACCGATCATGTTGTGCAGGTTGTCGATCACCACCTCGGTGCCGCAGGCGGCGTCGATGGCGTGCTGCAGGAACGAAGTCCACGCGCTCAGCTCCGCCTCCTGCCGACAACGCCAACCACACATTAAAACAATACTTAGAACAGCCATAACGCATCTTCGCCAGCGTTCTTAGACGAGTCTTCCTAGATGGCGCTGCTTAATGAGAGAACACAGTAAAATTATTGAATACCACAATTATTTAATCGCACCTTTGGTCTAGTCTCCGTTCTTAGACCCAGAGGTCCCGGGTTCGATTGCTAGAGGGGGTACATCTTTATGTACTTTGTTTGGTTGGTGGTAGGGCTTGTTAGGTCCGCCTGGCTAGCTACCACCATCTTATCTAAGGTCTGGCGCCATAACAACAATTTTAATAGCGTTGTTGTGTTCCGGCAGTTTAGAGATAACATAGCCAGTTCCTCAGTGGTTGAGGACTCCGGGAGAAGCGCACTTCCACTTTCAGCGTTATCGTCGTACCATCAGCTGAGATGAAGGCAAACCAATAAAAAAAAAGTGGTTGGATAGCCTTGAGGTGTGTGGCAATGACCCTGCCTATTGCCTCAGAGGTGTTGCCGGGTACTATTATTACCTCTGATGGTAATCTATACTAATATTATAAAGAGGAAACATTTGATTGTTTGTTTGTATTGAATAGGCTCCGAAACTACTAGACCGATTTAAAAAATTATTTCACAGTTGGAAAGCTACACTATCTCCGGGAGACATAGGCTATATTCAACATTCTATAAACAAACAGCCAAGTTAAACAATTTATCTGTCCCTTCGCTCTTCTTTGACGGTATCTCAATAAACTACTGCGATGTTGTAAAGAATCTAGGGGTCCTTTTCGACTGTACCCTCTGCTGGGCTCCACAAGTAGCAGAGATGAGTCGTAAGGTGTTTGCTGCCTCTGGTTCGCTTAGGAAGTGGAGGAACTTGCTTCCTGTGAAGACCAAGGTCGAGCTTGCGCAATCTCTCCTTCTACCGATCTTAGACTACGCCGATGTCTGCCTTGTTGATCTTAATGAGAACTTGCTTAATAAGCTACAACGCCTTCAAAATCTCTGCGTCAGGTTTATCTTCGGTTTGCGTAAGTTCGACCATGTGTCTGAATACAGGCATAGGCTTGAATGGCTACCTATTAGGTTGCGCCGTGAGGAGCATATCCTCACTCTCGTTTTAAACGTACTGTATGATCCTCGTACTCCTTCCTACCTTAAAGGATGTTTCCGGTTTCTAGGGGAGGATCACAACCGTGGTCTCAGGTCAAAATCGGATAATGTACTAAAGGCTCCCTTTACCCGGTCAGGTTATTTTAAGGATTCGTTCACAGTCCAGTCTACTTTTCTTTGGAATAACTTACCCTACGAAATCCGACACTCCAAGACACTTTCTATCTTCAAATCTATGCTACACAAGCATCTATTAGCTAAGTCATCTGCTAGTAACATGTAATAGTTTATTTAATATATATGTATGTATGTGTGTATGTATGATACTTATATCGTTGTATATATATATGTACGTCTAATTTTAAATATATTTATAAGTATATAATTATAATACCTGTTTTTATTAATTAACTATCGTGTAATTCTGTTTAATTGTACTTGCGCACTTCCTCTTTCTCTTTCTTGGGTCCTAAAACCAAAGGTTGTCTGGAAGAGATCGCTTTCAGCGATAAGACCGCCTTTGCTCATACTAGATTTAAGTTTTATATTGTAAAATTGTTCTACATGTATGTGCAATAAAGAATTTATCTATCTATCTATCTATATTTTCAAAAAAATTAGGGATCCTTACTATAACTCAAATAAATTCCTTAAATCGCGTGCGCTAGGAAAACTATTGATGATAGAATAAATAATGTACTATGGCTTTGCAGAACACACCATAATCTACAAAAAGTGTCGCGATAGCATATGTCTAACTATTTCAGTTACGTCACAATAAGTGTTCTTGGGAGGGCAGTCATTTTGAACATTCGTCACGGGGTCACGGGGTCCACGCAAATGAAGTCGCCGGCGGTCTGCTAGTGTTGTATAAAGGTCCCGAATTCAATTCCCAGCAGTGGCATGTGTGGTGAACACAAACGAACGAGAGTACTTAAGCGTCGAATGTTTCATACTTATTGATGATGTTTAACTAGCATCCATGCTAAAAGCTATAATTATTTAAGCCTGCACGATTGTAGAATATTTGCAGAACAGTACGCTATTGATGAGTCAGCATACAAGCAAAAAAATAAAGCATCTTGAAGTGGCAGGTCGGGTTGAATCGTTGTTCGTGCTTGTAAACTGTGGAAAAATACAAATGTCTATTCCAATGGGGTCTGGTGAATCTGCTAACTGCAATACATGCTTCGAACACATTAGTGTAGTGCGAATCGCGCTCGGAAACGGACGCGCTCCATTGCGCAGTAAGAATTATTAATAATTCGCGAGTTGCGCGGCAATAGCCGTTGCACGTCAGAGTAACTATGAGTTCCCAACTCATAGTCAACGAGTTGTTGGCGTTTATACAAAACGCCATTGACACTATGGACGAGGTCAGCATCTTGCAGATCTGCAAGTCCAACTTCAAGGAGGACGAGATTTGCAGTGGCAAGGTGCTGCTATTCCAGACGCTCGGTAAAGCCAACCAGATGCCATCTCGCCGGAGGGATGGAACAGAAAGAAGTCTCCAGGACATCATCAGCCTGCTGAAGGAGACCGACCCGGACGACGTGCCTTCGTTCGTGGCAAAGGAGCTTCACAAGCTGCCTCCCGTCACGTTCGACCATGTAGATGTCACCAGGCTGTTAAAGGACATCAACTTCCTCAAATCAAGCCTGGCCGAAGTAGTGGAGAAGTTAGAGGCTTCAAATAACACCATTGGTGAGTTGCGCGCCCAGGTAGTGTTACTAAGCAACACTGCTTCGGTATGTAGGTCACCCGAGGCCTCTTACGTAAACACTCGTCGCGGGGCGCAAAATGCATCCATCAGCAGTTTCGAGTCGGCGCATATGGATGCGTCACCGGCCGCTGTCAGTGCGCGCGATGCCCCGCGCCCCGCCGCCCGCCCCTCCGCCCCGGTGGGGACGTCACGCGTTTGCGCGTCAACACCACAACGTGCCTACGCTGCTGCGGCCGCCAGCCGACCTGTCGGCGCTGCCGCCACCGCCGCTCCGCAACCTGAGCGGCGACCGCCTCAAGGGAAAAAGAAAAGTAGCCTAATCCATGAGGCTACTCCTGCGGCACCGCAAGATCATCGTCTCGACGAAGAGGGCTTTGTCAAGGTCGAAAGGAAGAAGAGGAAGCCCGCCTGTCGAAACCTGTGCGGTGTTGCACCGACCGGACCGAACCACCTGCTGCGTCCAGCTATACCGACGACGCTGCTGTACTTGTCCCGACTGCATTACTCTACGAAGGCAGAGGAGATCGTAGAGTATATCAGAATCAAGCGCAAATTCACTCTGAGAGTCGAGCGATTGGAGTCCCGCCATAACGTGAATTTTAATTCATTTGTGGTGAGAGTACCGACCGTCCATCTATCCACTCTGATGAAAGAGGAATTTTGGCCGAAGGGTGTCATGTTCCGGCGATTCCGTGGCCGGCTACCGGACACCGCGCTGCGTCGCACGGCGCCGTGTTTACGTGCAAATTAGTTTATTTCTTTAGTTTTATGTTATAATTGTATGTATGTTAGTCTATAAGATATTTATGTTGCTATGGGCCATTGTAGCCTGAAATAAATAAATAAATAAATAAATTAGAAGGTTACATGGAAAACATATCTTACAAGCACGAACTACTATGCAACTACACTTCTGGACACATCTATTAGCCCACCTTGAATTTTCAGTTTCGTTTAGTCCTAGCTAAAAATTTATATTAGGTCGAGCAAAAAGTTTTTGTACAGTTTTGAACCAGGCACATTCATAATTTTATTCAATAGTCTTTTTTTAAATTTCAAACACAGAATTTAAAGAAACATAAACAATTTGGAGCCTGTTCGTTGATATCAAACAATCGAATACTAAGAAAACTTGATTTTATTGATTTACTTGGATTTAATTCTTGAAAGTGTGATTTTTCTCTTTGGTTTTGCAACAAACATTACTTATTCTTAACATTAAGGTGAGGTTCTATCAATAATCTATGGATACTTCGCCTGAAGTCGCCGCCCAAGCTGTAGCACTTATCCAGGCCGGACACAGCCAAAGAAATGTGAGTGCTCAACTTAATTTAAGTCGATCTGCGGTCCGAAATGTTTATCGGAGGTACCTACAGACTGGCGGCTTTGTTCGTCGCCAAGGAAGGCCACGATCTCGGGTCACAACGGAAAGGCAGGATCGATTCATCGCGACGACCAGCTTGAGAAATCGTCACCTTACTTCCATTGAGATACAAAATCAACTTCGCGACTTCCACGGAGTAATCTGTGAGCGCTTGAACTGTTCGGAGAAGGTTATAAGAACGCGATATGGTACCACACAAGCCAGCTAATGGCCCCAAACTAACGCGAGCCCACCGAACAGCGCGTCTTCATTTCGCGCGCACTCATTTAAATTGGACTAAGCAGCATTGGAGCCGTGTACTCTTTTCTGATGAGTCTAAAATTACGTTACATGGCAATGATGGAAGGAAGAAGGTTTACCGACCGTAAGGGGGAGCGTTTTGCACAATACTGCTTTGAATAGAGGGTTGCTTATGGCGGTGGCTCATGGGCTGTCTGGGGCGGTCTATCCGCGAGCGGCAAAACTCAACTTGAGGTTATTACGGGACCACGGCTGACCATGAAATGCTGAAAGGTACATTCGTGAGTGCTTAGAACCTCACGTGATGCCATACGTGGACCATGTGGGCCCAAATTTTCTTTTTATGCATGATAATGCAAGAGCCCATACGGCCGGCATCGTCAGGGAATATCTTCGGGATGTGAACATCACAATTATGGACTGGCCAGCCAGAAGCCCAGACATGAACCCGATTGAGCACATGTGGGACGAGCTAAAAAGACGTGTTAGGGCTCATCAGCCAGTTGCCCAGACGATGCAGGAGTTGAAAACTGCCATAGAAGAGGAATGGGAGATGATCCCTCAAAATTTCATAGAGCGGTTGATAAACTCTATGCCTAATCGTATGAGAGCTGTCGTAGATGCCCATGGAGGCAACACGCGTTATTAAATTAAACCTTTATTTGATAAAACATGTTTTCTATTCAAAAATCAACTGCCTTCATCAAGGCGCATACCCGACTTGTTAGGCGTAGCTCCATGTCGTGTGGTATTCTGAATTCAAATTAAAAACAATATTATCGAAAAAGATGGTAAAATGTATCAGGTTTAAAACTGCATCAATAGTTTTTAAATAGGGCCCATAGAAACCTAAACTCTAAGGTGGGCCAATAGATGTGTTCAGAAGTGTATTATACTATTTATGTGGCACTATTCATTCCAATATGTTCCACAAAATATAAAGATGATATTATGTAGCTTTAGGATTGATTTATAGCAACCACTAACACACGGAAGCTCTCGAGATTGAGGTGCGCCGCTCAAAGCCACGAATGAGATGAGCACAGTAACAAAGATAGACCAATATCATATTATAGATTTAATTTAATCTTAAGGGAGTCCTGCATGAAATTGTGAAAATTTACGTATTTTTAAGTCACTTGTACTAAGCGCTGAATTAGTTAAATACATTAAAAGAACTTATGTAAGTTAGCCTGATCATTGCACAAAGTCATAGCCTTGTTGAAATTTTGAACAATAACAAACAATACATAAATCTCCTAAAAAAATTATTACTCCTAAAAAAATATTTTTTTCGACAACTTTCTTAGTTTTACGCATGAAACAATAATTCTTACATGAAAATATTTGTATTGATATTCCGCAGGGCACCCCCTCTTTAGAAAGGTAATTTTAATTTTTAACACAACCGCGTGATGGTTTTGCATATTTTGCAGACCAAAAACATTGCTATAATTAAATTACTAGGTTTGAAACTTCAAAGCAGAATTATTCTAATTTTAAATATCATTATGATTAATTTTGCTTTGAAGTTTCAGAGACTTGTCAGTTTTTGCGATCGCGCGGCACCCCCTTAACTATTGATGGACGTCGCCACCGAGGCGGCTTAGAAAGAGGTGGTGTTAGAAAGAGACGATCTGGACGCTCAACAGACTGACTGGCATGGGCTAGCTCAGCATAGAGACAGATTTGGTGAAGCCTTTGTCCAAGCACAGGACAGTATAGGCTAGCAAAACAAAAAAGTCTTTACATTTTCCTAGTCTTTAATAGTAGCTGTGGTTATTTCATTGTCATCATCATCGCATCAGCCTATAGGTACGCCCACTGCTGGCAAAGGCCTCTCATGTCCTTCCGTCCGCCTCCATCGTGCGCCACCTCATGCCAGCCGGTCTGGTGTGCGTCCAGATCGCCTCGCCACCCGTTCTGGGCAGACTTCTATAAATTATTATATAATTGTCGTCCAGTTTGCGTTTCTGTAGCATTAATCAGATTGCGATTAAACTTAGTGTGGTAAGTAGTTGCGCGCGCTCGCAATTTTTTTCTATTATCAAAATGTGGTGGTGTTCAGTTGTTCAAGCGGACAAAGCCGCGCCAAGCCGCTACAACAGCATAAAAAAATCGAAATAAAGATTAATTCAGAAAATTTTCTATTATTAAATTAAATACTCATCTACCATATCAATCCATCATTATGAAAAATTTATTAAGGTGTCATTGTTTTGAAGATTGTTCGTCTCCTCATCCTCAGAGTTGGTACAGAGTTACAGGCAGAGTACAGACAAAGAGCCCTACACGTTTTTATTGTTTCTGATAAAAAGTGAATTAGGAGCGCAAATTTCTTTCGCGAGATGGCCTGGACAACCAGACCGAATGACATGGGGTGGCGTGGCAACGAGACACATGGAACCAATTCGGGCATGATTTTGCCAAACAGTGGAACGCCATATAGGTAAAAAAATAATAATTTAACGTTGATTATAGTTATAGGAAATATTTATTGTAAGGGCTATTGGTGTAATTAATATATGAACTTTAAAGGGTTTACATTATCACAGTTTGTGCGTGCGAGACTGCAGTTCGCTTGGCGGCAAATTGGGCGGCTGCATTTATTTTGTATGATGTATGCGCGCGGCGTCACGCGTCGCTCATATCGCGATGTCACACTCGTTGGCGGGGCACGAGTGACGCGCCTGTAATGGATACCTTCCCCGCCGACACCCGAGCCGCGGCGGTGGAAGCCGTACATCACGCCTGTCAGATTTGGGACACGTATGACGACCCGCTGCGGACACAGGGAATCATGTTTCCAACATAATAATATGAAAAAAAACAGCGGTGAACTTTGATTCGTCAAACACTGCTTTTAATTTCACACGTCTCGAGGAGAGCGGTTGATGACGAATGGTTTGTGTTTGTTAGGAATGTCTGAATTTCAGCAATCGAAGATCCGATCTGGTTGTGTGGCTAAAAATTAGAAGAATATTTTCTCTTACAAATTCACCAACCGGTAAGCGCTTGCCCTTCATCTCAGCCGATGGTAAGTGACGATAAGGCCGAAGGTGGAAGTGCGCTTCACCCGGAATCCTCAAGCACTGAGAATTTATTTATTTTTTGTTATGATGAGTGTTGCAAGGGAGCCAGCTGTCACCCGGCGTCGCCCGCGTGCAGGGCGCAGCAGACGGCGCGGCGCGTGCGCCTATTAATAGAGATGAACGTCAGGGCCGCGCGGCCGCTGGCCCGGTGCCGCGCCCCACGCCGCAGCCCCACACCGCAGCCGCGACGGACCCCTTTAGCGATGACGCCCGGGATGCGGTCACGCCGTAATCAACGCTGACCTCCTTGCTCCGATTCGGGTGACCTCCGACTCTTGACTATAATAAACCGTGGGATAAATCAGCACAAAATCATTAGAAAGAAAGTAGGGGTTTTTGTGCCAGTCACGGGTTTAAATTAAAATGGTCTGATTTAGGGCAGTTATTGGCCGCGGTGGTGTCGCCGTGCCAACAGTTTTTAAACCGATGCAGCCCTGGCGCGCCAGCCAGGGCCCCTGCGCCGGCACCAGCCATTGTTATCTGGAAATCAGCCATGGCGTTACTTGCTATTATGCTATCAAAAACTGCAGTCTCATCTAGCTGAGTTGCAACACCTGACCAAAACTTTTGAACTTTGTTGAAATGAGCCAAAAGGTACAAATTAAAAGTATTTCATTAACTTATAAACAAAATACTCATTAATCATTAACTAAGACTTTACGATAGGTTTATCGTACACTGTATTTTTACGCTCGGAAGCGTAACAGGTGCGGGTAATCCAGCATCTCATTTTGTTTTGAAAGCATCTAACGCCGCGAACCCGGGTCTTCGCGGCAACGAAAGGCTATCTGCAACTTTGTCACACTCACTTTTCAATATTTTTGGACAGAGCTCGCTGTTGGCCTCTAATTGCCTTTACATCGTCATTGGAAGAAGGGGTTATTAATTTATGCTTTTAACAAAAGCATTAGCGGACGCGCCAAATATAGTAGGCGGCAGTAGAAATTGCTACTCGATGGTTTATTCATTAGTGAATTTCAATGTTTATGTAGGTGTTTCTATAACAATGCGAGTAATCGTTTAGTTAGGCACCCAGCCGCGTGGGAAGGACAAGGCAACGGCAATGGAGGCGGCGGGCACAGCGCGCAGCCCCTGGAGGCTCGTGGATATGTACACATTCCTTAAATTAAGTGTATTGAGAGTAAGAGCGTCACCTACAATGTCTACTGGAAAGTGGAAAGAGTTAGCGGACAGGTGACAGGTGCCCACCACGCATTTGCACGACACACTTCTTTGGCCGACCGAGTCCAATTAGTAAACATACTTGAACTTTAAAAGTGTCGCAACACTTTGAAATATGAGGAAAGCTGTTTTATTCCGTAGCGGCCAACGCAAGCTGCATTTCTGTTGTGGCTGCAAGCTACGGCTCGAGTTATTATAGCTCTATATGCCTTGCAAGTTTTCTGGAGCTCATTCAATGCATGATGCTTGGCGCCACTGCTGCTCTCGCTTGATGGCTAACATTTGTATGAAAATGGTAGAAGCATACTTTATACCGCGGTAGAAGGGTTTTGTTTGGAAACAGCAAGTTTGGAAATCATCGATCGTTTCCTTTCTCCTTAAATATAATCAATGAAAAAAGTTCTCTAAAAAAATTGCAGACTGTCAATAGTGGAACAGCATAATTTCGACAGCAATTTATGTTGTTACATAAATCCGGTTTGGAGTAAATAATGATTTACACATCGCGAATCGAAAGCGAAACCTCGGGCGCTCTCTCTTTTGGATTTAGCAGTAACGAGCACTTTACATCATTATTGCAAAACAATAAAACGACCGGAAGCATTCCACATGAAATGCGCCGCCGGGCCGGGCGCGGGGGGTGCAGCCGTGGCGGAAGCCGCCGCCGCCTGTTCTCACGACGCGTTTTTCCGCAATTTCTGTTATGACAACAACGGTTCCATTTCAAACAATCGAGACATACAGGAATGATAATGACTACATTATCTTTCCTGGACAAACTAATGTCTGGTCTTTAATTTTTTACCGGTGAGAACATTAAACTTAACTTAACAAATACATTACAAGTCAGCACTTTCCAAACACTAAACTCATGTTTTTCATTTAATGAATTTCCCTCCATGATTAAAAAATATGCAAATAAGTTTCCACGGAGCGTTGGCCCGAAACCGCCCTCCATAGCATGATTAACAGCTCATGCATTTAATCAACGCTCAGACGAGTGCCTTTCAGAATTTAATTAAGTAAGTACTTACTTATATTAAAATAATGACCAATAAAACGTGACTCATTGGGAAAACTGCACATCATCACGCAACAACTTTAGCAGAAAGTCAATGGTTCTGATGGATCACAATATAACAAGTCAGAGCTTTTTGTAGCGAATAGGCTACAAAAGTAAAAGCCGATATGGCAACGGCAAGAGGCTGTCCATTCAAGCCGGAGTTCATCAATTTCCTAGTTCCTGTCATCACATGGCCATCGCGGACAAGCGATTGTTTTCTCCTAATCATTGAGCATTGAGCGATTCATCAATCAATTCCCACACAGTCGTATCTCGGAATCAATACGCCGGCCGCCCGACACACTTCCCAGCTAATCGGGGACGCTGTTCCGATACACTAATCCTAGATAATGCCAGTGAAAGTTGGTATTGCCTTTGTGCTGATATAGATATGCGAAATAATATAATAACGGCAATTCAGCGGCAGGCTTTTGTAGTTTAACTCGATGTTGAGGCAGATATTAATGACATGCGCTCCATGACTCCAGGGTTTCCCATCGAGAAGTCTCGAAGCGAGAATTTTGCCTTAGTCGAGACGGGAAAAAAAGGGTTGAGTACCCGGGAAGTCGAGAAAATAAAATAAACTTTTAAAAAATGCAATTTGACGTTAATTCCTGTGTTACTTATTACAAAAATTATCCTATTTATCCATAACAAAAGTATTATAGGTTAGGTATAATTCATAAACATCATTATTTATTTTAATGATACATTTTGACTTTTACATTTTTTTATATTTGTCAGTACTTAACCGCTAATTATAAAAAACATGTCTGTGATTGATATTTTGTTAATTTTAAAGATTTTACTTATATTTTATTCTAGTTTCAAAACTCTATGGTTATAAAGGGAATTAAGAAGGCACATTATTTTAGTTAATTGACGAAGACTTATAAAAATGAACATATTGTTGATTACAAAAATGTGTATTTTTTCCCCTCTTTATTTAGTTTGGGGCTTTTTTCCACATTATATTATGCCAGCCCCATTGTATCTTCCCAATTACAGTCTTAACTAATAAAATACATGATTAATTGTTACAGGAATCACTGTTCAGCTATTTTAACTAACATACATTTTTTTCAACCAGATCTGTTTTTGGTTTTGATAAAATAATTTGAATTAATCCAACGTCTTTAATATTTAATTTAAATTGATTGAACAGTTATTCCCTATCGGATTTGTTCTTAACACAGTCCATCAGCATTGTTGTACGTCTTCAATTTTATTACAAGAACTGCAATTAAGTGAATCAGCTTTTTTAATTAAATATGCAAACTTCGTAGATAGATAATTGGATAGTGTCCCGAACGCAAGTGTAGAGCAATTTTAATAAATATAGTTTCTATTCAAATGTTATCTTCAAACCATGGTATACGAGTGGGTTCTCCTTATATAGATTTATATCATATCCCTTTGTCCATAGAAACTATATCAAAATGCTATTTTAAAACCTTTTCCATACATTTTTTTGAGGTTAATCATATTCCCCACTTCTCGGGAATTCCCGAGAAATGGTGCTCGAGAAGTCTTGGTATCCGATCCGAGAACAAAAAAAATCGAGAAAAGAGAAACCCTACATAGCTCTCACATGAAAACATTTGGGGCCGCTCCTGATATGTTTCCGATTGGAATTTTATAACCGTTTTAGATATTTATAAACGAATGTAAGTTTCTTAATTTACTATGAGTTTTGCAATCGCTTAGTTTCGCGATAATGAATGCATTTAAATCATACTCGATGGTCGTAATTCGACTGCGTTAGATGCGTGAGGCTGCGCGCGCGCAGGGCGGCGAGCCTGCCGCGCCGCCCCTGCGCTTTCACTGCCATTACCGCGCCGCAAAGCTGCCATTAGAAAGCGAGTTTCCATTTATATGCAAATCCCGATCCAACCGCAGATATTACCGCCGTCATTGTGGTTTAATGCTCTCGCGCATTGTTACGCTTTTTCCGTTATGTTACACATTGTTTGCCGCAATTGCCGCCGACGCGCCCTATGCGAATCTCACATGTAATCCGAGTACTCGGCGCGGGGCGGAACAATAGGAGGTTGAATGTGCCACTCCACTACCGGCTACATAGCGGGACCTTCATTAATTGATGCGAGGGTTTTTCTAAGCTAAATAAATGAATGAATACTTTACATGCTAACGTGATGCGTATTTTTTTTATTGACATTGTATTTTGTTCACGCGATAACGGTGTTCTGTTTTCATTTGATGAAATTTTGCCTATAACTAACTACCTATTTGGGAATAATGTATAAGTACCAAATAATATATGACAGTCCAATAACATCAACAGTGGATCGTTAAATTATGTAATCTTAATTATTGGTCCATTTATATATCGCGCGACCAATATCAACATATAATTCTATTATCGATCTAACGATAACCTACAAACCTGCTATATAGGATCGTGTTGTACCTACTGCATCGATGCGATATCAGTCAGTCGACGGCCTCAAATACAAACAAATGCGGCTGCCCGATAAGGCCGGAATCAACATTATCAACGGATTAGCGCGAGAATTGTCCTGGGGCGATGGCAAGTGGCAATGGCTGCTTGGCGGCAGATGCGTGGCCGCTGGCCGCTGGTGACGGCGGCGCGGCGCAGGTCGTTCCCGCGTGATGTGTCATTAACACCGGCACCGTGACACGGCAGATTGGAATAGATCGAGGCTAGGGGCCTTCTAGGGCACCGGGTACCTTTGACAACCATTATACTCCCGCCCGCGTGGGTGAAAAGCGTTGTCGTCCTTAAGAATAATGAGTTGACTTGATGAAGTGTTACAACGCCAGGGTTACGTCCGCATTGCCTTGTTTACGAGTACCATATAACGTAGCTGCATATCGCCGTTCGCAAAACCGCGGTAGATGCAGCGAGTGCATAGCCGCGCACTAGGAGCTTCAATGATCGTTCAGTCAGTGGTTCAGAGCAACGCTACGAGCCGCGGGATGCGACTCTAATTAATAGGGTTGCCAAACATGCTGATGTGTCTAAACACTATTGACATAATTATAAAATTAATGTTCGTCCTAAACCAATTGTACCTATTATCTGCTTACAGAGGTCCTTCAAATGTGAGCCGTGCGGCGGCGGCCCATTTAAGAGAACTCTACCAACCCATCCCTTCTTTGGGTGTCGTAAAAGGCGACCAACGCCCGAACACTGCTCATACATCCAACAGTATAAGCGGCACGGGCTCATCGCCCATCACGCTGAGCAGCATGTGAAACACATAGCGTGGCAGTGCTCTGATGCTGCGCAGTCCATTGCCTAGTCTCTCACTAACCGTTTGGGGATTAAATAGTCGAGTGTATGTATGTAAACATAATTATAATAAAATATTGTCATAGTACCTATATAACCTGCAGATACCCCTACTATATAACTATGTCTTTATGCAAGTACTCGTGCGAACCTATAGCGAGAGCCGTTAGTATTATTCATAGAGCAGCTAAATAGCTGGCATACATTAGTTAAAATTAATAAACTGTTCTGGATCGATTTGTAGTGTGAATTTTTCTAAAATAGCCCAACAAAATGTTTTTATGCGTTCTGTTTCTCATGTAAGTGACTTTTGTAAATCTTTGAGTAACCTTAATAAACATAGGTACTCTCGGTCTGACATGAACTTCAAATGTTTCTTTTGAATAAAGTACCGCGCTAGTACCTACACGGAAAGAAATTAATAGTTGGATTTACCATATTTCAACAAAATTTTAGGGTCAATGTAGCACCTACTCTTGAGTTTTGTTGAATGAACAAAAACTGTATTGTTGATCAGTTACGGTAATTTGAACTTATTTCATATATCTTTTGTTGTTTTAACGTATTTATTTTGTAAATTTAACTTTAAAAATGGTTATTTCAACAACTTTAACAGTAAAATCAACAATTACCTATTGAATCAAGCATGAATTGTTACGCCAACATGTACAAATAGGTAAAAACAACTGTTTTTATATCAACAAAAACTTTTCTGTAAAAACAACAATTTGTTCATGTTGCTTTAACCCATCACTTTGTTAATTCAACTAATGTGTCGCCAACCCGTGCAAAATCAACCTTTTTGTTCTTTCAGTGTAGTACTGGACGCGAAATGGTACCGAGTAATCGGAGAGTCAATGAAATTAGAATAAGATTTTAAATAAATAATGTAATAAGTATAAGTAGATAGGGCATCTAGCGTGCAGTAAAATGAAAAGAGCTTAATAATATATTGTATAACAGTAGTATAGATAGAGTATAGGCAGTGTAGATAGGGCATATTCATGCCAAGGAAATGTAAGGCTTAAAGCCACTCATAGAACATATTAGTTAGATAGTAATAACAACGTCTCCGACACTGACCCACGTCGGGGGACAAGTAATTAAAAAATAAACTAATACTGGACGCGTTTGGGGCGGGGCAGCCCTGCGCGCGGGTCGTCGACTCGCGACACTCCGGGGCTTTGGTGCGGCGCCCGACGCCAGTCTGTGACGAAACTATTTCCACACTCGCGCAAAAAAACTTAAGTGAACGCTCGGAACGCTCAGAGCTCAGACATCTCGGCGCGACACCGCGCCCTTCTAATAAACATCTCGAGCTTTGCACTTTTTCCTGGTCGTTCTAGAGTACCTGCCTACCTACTGTATGATATAAGAATTAACACGACTATAGCTCTCTACGTCGTTCTCATGTTGCTCTAAGTAGGCAGCATACAGGTGACAGCAGATAGCAGATAAACCTACAAAAATGTAAAACTTCGTCAATTTCATCTTTATGATTTGAATATATGGATCAATATGGATTTGAGAAATTTGTTTCGTGTAGTGCTGCCTGCTTGCGTGCGTACAACATTAAAAATAGATTTCATTACGTCTATTAACATATCTTGTTTGTATGTCATTCATAAACCGTATTAGCCATTAGGGTAGGTCAGTAAAAGCTGCATCCGGCACACAACGCGTCAGAGCGACAGACAATTGAGCGAGCTTTACAATTATTATAATTGTGCACACATTTGGAAGGAAGTTTCTCCTAATAGACAGTTTACACAAAAAAGCACTCTGCTTTGTTTCGTAATATTTATTATTTGCGTTATTAGAAAACGCTCAAATAAACTCAAAGATAAAAAAAACGTTGAAAATAATGTCTACCTCCGGCGGGAATCGAACCCGCCTCCTCCGCAATCCGGGCGGCTGCGTTGGCCGCCACCGAGGCATTGGTTAGACCTGACAAATTTTTCAACGCTTATGTCTTTCTATGTTTTTATAGCAAGTGTCTTATCAAACCTCTTTACATCCAGATCTGAACGAATATTTTACAATATTTAAAAGTTCAGCTAAGATAGACTGCTTTATAAATTCGTAATATTTAATTATTAACGCGTTCTTAGCATGCAATTTGGGATTGTTGCTGCAGGTGCTGATGCTACGGCGTTCAATTATTCAATAGTAATAATCCGATATTATTATTCGCCCAAGACACCGAAATGGAATCATCAACCTTTATAGATGTCGAAAGCTTCGTCTCGCAGGTGGTTGGTAATCCTAATTGGGGGCAAGAACGAAAGGAGTGAGTGCGCGCGTCCTGGCGCATACGCCATCGCTTGGGGCCTCAATTGGATGATGGGGGGTAATGAGCGGCGCGTGTGATTCCGCCGCGCGTGGAGCTCGGCTCATTAGCGCCTCCCGCAGCCAACACACTCTATTAAGGATAACGACGTTAAATGCTCGTCTAATTGCCAGCGATGACCGAATTGTGGTAAGTACTCCTATCAGTGTAATCAAAGGTAGGTTGAGCACGAATTATGGAAATGCGGTCACCTACCAAGAGGCTGAGCCGATCGATATGTTACATATTTTTGATAAACAACATTTATAATGACTACGCCGTTAGGCAGCAGTCTTAATCGATCAGAAACGTTGGATACCATATAACATTGTTGTCTCTAAACTGGTGGAGACTTACTAGTACTCCCAGAGAAGCACGACAACGACCGAAATGAGTTGTCAGTTCTCACGCAATTTCAAGACCTTGGAAGTTGACAACAGAGATAATAGGTTCGCAATACACGTCTGCCCGCACATGACAGCATAAGCTAACATGACGGCATGCGACGGAGCGCCAGCCCGGGACCTACTTACATTAATATTGGTTTCCGCAGGTGCCTACATGAAAGACATTACAACTTATATATTATCAATGCATATTCTGTACCTACACGTATCTACAAGTGTATTTACTCGTATAGGTCTAAACTTCCCTATTTATGCAACATTTAATAATAAGCCTCTACTTCGGAAACTGCAGTAATTTTGTCTAGCAGTTAAAGTTCTTTGTTGCCACTATATTTCAGTTTAATTAGTGCATTACAAGAAATTCGAAAACTTCTGTTAAAATGAGTCCGAGAAATTGACTCATTGCATTTAAGAGAATTGAGCGAAAGTTCACGAGTTATTGGGCTCTTGCGCGATTGCGCTAAGTGGGCCGAAAAGGCCGGATCGCGAATTCGTGAGTCAAGGCGGAGGAACTGACCCTGATGCGCGGCGGGCCGTCGGCCGCGCCCGAGCCGAGGCCGGCGGCGGCCGTGGTTGTTGGCAGTCGTTACGGCGGCGATCGATCAGCGCCCATGCCAGATATCGATGTCACTACGCACGACGACGCTGACGCGGCCAGCCGCACAGATGCAGATCACACATGACACTTAAAGTACTAGGCCAGATTGTAGGAACAACATCAGTGATCTTTCAAGCTGGATGGTCGAGGGTAACAAATTAAAAGACTTTAAAAAAATATATATGTACCTAGGTATTTCTAAGTGAAGGATGTACTATGGTTTTTAGTGGGTTTCCCTTGCGGAAGTTGGGGGGAGAGCCCCACATAATGAGTAAAACGGCAATGAGTTTTCCGTAGTTAAAAAAAAGGTCTTTCTTGTTTTGTCTGATGCTATTAATCTCCAGTTTCGTAAATTACGTTAAAATCCCCGTAATACATCTCCTGTACTCATTAAATATTAGTTAGACCTTGCCTTACGCATGAGGTAGGTCAAGTAGGTCGTGTGTAACGTGTAAGAGGGTAATATATGTGGGCCGCGATCAAAGGTCGGGGAAGCGAGCGCGTATGAAATATGCAGACGGCGGCGGAAGGCCCGGCGCGCCCCGGCCGCACCGGCCGCCGGGTGGCGTGCCCATTACTGTAATCAAACCTACACACTACTCGTAATAGGCATTCTTTAATTGCACAACATTTCTTTACTTAAAATCAATATTTCACCTTCTAACCGGTAAGTTATAAAACGATTCTCAAGAACCACGACACCACGAGTAATAATATAAAGAAAGTAGGAATTTGTAGTATTGAGAACGATCACTACTACTTATAATTCATAATCATGTTAATATTATAAAACAAAAGTTTCCTTTAATCAATTTACATTTTATGTAGGTACTGAACTTGAAGCCACCTGTGGGCATCAAGCCTGTAATAGGTGGCATGCTCTTCATTTATTGTTGTGCAAAACATAGATATAGAAAGTGATAGTACACTAGGGTAATCAGCGGTTTGGGAGCGAAACCACAAAGGCAGTCGGCGGAAAGTTACGTTTATGTTACGGCCGCGGCCAGCACGCTTTATGTTTTTACGGTCATTACCGACTAAGTATATAATTAAAGTAGCCCTTGAATAAGGCACCCGGAAGACATTTGGGTATTTCTTAACGAATGTCAGATTTATTACCTACCTACTGAGGTAAAAAATCAATTTGTCAAAGTCATCTAAATAATTACATAGCCAGTTGTTATTCGGCTCATATTTTTGTCGTGTTTGAAGCTTTAACATGAAGACGATCTTCTACGTAATAATTAGCTGTAGTGTAACAAGACAAGCTCCAAACAACCAGGCTTACAACCAAGCTTGTTATGACATGAGGCGCGAATGCCGCAACCGCGGAGGTTCCATCGGCGTTGCAGCACATGTGCGACAATGTGTTGCGACACTGCAGCAGCCGCCGTAAGGTCGCCCTTGCGACAGGTGCAACAATCTGTTCTCACGTCTCAACACCTTTGTGGTTTATCAGATTGATCTGTTATTTGTTTATCTTGCCTAATTGGTATATTTCTTATACTTTAGTACTAACTTTGGTCAGCCGTGACCTTCCGCAACGACCCAAATGTTTATTCTGTTCTTAATAGCTCAATCACTTGGCCCCTTCAAATTTGATCTCAGGCGACCTCATGAATCTCCCTCGCCGCAATTACAAGCCGAGACAAGGTACATTAAATTGAGCCGGGGTCAGCGGCACGACCCGCCGATGAGATGGCGCTGCCGCCGCCGCCGGCTGTCAAAGCACTCGCCGACCATACGACACGCTCTGATCAAGCGAAAGCTATTGGTTCCGTGTATAACTGATACTTATGATCATACTGAATTGCTTCCCTAGCTTGTGTGAATTCAATTGTCTACATGGTTGTCTAAACACTACATTGTCTTTGCCGCGAATACTTTTATAATGTAAATAAACTGTGTAGATGTGGGTCAATTAAGCCTCTTTAAAATACGCAGATGATAGTCTCATTGACAAAGATTCCGTATAAACAGGGAATGACGGCTCTGCGTTTAAATGGCGGTCGCAGCCACTTGACGGAACTGTTTCTGCTAACTGTTATGTATTTAAAATTGGATGATAACGCGAGAACGAGCCGCATTAGGGGCTGATGTTTCCTCATTAGAGCAAGTGCAGCTGAGCCGCTTGCTGCGGCGCCATGGACGCGGATTTATAGATTTACGACGGGCGTTTGGCAGATGTAACTCTTGTATCAGCCCAAGATTCAGCAGACCATGTATGTCGACATTTTTCATTTCACTGTAGAGGTATAAATCCATCGTTTGTAGAGCATTTCCTCTGAATAAGGTCGAATAAGATTTGAAGAAGCCCACTGTTGTATCCAGGCCATTGAGAAATTCTGTGAATGAGTGCTGAGAACGTGTGAACGCGGCGACGGAGGTTTTCGATTTAATGGTAGCTCCTCAGAGCTCTTCCCTTTGTACAGGACATTGGTATATCTTAATGTAAATAATGCTGCTTGGCGGCCCCACCACCAACCAGTGAGATTCAGGCTGAATCCTACCACCAAAATTACAAAAAAATTAAGTGCGTCGACTGACCATTTTGGCGAGCATGTTGTCCATCTGCGGCTGGTGCGTGGCGGTGAGCAGGTGCCGGATGCGCGCGGCGTTGGCCACGCACTGCGCCATGCAGCGCTGCAGCGCCGCCGCCTGCCGCACCAGCGCGCCGCTCAGCGGCACAAAGCCTTCCCCGCCTCCCCCCGCCGCAGCGCCCCCCGCACCCCCCGCGCCGCCCGACCCGCCGCCGCGCAGCACGCTCTCCAGCACGTGCGCGTGCTGTGACACGTAGTCCAGGCACCGGCGTAGCTCCACCGCCTCCCGCCGCTGCCGGTCTGCACCAAACGTTTGCTCAATAAAAGTCGCCAGAGCTTACGATTATTATCATCACCGAAGGGACGTCCACTGTTAGACAAAGGCCTCCTCCAAGACTGGGGTGCAATTTGCCATAATCGCCACACTTGCTTTTATTACTTTATTTTAATTTCTTATTTTTTTTTATTTAGCTATTTCACAACTATAATTCACAATGTATGACCCCGCAGGGGCACGAAAATTAATTAGAAGAGAGGAAGCGCTTTTAGATAATATAGAGTAAGTATTAAATATTTTTATGTTTGTTATTTGAAAATTTAATCATTTACTTTAACTTATCATTTAGATATTCGTCTATATCTTAATAGCTTTTAGAAGTTAATAGTTTCTTTACTTTATTAATAAATATATTGTCGTTTTTTTCTTCTATCCATTCCTTTGGAAGCTTATTACATATTTTTATTGATTGATTATATGTACTTGGTGGGTGGGTTGGCGATCGTATTTGTAGAAATAATCTCAGGAAGAGCTGCTGTTCATCCTCTGGGTTGATCTCTCAGTCACCTTTTATGACTGTCACGTGAATAGTTGGGGCGGTGAAATTCTTCATCCCCTGCACTACATGGGGCCCTTTTGATAATAACTGACTGATAACTTCGCTTCGATAAATATTTGATTATTTGTGTTAAAAAAACGCTCAAATAAACTCAAAGATAACGAAACATTGAAAAAATGTTTACCTCAGGCGGGAATCGAACCCGCGTCCTCCTCGACAGTGACAACTTATATAAAGTTTAGTATTATAGCAAGTTACTACATGTTCAGTGACTTTGGTGGCTGAATGTGCTTAATATCAGATTATATTACCTATTTTAATCTAGATTCTTATGCTAGTTGATAACGGTCAATTGTAAGAATGTTTAAATAAGGTTTGATTAGCTTAGGCACTCCTAAAACCATCTACTGTGTGTGATTGAAATTACCATTTTTTTATTAGATAAAATAAAAATAAATAGGTAGGTACCTATCTAACATTTTAATTATGTATTATTTTATTTTTGTTTAAATTAAGTAAACTTTAGGTCTTGTTTGTGGGCAAACAACCAAAAACAAGTTATTATTAAAATTTAAAATAAACAAGCAGGCAAGACATAATTAATTAGCATTTACATTACAAGTTAAATAATGACGAATGATGAATACTTAAATTAATATATTAATATTTAAAATAGCCCTTACAAACAGTGAATTATCAGGGGACAGCTGTTCCAATCAAGCTACTATAGCAATGTCTTCCTAGGACAATTTTAAGTGTTGCTGTCCTCTAAGTATAAACTTTTATTAAGTAATGTCACAAAACAGTTAGCCATGTTGAGTAGCGGTGAAAAGATACTCCCCTACCCCTCTCTTCCCTTGGGTGTTATAGAAGGCGACTAAAGGACTAAAAACTGCACATAGATAGGGCGGCGATGGGCTCAACACCTGTCACGCTGAGCACATTTGCAGTAGCTATTTGGTGTGCAGTGGACTATGGCAGAAGACTGCTTTGGCATTCCTCATTGCCTAGTCTCTGACTATCCCATCCGGGATAGTAGTCGTGATTATATGTATGTATGTCACAAAAATTATTTTATTCCATTTCATAATGACCACTATGGCAGCAGACAAAGAAAAGTGGAAAGAAGGAGGGGGGAGGCTTTGGCCTTGCACTGGGACAAAATAGGCTGACAATAATAATAATAATTTCAAAATAAAGAGCATAACTTGTTAATAATCCAAGTTGCATGCTGGTTGCTTTACATGTACGAATATAGCTAACTAGTATGTACTTACTTTGGTTGAGTTTCATAGTGTTAAAATTCAAATTCAAATATTATTAATTTCAGCATGATCCATATAAAATAAGTTAATATTGTTAATAGTATGAATATAAATAAAACTGAAACTAAATGAACTAAATGAAACAACGAACTATGGCTAGACTTTGGAATAAAAATGATTTAAACTAATGTGCAATAAACTTGTTAATTAATCCAGTTATATAACATTTAGCACTTTTGTGCACATCTTTTCCCTGAGATCTACAAAACCCTTTGAAGAATAATACATATATAAGATTGCTTGGAGCCGGAGAAGAAAGTTAGTTGACATATCTAAATTTAAATTTATAATTAAGTAGTAAGCACTGAGCATTGGATAAAGTTTTTTTTTAGTAGATCATGCAATCCAATCTCAGACAATGAGCAGATGTGCTAGGTATAGGAGCAGACAGGCACGTGGAGCCCCTTCCACAGCTGGGGCTCATTACAAATGTAGAAGCTTTATTTCTGTGGTGGTTCGAGCCATGTAGTGATCGTCTAATATAATTTATAAGAGTATCTAGTATACTTTGCCAAATACAGAGATCCAACATCTTAGGAGAGCTAGATTATCTTGATTGTTTTACTTCCAATCAAGTCAATAAATCTCAACTAGTTGGGAATAGTGGGGATAAAGTTGGATATTGTTAGATAAAGTTCACATGATTTTATGTAAGTGCTAACTTTGTACTGCTTTTTTTACTCTTACTTTCAAAATCAATTGAGATACTTAATTAGTAAGTATTTACCCACTATGACATAATAAACTGTAATACAAAAATTGTAATTATTGCGATCCACACAGCTGGCAAGTGCCTACTATGGCTGTTTTTCATAAAATCATAGAAGCCTGAACTTAAGCTCAGAATTCTTTATAGATTGCAAAGTATATCATTAAAATAGCCAAGCTTAGAATACACATTAGAGGGTGTAACGTGTTTACCATGATAGTCGTAGATTTTCTGAGTTCTTCGTAAATATTTTTCTTCTTGCAACTGTCTTTCAGCTAAAGCATGCTTCTCCCGAGCTTCCAGGACCTCGAAAAACGAGGAAAACAAGGATTTTCTTTCGTTGCCGTTCGTAACGGTTTCTTGCATTTTGATGACAGAAAATAATATGTTAAATTGTTAGTTACTATTTGTGAACACTAACAGTCCACGCACTAATAGCCGTCCAGCTTCTGCTTGAAATTTATGTAAGAAAACTAAATCGAGATTGAAAATAAATCAAAATTGAATTCAAAATTGCACAACCTCCACCAGTGCCAAACAAATAACAACTGATCAAGTTAAAAAAAATGTAGCTAACTGACGCACTATAGATAGACAGTTGTAAGTGAGGGATGAGCTATATATCGATATCGATATTGACAAAAATCGCTGTTGAAAAATAAAATATAATAGTTATGGCATCGTTGATAGATTTCTTTGGAAATATCAATATCAGAAAAACAAAACATCAAAACACAAAATATACAAGAATATAAAATTAAAAAAGAAAATAAATATATATACTTACTAAGGCATGAATTATATGAGGCGACTGCTAGAAACTGCAAGAAACTTCAAGGGCTGGTCAGGTAAAGTGTTTTAAACATGACCAAAATTGACAAATATTTATTTATTATTTATTTATTTCAAATATTTAAAACTTTGATCAGTATTATATAAATTCGGAAATACCTAGCTTTATCATTATCATTAAATTATAAAGGCGGGGAAGTAGCTGGCATGAAAGTTACCGGCATGTACGAGTAACTGGCACACTGCGGATAAATTTTCAAGTGATACTGGCATGCAAGTTCAAAAACGAAGTGAATTAAACAAGATCGTATTGTTACGCTAGTAACTTATTTAGAATTGCTAATATGGATGTGTAGCAAAATTAATGAGAGATAAAAAGAAAAAAAGAAGAGAGGTTTGGGTCAGAAATTGGATTAGTAGAAGGAAAGATTTTAGAGCAAGTAGTTGTCTGCTTAAAAAAATGCAAAATAAAATAATATAAAAACAAACAAAAAACGTGCGCCTACGGCTACAACAACAGTTTACCCTTGAGACCCTACACGTGACCCCTGGGTGGTGCTAAATGAGTGACACTGACTGAGTAGTAGAGCCACGCTGCGTTGCAGCACGTATTGGGCCGGCTCGCCTGGCGTAATACCATGAATATCCGGCGTGATATAACGGCACTTGGGTGCTGTTGTGTTTCGTCCGGCCAGTAAGAGTTCCGGAGGCCCATCCCCCCCCCCCCCCTCACAATTCCTATTCCTTCCTTAACCCTATTCCTTTCTTAACGGCCGGCAACGAGCCTGCGATTCCTCTGGTTTTGCGGGTGTCCATGGGCGGCGGTGATTACTCTCGATTGGGTGACCCGCCTGCTCGTTTGCCTCCTTCTACTATAACAAAAAGCAGCAACAATCAGCTACTGGCATGCCCGTAGCTGTCGTGTACACGTGCCAGTTTGGCAGCCCCCTGCGTCCTCTCACTCAACGGGTATGCAAGTAAATCAAATGTGCTAGCTACTTGTATGCCAGTTAGCGTCTACACATGACCATTGATATTGACATATATATAAAGCGAGATTTTTCATTGGTTTTGGAGCCGAAAACGTTATAATACAAAAAAAGTGTTGTACCTATTTATGACATAATAATCGCTTTACGAGCAAATATAAAAAAGTTGTAAAAGTGACTTTTTGTCGAAAACACGTAGTAACGTTCTCCTTATCAACTTGTACACACCGTGACCGTGACCCCTATGAACTCACGCATTCGAGCGCAAGTCGCAACTCGCAGTCGATCGAGTGTGCATATGTACCTACTTACACGCGCGTTGTGGAACAGCTGATTTTTGTTCTATTTGTTATTCTAATCACTATTGAAATACGATTCAAACTTTTCCTTCACACTTTTTACGGGCTTAGGACCGTCAGAAATAAGTTAGGTAAGTACTAAATTACTTTAAAAAATACGAATTTAGTAAAATAAGTACGTAAGTAACTACTTTTTATTACATTCATTATTTAGGTACTAAACGAGTTACTTATTTCCGGCGTATTTAAAAATTTGAATCGACCTATTTACAATAATTAATAATCAATTAGATTACCTTAATTTGGTGAGTCTTTTATAAACACTAAAACACAACTTTACACTTCTCTGTACCGTAGGTAACAATTGTTCAAAATGTCTACCATAAACTTGGAACAACATTCTCGCACGTTTCATTGAATTGGTTTTAATCTTCTTAGTGTGTCTCCGTCACTTTTTACCACACTAAAAGCGTCCACTATCGCGACTTGAGGAGAGCGAATCCCTTGCAAGCGCAGCGACTGCAGATGCTCGGGTGCTGCGTAGCGTCGCCCTGGCTTCGTTAATGTTATCGCCAGATAAGGCATAAAATCGAATCATCGCTAAATACTCAATGTTTGAGTATTCATAGTGTCGATCCATTACAACAATGCACTCGCGGCGAAACACTGACTACAGCCAAAATTACGTACGACCTGTTGACCTAATTTCGCGAGACTAGCCAGCCGGCCGGTAAAAAAATCCTCCCCCCCCGGCGGGGCGGGGCGGGAGAGCCCGCCCCGCCCCGCCGGGGGGTAGACGGCGCGTTTGAAGCGCCTCGGTCGTTGACTTTGATAAGATCGTCCGGTACTAAGGATTCTTACATTTTTTATTGACATTTTTTAATTATTTTTTTATGCTCATATTTTTAGTTTTACAAGCTAAATAGCTTCTACTGATAATAAACATGAAAAGGGTTTCGGCTCCAAAACCAATGAAAAATCTCGGTGTATATATATATATATATATATATATATATATATATATATATATACCGATATATACCGATATATATACCGATATATATATATATATATATATATATCAATGGTTTATTATTTATATTATGATATATAACTCAATGCACATGACAGTTGCTGGCACGTGCAAGGAGCTGGTATGCTTGCGTGCAAGCTACGGGCATGAGTATCGCCGGATTAATGCGTAAACATCTTTTCTGAAAAAAAAATTGATTCCACATCTACAGAGTATTTACTATAGTTCGTTCGCGTTAAGAGTGCAGTGACGTAATACTTGTCCGCCGGCCTAGCCACGCCCCCTGACCAATTAAATTGTTTCTAATTTGAAAGTCAAGTTCACAGTGCAACGGCTGTGTCCTGTGTTTTGTGTGTAACTGAATTAAATAAAAAACCGGCTAGGTGCGAGTCGGACTCGCCCATGAAGGGTTCCGTAGCAGCAAGGAACATTATATAAAAGTTCTTGTAGTTCGTTGTAACATTGATCGATGTTTTAATAATAGTGTATTTTTTTTAATTAATTAATTTATGACGTATTAAAAAAACTACCTACTAGATCTCGTTCAAACCAATTTTCGGTGAAAGTTTGCATGGTAATGTACATCATATATTTTTTTTAGTTTTATCGTTCTCTTATTTTAGAAGTTACAGGGGAGGGACACACATTTTACCACTTTGGAAGTGTCTCTCGCGCAAACTATTTAGTTTAGAAAAAAATGACATTAGAAACCTCAATATCATTTTTGAAGACCTATCCATAGATACCAAGATACCCCACACGGAAGGGTAAGATGAAAAAAAAATTATTGAGTTTCAGTTCTAAGTATGGAGAGCCCCCAAAATTTATTGCTTTTTTTCTATTTTTGTATGAAAATCTTAATACGGTTTACAGAATAGTTTACAAAAGTGTTTTATTTTAACATGTATAAATAACAACCAACATGTATTTGACTTAATTTCAAATATCGATACTTTGATGACGAAAACATCTCTATATTGACGTCCACCAAGTGACAGATTGTTGTTGACTTTCACTTTCTTCTACTCTTATACGACAAAAGGAATTTAATCATACAGCCAAATCATCAGCAGAAGCTTCATATAATTAGATTAGGCTATATCGTCCCACTGCTATCTCTTTTAAATATTTGCGGTATGTTGATAGTGTTGGCTTATCCTTTGCATATGCACCAAGCTCGTCCTTCTATCTCTGCGTAATTTGGCCTCGCTGCCGTTAAACCCCACGTGGAGCCAGTTGGTGGTGGGGTGGGGTGGGTGACCCTCTATAGTCAATACTCCAATGCCCTCGCCCATTATTATTCAACTTTCAATAATTTTTAAACAATCATGGTCTTGTTATTCGAAGAATAATTTCTAATAGAAACCACAGACATATATAAGTAGAAAACCATGGATGTCGTCCATAAATAGAGAACGTTGCCAAGAAGCTTGTAGGTCTTACCTACAAGCTTCTTGAACGTTGCCGATGATTCTGAACTTTTGAAAACTATTTTTTTAATCTGTGTGACATCAATCAAACAATAAACAAAGTAGAAAAGCGGCTGTCATTTATCATTAGCAACTAAAAATACCTACTAAAATTGTAAATTGTCATCTCATTTTGCAATAGTAAACTCTTCAATACTTATTGAACCCATATTATTTAGCACATAGCAATTTTAAAATGGCACGTGAAAGTAGTGCTGGTTTCGATAGACATATTACAATCTTTTCCCCTGAAGGGAGATTATACCAAGTCGGTAAGTTTAGCAATAAAATTGCAAAAAGCAAAAAATGTTCTTATTTCTATCATTAATTTTACACAAATTTAACAATACTTTTCAATATGAGGTGCCTGTTACATGTGTGCTACGTTAAGCTCTTAAGGTTTAAATAATTAAGTGTTTATTTAAGGTTAGAACCAAAAAGTTGTATCGTCATGGTGGTAACTAGCAGTCTTGAAACGTCAAATTGTGATATCATTGTGTGTGCTATCACTGAAATTAATACGCTTATTATATGTGTATGCGTATGCTGCAGAGTACGCGTTGAAGGCGATCAACCAGGGCGGTCTGACGTCGGTGGCCCTGCGCGGCGCGGACGCGGCGGTGGTGGCAGCGCAGCGCAAGGTGCCCGACCGGCTGCTGGACCCCTCCTCCGTCACGCACCTGTTTCGGCTCACCAGCCGCATCGGCTGCGTTATGACGGGCATGATTGGTAAGTTTAACACCTATCACAATAACTTTCAAGTAGAAGTTCATTGCTTCTTTAATTAGAATATTATAAGATTAGTTTTATAGAAATGATAGTTGTTGAAAATATACAATAAGCCCCCAGCCATACCAAACCTTTTTATGCTGCCTCTGTGCCTTATTGGTTAAACTACAGATCTAAGACAAAATAAAACTAAAAAGGTTCAGCCTTACATTTTAACTGTTTAACATTGTTGGCTGGAACTTAAGCTTTATAGCAACCTTTATTTTAGAGTTAAACTATAATATTAATATCATATTGTTTTGTTTGTTCAATGTCTAGCTGACAGCCGATCTCAGGTGCAGAGAGCCCGCTATGAGGCGGCCAACTGGCAGTACAAGTATGGCACCGAGATCCCCGTGCACATTCTTTGTAGGCGTATCGCGGACATCTCACAGGTCTACACACAAAATGCTGAGATGAGACCCTTAGGATGCAGTGAGTTCATATTGAAATATACACAACTACAGGTTGAATGGGGATAGTGTCCGTACAATGTATTATGGTGTGTGTTGGCCAATCCTTACAGGTTTAATTTTTAAATACTTCCAAGTCCTAAAATATATTTCAGAAACTTGTATCATTTTGGCAACGGGCTATGTTGGCTCTTTGATTTAAAATCTACTATGGATAGTTTTAAATCACATAAATATATAGTTGAAAGGTTCAATGTTTTAAGAACAGGTCAAGAGTATCCTAAACATGTATAGGAATGTAATGAGAGTAACTTAAGTAATGAAATAAAATTTATTTTGTATAAAATATTGCGGGCTTCATGCCAAAGGGGCATACGCACAATACCCTCACATTCCAGGAGACACAAAGACATTAATAACTTCTTTCACAGTGTACCTTGGTACTGTTGGTACCTGTAAATTTGCATGTGGTTTTGAAGGCCCGTCTTTAATTATAACTATGTAATGTTTTACCTCTCAGCCCCCAAGCGGTCGCATGAGACCGCACCTACAAAGCACGCCATTCCGTCAAACCCCAAGCGGTTGCATGAGACCGCTCTCTCCCACTTGACTTTGTACGGTGTTTTCATAGATTTACAGACAACTTTAGTATGAACAAGGTCGATTATTACGGTTCTGTGGTACATTTTATGCATCGTGATCGCAAAATATCGCATAGTCTATGCTCGATTCTGTCAAATTTGACGTTGATAGTTGCGCCAATTTCTGTGTCGAAGTGAATAAGTCGCTGAGTTTTGTTGTTTTTGCTATTTTTATTGGATTTATCTAATGTAAGTACTGTTTCTTATTAGAAAATGATTATTGAGCATATAATGATCGTATTTAGATAATAAGTTGTAAGAAATACATACTACTAAATAAAGCATGTAAAGTCTGTAGGTATGTTACCGATTTCCGAGTGATTTTTATAGAAATACTATAAGACAAATAAACTGTTGCAATCATCACTTTATTTTGATACCTGATGGATAGGAAATATATCAGTTAGGTATATTGTTGTTTACAGAACGACAAAATATGGTTTGATTTTAGAGTAATATTTTTTGTAATAGACGGGAGTTGTGACGTCATCCGCAAATTCAAAAAAATTATGGCGCATCTGCTGTCATTATTTTTGACATTTAGATTCCAAGACTGAGGGGTTAATTTTATTCTGAAACATTGTTAACCCTTTAACAGGCAGAGGGATATGTATTTCTACCATATTTTGAACTTTATACAATTGAGATAAGGTCGAAAACCAATGAAATATTTGAACATGCTGTGCCCGTTAAAGGGTTAAACAAGTAATTGTAAAAAAAACCCTCATGAGTAAAGGTTATTATAAAGTGGAAGATTATGTAAATGATGAATATGTATGTGCATAGTGCATGTACGAGCATAACATATTAGTAATTTGTATATTGTGTAATTTGGTAACAACATTATGTTTTTTAAATGTCGTTACTTCTATAATATTATAAATCTGTGAAGTTTCTTGCGCCCGTTCTTCTCCACAGCTAAAAGACTTTCTGAATGGGTGGAGTGGATGGGCGGGTGGATATTTTATGGGGTACATTTTGATTTTACAGGGCACAGAAAAACACAAAAAATATGATAATAATAATAATAATAATAAAGCCTTTATTTAGAAAAAAGTTTGTAAGTACATTTTTAAAATAACAATTCAGTATTAAATATCTGTTTGCCCTTTTTTGGCAAAGGCCTCTAGCCTACTCCATTCTTTCCTATCTTTCGCTATCCTTGTCCACTCTGATCCCGCCATCTCTTTCAACTCATCCTCCCATCTCTTATAAGGTCTCCCTCTTTTCCTCTTACTGTAAATTGGGAACCAGCTCATTAGGATTTTGCTCCATTTATCTTTTCCTCTCACAGTGTGACCCGCCCATCTCCACTTTAATTTCTTTATTTTTATGCTCACCTCTTCTATTTTTGTGTGTTTTCTAAGTGTTATATTTTTTACTTTATCTAGTTTCCGCTTTCCAAGCATACTTCTTTCCATGGCAGATTGACATACCTGTTGCTTTTTAGCTTGCGCTTTAGTTAGAGCCCATGTCTGACAGCCATAAGTTAATACAGGAAGAATACATGTATTATATAGCTTTCTTTTATAGTACATGTTTAACTCCTTGTTCTTCATTATTTCTCTAAGCGACCAGTATCTTTTCCATGCATTTGCAGTCCTTACCTCTAGTTCTTTTGACATTAAGTCCTTTGGTGATATAATTTGTCCTAGGTAGGTGTACTCATTAACATATTCAATATTGTGGTTATTAATTTGTACTGGCTTTTGTATGCTATTTGTCATCATTTTTGTTTTATCAAAGTTCATGGCCAGGCCCACCTTATGACTTTCTTCTTCTAGCTGGCAGAGCATTTGCTGAATTTCGTCTTTGGTTGATGCCAATATTATTAGATCATCAGCAAATCTCAAGTGATTGAGTTTTTCTCCATTTATGGTAAGTCCATAGCTGTTCCATTTGAGATTTCGAAAAATTTCTTCTAGAACGGCTGAAAACAATTTTGGTGAGAGAGGATCACCCTGTCTTACCCCTCTTTCTATTTAAAATTCTTCTCCCTCTCTTTCTAATTTAACTTTAGCCGTGCTGGTTCTGTAGATGTTTTGAATTATTCTTGTGTATTTGTCAACTACCACCTGATTTTTCAGTGCTAACCAGATACATATATGTATTAGTGAGTCGAAAGCTTTGCAATAGCCTACAAAGCAACAGTAGAAAGGGATGTTGTATTCTTTGCATTTTTCAAAGACTTGTTTCACAGCATATATATGGTCGATAGTCGAGTAGTCGCTTCTAAACCCAGCCTGTTCTTTCGGTTGGTTCTCATCGAGGATTTTAGTAATGCGTCCGAGGATTACTTTTGCAAAGACTTTGTAGATGTTGGATGTTAAACTGATGGGTCTGTAATTATTGATGTCATTTTTGTCTCCTTTCTTGTGTATCAGGCTAATTGTTGAAGTAGTCCATTGCTTAGGTATTGTTTCAGTATATAAGATTTCATTGAATACATTAGTGAGAATGAGTACAATCCAAGATTTCGCAGCTAAAAGAATTTCGTTGCTTATTTTCTCTGGACCGGGGGCTTTATCTCTCTTTTGGGTCTCGATAGCTCTTTCGACTTCTCGAGTCATAATAACCGGCACATCACTATAGTCTGTTAAGTCAACATTGACACTGTTGTTTTGACCTCTATATAGTTCTCTGAAAAATGTCGTGGCTATAGAGATCAAATCTTTTCTTTTTGCCTTTTGTTTCCCTTTTTTGTCCTTGAGTTTAGGTATCCACTCCTTCATATCTGTCAGCTGCTTTAGAGCCTTCTTTACTCCTCCGGTGTTAGCTATGTGTTTCTTGAATGTTTCTAATCTTAGTTTATGCCGATCTTTTCTCATATTGGTTTTTATTTCTTTACTTACTTGCGCTATTTCTGTTCTTGTCTCCTTTGTTTTATTCTTGGTGGTTATTAATATAGCTCTCTTTTCTAGAAGTTTTTCCGTTGCTCTTGACGTTTTTCCATCTTTTTGTTTAATTTTATTTGTATTATTACTTTTAGTATTTCCAATTAAAATGTTGTGAAGTCTGTCTATTTTTTGTTGAGCACTCATAAACTTTGTCGCGGCGATGAAATTTGTCAGTTCTTCTCTTGTTTTTGTAGTTGGTGTTGTGGATGTTAATGGTCCGGGTTTTGCTTTGAAAGGTCTATTTCTTTTTGCTAATTCGACATTTAATTTGGATCTGACCATTCTATGGTTGCTGTTGAAGTTTAAGTTATTTAATACTCCACAGTCATCAAAGGATTTAGGTTTATTGGTAAGAATGTAGTCTATCTCGTTCTTATAGCTTCCATCAGGGGATATCCAAGTCCATTTGCGTCGCTTCCGTTTCTTAAATTGGGTGTTTAGAATCCGCAGATTGTTTTCATGCGCCAATTCAATCAGTTTACCTCCGTTTCGTGATCTTTTCCCTTCACAATATGGACCCAGTATTCTTTCTTCACTCTGTCGTTTTTCTCCTATCTGTGCTTAATGCACCCCATAACTATGAGGTTGCTATAGGTGTGCTCTTTTATAGCATTATTGAGCAGAGCATAGAACATCTCGATGTCTGTGTTGCTTGACTGTTCTGTCGGAGAATATATCTGTACCAGTGACCAATTCTCAGATGAGATACTTATGTTGAGGATTGCTATGCGTTCTGATATGCCTACAAATTCTTCTATTTGATTTTTAAGTTCTTTTTTTTATCAAAAAGCCAACGCCATACATGCCCGGCGTTTCGCCCTCGTGGTACAATATATATTCCTCGTGTTCCTCAATTTTTTCCCCAAACCTTACTTCGCTTAGCCTAATGATTGACCATTTAATATTTTCTAAAGCTGTAGTTAGTTCCAGTATTGTTTCATCCGTTCTCAGTGTTAAGGTATTGTATGTTTCTATGTATAAATATTTTTCTTTGTCTTGGATTATTTTTTTTATTTTATAATCACTTTTGTTCTTTATTTGTTGATTCTTCTGTATTTTGCTTGTATTATGTGCTATCAGGTCTTCTTTTTCTAGTTGTTGTTGATCTAACGTTCTACTGGTATTTGAAGAAGCAGTAGCGCTGCGAAGGGTATTATTTTTGGTACAAGATTTATTGTTTGTTTTCTTTTTTTTTTCCTTTACTTTAGGCAGAGGGTATTGGTCTATATTTTCCCCCACGGTGACCAACCGGCTTGTTGTTATATGTAACATTGTGTTGTTGCGGTTTACTAATGTTAAGATTCCGGTGGCCGGTGTCCGTATCCTATGCTGTTTTTGTTGCCGAGGAGCCGAAAGTAGACAGTGAGTTGCTTCTCCCTCTCATCACATTGAATGCATTCTTTTTTGAAGCCTTAGCCTAAAAAATATGATAAGAAACTTATATTAGAAGTAAAAATAAATTGACAAAAAATCCTACATAAAATTCAAGACGTTTGTTAACAAAAACCTGAAGTTTTCCCCATAAAATTATACAAAAAAAATTTCAAGAATCCTACACATGTCAAACCGACACGTACGTGTTCTATACTTAACCCCGAGCAATAATTGTTTTTATATTTTTCCAAAATGGACAACATATTCGTACAAAAGTCGATTTAGCTGTTTCGTCATTTTATGGAATATTGAAAAAGAAAATATTTTTTAAAATCTTTATAGGTAAAGTATTTGACTGCGATCTCACCTGATGGTAATTGACGATGCGACCTAGGATGTAGCATACTTGCCTAGATAATGCCTTATCACCCTTGCCTTGAAAATGTCCAGGTTGTACTTGTCAGGAAACAGATCCGCAGGAAGGAAATTCCACTCCTTAGCTGTCCGCATCAAAAATGATGAGCGCTTTGTGCGTAGATTCAAGATTCAATATCATTTATTCAGGTTAGGCCATGTTTAGGTTACAGCACTTATGAATGTCATTTATGCCATCGGTTCGTAAGTCTAACTATGGGGCGGGAGCCTTGTACTGAGAAGAACCGGCAAGAAACTCAGCAAGGGCATTTCTTTTCTCCCTTTCTTTTACAGCGTCAATTAGAATTGAAAAATGCCCTCCCTATCATAGAAGGGCACTTTCCATTACAATAATAAAAACAAAACAATACAAGACATAAAAATAAAAAATATATTAATAAAAATAAAAAGTTCGGGTATTCATCAATATAAAATAATCAATGTTATCAATGTCTTACAGTACAGAAAAATAAAAGTAAGACTACAACTACTAATATACTAATAATAAAAAGAAGTTAGCAAGAGCAGACCAGCCTCCACAGGCGGCACCCGTTCACGAGTATGACATGTGAATCAGCCATCGCTTCGCTCAACCATGTTTTAGGGAACGTAACGACCCGACGCACATGCCACCACCGCAGAGACATTTAAGAGAGCATGACACACTCGAGCAACTCCAATGATGCATGCAAGAAAACATTTAGGCAATGTTTTACGCAACATAAGTTTTGAGTAGGTACCTCTTGTCTGTAAGACACTGCTGATAAAGGCTATCATACCAGGGTAAAATGAGCTAGTTACAAAGAAAATGGACATAAGAAAATATAATGTGATTATTTTATCATTACCAGGCTGTTTTGTCTTCTATAACCTTTCTTAAGTAAACAAGATTTTACATGATTTTTAAACTTATCTAAAGGTAATTCTAGTACAGTACTTGGTATTTTATTATAATAGTGTATACCTTGCCCCAAGAAAGAGCCGAGAACCTTCTGTAACCTGAACAGGGGCATCATAAGTTTTGACTTATTTCTAGTATTGAAATTGTGTACGTCACCGTGTTTAGTGAACGAGTTAATATTGCAACGCACAAAAACTATACAATTATAAATATATTGAGATGCAGCTGTAAGAACACCAACTTCTTTAAAAATATCTCTTAGAGAAGTTCGTGAGCTTAGTCTATAATTATCGTTCTTATTGCCCGTTTCTGTAACATGAATATAGTTTCAACATCAGCCGCTGTTCCCCACAGTATATGACATGGCACTGTGAAAATAACTAAAGTAAACCGTTTTAGCAGTTTCAACGTCGGTTAACTGCCTAATTTTTCTAATGGCGTAAGCAGCAGAACTGAGTTTGCCGGCCAATTTCGAGGATTCCATTAAAATTTTGAGTCAAGGGTTATCCCTAATCCCTAGAAAAACAGCCGAGTCTACCAAATTTAATTTATCACCGTTTATCCTTACATCAGTTTGTTCGGTCTTAACATTTGGTAGTGTAAAATTAGTGCATTTGGTTTTTTTAGCATTTAGCTGTAAATTATTAACAGTAAACCAACCTCTGAGAGAGCATTGTTAACATCGTCATAATTTTTATTAGACCTAGTCACATTAAAAATGAGTGAAGTATCATCTGCAAACAATACAATATCACAGAAGTTTTCTACAAAGAATGGAAGGTCATTAATATATATCAAATATAAGAAAGGGCCTAGGATTGACCCTTGTGGAACTCCCATTTTTACATAAGAACCAGATGACTTAGTTCCATGGACATCGACAGTTTGTGTTCTAGAACTGAGATAAGACTTTATCAAATCAAGCGCAAAACCTTTGAGACCATAGTAATTTAACTTCATCACCAATGTCCGGTGCTCAACGCAATCGAAAGCCTTGGACAGGTCGCAGAAAACTCCAAGAGCGTTATGAGACTCCTCCCAGGCATCAAATATATGTTTTACTAAAGCAACACCAGCATCAGTAGTGGAACGACCCTTAGTAAAACCGAATTGCTTACTATGTAGAAGATTATTTAAATTAAAGTATTCTACTAACTGTTCGAGAATAATTTTTTCATAAATCTTACTAAGTGCTGGTAGTATTGAAATCGGTCGATTGTTACTGGGGTCCTCTTTATTTCCAGATTTAAATAAAGGTATAACCTTACTAAACTTAATAAGATCAGGAAAGATTCCTTTATCAATACAGTTATTAAATATGTCAGCAAGATGGGGTGCAATAGAATATATAATATTCTTAATTATTTTTATAGACATGCCCCACAAATCACCTGTGTTTTTCATTTTTAGTGATTTGAAAGTTTTATTAATATTTTTAGCGTCAATATATTGAAAATTAAAAGAAACATTACATTTGGGTACATTTTGTTCGAGAAAAGATTGTGCCGCCACTGGTGATGAATTTAAATTTGAAGTTGTTACCACAGGTATATTTATAAAGAAATCATCAAAAATATTAGCAATTTTTGCATATGAATTCATAAGGTTTTCTTTAACTTTAAGAGTAAAAGTGTTGTCCCGTGGTTTTAATTTACCAATTTCACGGTTGATGATATCCCAAGTGGCTTTTATTTTATTATTAGATTTTTTAATTTTATCTTTAATGAAATTAGATTTTGCTAGTATGCACACTTTCTTAAAAAATTTGGAGTAATTTTTTACATATTCTGTAAAATTTAAATTATGGTTATATGGTCTTAAATTATACATATAACTCATACAGTTTATTTCTACTTTTATAAATACCAGTCGTGGCCCAGTCACAGAACTTAAGTTTTTGTGAAAACTTTATTGTTTTAGAGGTAAACACTTGATTGTATTCTGTTATATTAAATCAAAGAGATTACCATATAGTACATTCGGATCATCGTGTATAAAGGGCAAAGTATCGATTTTACGTTTTGTGTTTTAAAACTGTTTTAAAACACTCCATTCGCTTTTTTGTAACTGGTTTACATGTTACAGTTTTAGGCTCCTCCTTAACATCAAAATCGTAGGTCACGTATAGGTAGTATGTTGACAGTGTAAGAATGAGATCTCAGTCCGCATCTCGTTCCCTGGAGTTAGAAAAGAGAAGGAATCAGCTCATGTAGTTCCTGCGCACACTTGCCGAAGAGCATTCGATAAAAAACCGAAAGGTTGGCAACCTTGCGTCGATGTTCAAGAAAGACTCTGCAGCTTGGATTCGACGAGTTTAGAGTTGCCAATGACCCTCTTAGTTAGCACGTTTCTCAATAGAGTCTAAAGCAGCTAACTGATACTTGGCAGATCCATCCCAGATGTGGCAGCAGTATTCCATACAGGATCGGACTTGTGCTTGGTAAAGCTAAAGCAGCTGTCCCGGTGTAAAATACCGCCTTACCTTAGAAAGGATGCCAAATTTTTAGCTGCGGTTTTTGCCATAGACTTCATGTAGTGGCCGAAGTTTAGGTTTGCAGAGATGGTCATACCTAGAAGGCTAAGATGGTCAGATATTGGCACAGATACACCACGGAAAGTTGGAGCGAGTTGAAAGGGACTGCGTTTGGCAGTGAATAAACACGCCTGTGTTTTGGTGGCGTTGAAGTAGACCAGGTTAGCATCACCCCAGTCGGAGATAGCTTCTAGGGCCGCGTCCAAACGTTCAACTATGGTCTCTCGACAAAGCCGAACTTCATCCCCCTTGGTCTTTGCACTTGAGAAATATCTGTCCACAACTGTGCTATCGTCTGCGTACCCCAGAATTCCGGGTACCAACAAATCGTTTATGTGGAGCAAGAATAGGATTGCAGACAGAACAGACCCCTGAAAAACTCCGGCGTCAATAGCCTTTAGATCAGACGTGCAGACATCTAAGACTACACTTTGGAAAAATCTTACAACAAATACTGTTCAGGGTAATGTCATGCACTTTTTGGCTTGATTGGATATTTACCAAACACTCTGAATAAAGACACTACAATAAACAGAGACATAATATGTATATTTCCAAATCGAATTAAAGTCTTTCTCTCTTTGGTCGCAAAAAACCTACTTATAAAAAAAAGTAACGCTTAGCCCTAGTCTAAGGTTTAAGAGAATATAAAAATTAGTTAAGTAATAACTAACTGCTGGTAATAAATTTTATATTCTCTTAAATCTTAGACTAGGGCTAAGCGTTACTTTTTTTTTAAATAAGTAGGTTTTTAGTGGCCATAGAGATGAAGACTTTAATTAGATTTTGAAATAAAAATATGTCTCTGTTTGTAGTATCCTTATTTAGAGTGTTTAGTAAATACCCAATCAAGCCAAAAAGTGCGTGTGCTTTATGACATTACCCTGATTACAAAAGTAGATTTTGTTTTTCATATTCCTTATAATTCCGAAACAGCTAAATCGAGTTTTGTACGAAAATGTTGTCCATTTTGGAGAAATCTTAAAACAAACATTGCTGGGATTAAGTATAGAACACGTACGTGTCGGCTTGATACGAGTAGGATTCTTGAAATATCTTTTGTATAATTTTATGAGGAAAACTTTAGTTTTTTATTAACAAGTATTGAATTTTATGTTGGTGTTTTTGTAATTTTTTTTAAATTTCTTAGTAAAGTTTCTTATCATATTTTGTGTGTTTTTCTGTGCCCTTTAAAATCAAAATGTATCCTATAAATTATCCATACTTCCCGCCTTTAACACTTCTTATGTAAAATTTGTGTCATGCCAAATGGACGTAAAAAATTAATAAAAAATAGAAATACTCGGATTTTAGGCACTAACATACTTCAGAATCATTGCACACTAAAATATTGAAAGGATTTGGATACTTTTTAATGAATCTATGTAGTATATATTACATCCCTACGGCCTGATAAAATTTGAAGACCAAAATATACATATTATGAGAGTCGTAAGTCTATTTGGCACGATAAAATAAAAGGGTAATTGTTGTTACTGCTGCTGTATTTTTGGGTTGACAATAATATGTCACTTGGTATCATACGCCAGTAAGACTTATCTTTTTTCTTGATAAGTAATTAGGCTAATTTTATGATAAACAAGCGGCCGCTCGCGGTTTCGCGTGGTTCCCGTTCCCGTTGGAATATCGGGATAAAATAATAATAATAATAATGGCTGGTTCAAGGGCCAGATACAGAAGGCGGTACTTCTTGACACGGCACGCATCGTCAGGAGGTTCCTCTCTCTGCAGCCCTAACCACCGGTAGCTTGGGCCCTGCCCCGCTGCTGGCGGCACCCTAGGTTTAGGTTTTTTATAATGTTAAATGTTTTATTTTTTATAGTAGTTTTGTTTATTATTTTTATATGGGATATTATAAAAAACCTACACTTAAGAAAATAAATAAACACGTGAATAATAATAATAAATTTTTTATTGGAAAACTAATTTTACAATATTTAACTTAATGCTAAACATTTATGTACTAATAGAATCAAAAATATACATGTGCCTGGACTAGGATCTTCCTGTTTTCCAGGCAAAGAGAAAGGTTAAGATAATTCTATGCAAAATACAGTTATATTCTTAGTTGCTAAATAAATTTCAAGACAATATTCGTTAGAAATTAACTACATTGTTTATATTAATTAATAATTTTACAATATTCACATATAACTACTTGGTATATAAATAAAATATCAATTAATAACGTTTATGTATTACAAGCGAATTTCCGCGTCAACAGAAATGAAATCTGGGTTAAAGTTAATCATTCTTCTATCATTCTATTTAGTGTAGTCATTATTTTATAAATTATTTGTGTGCGAGTTAGTTTAGGTAAGTAATTTACAGTTTAAGGTTAGTAGAGCAAATATGTTATTGTCGTATTAATAACTAGAGCTGTTGATGGGCTAAATCGATTACATCATGATGAGCACCGATATCGCTGCACCTAGGCGCCGACATAATCTATTGAATTGATGTACCTTTTTTCAGCAATTATTTTAGCAGGACAATCGGCATCGCCGGTTTTGTGGTTGTGCGGTTTTTTGAAGTGCAAGCATGAGGCACATTTTGCTGGCTCGTCCTTCTTCGCGCAATCCTTTAGCGCGTGACCTACTTCGCCGCAATGCCCGCAGGTGGAGGCCTCCTCTCGGCATGTCTTGGCTGCATGACCGTACTGCTGACACTTGAAACATCTCGTAACCAAAGTGAAGTCTCTTACCGGGCACGACGACCAATTTACAAAAACTCTATCCGTCGCAATAAGGGCTTTGCGAATATATGCAGGGACTTCGATTATGTAATTGCAGGTCTCGGCGTCCTTCTTTCCCGACTTATGGCTTAACTTAATAGAGATCAGAAATGTTTCGAGTGTCATATCATGATGCTTGTCAGCCAAGTTTTGATGGTAGATGCAGTTTAAAACTTCACTTTCCTGCATACACGTGGGCACTCCGATCACAACAATTTTAGGCTTGCGTTTAAGAGGCTCATCCACCGTAAGGCCAGAGTTTGTCAGTTGCGCCGATTGTCTCAGCTTCTCAATGTCGTCCTTGGTATCGGTGCTGATGATAACACCACCGTTCTTTGTCTTGCGCAAACCTCTCACGTGCAGTTTCATTAGTTCAGGTCTGATAATTTTTTGCACTAACGTTTTCGTCTCCTCGCTCGACCTCATTTTATCGGTAGGATAAATTGCTAACGATTTAATGTTACTTGGCTGGATAAAAATTTTGGCACTTTTCTTAACCATATCAGCGAAGGAAACAGTTCCCGTGAGAGGTTTTGAGGACTCTTCAATAGTCTGTTTGAGATCTTGAAATCGCTGCGAAAGGTCACGGTTTTCTTTGAGAGCTACAATAGAGGTATGGGCTTGAATGGCTTTTTCTTTAATTGTTTAATTGTGAATCCTTAATTTCTGGTCCGAATTTAATTTTCCTTCTGTAGAGATAGCGCATACCTCATTTAGGCACTGTTCGATGGACAACATCCAGTTTTGGAGCTCAGGGGTCGACACTAGCTCGGGAGGATCCTTCTCCCGCTGGTTCGGCGCGGGCGCGGGCGAGGGCGTCGGGCTGCGGTGCGTGAGCGCGCTCCGGTTGAAAGGACTGCCTTCCATTTTTCTTTTTAATTATATTAAATGAACATTATAAGTTTAAACAATGATTCACTTAGCACGAATATTGAATAACACAGATAATTTGCTTCAGACTAAAGTAGAGCTAGGTCACGTTTTGCAATTTATTTACTTTATTACATTAATTATTTAACACGTCCGATCAAAATCACTATCAATAAAAGTATCCTATGTGTTAATCCAGGTTATAAATTATCTGTATGCCGAATTTCATCCAAATCCATTCAGTAGTTTTTACGTGAAAGAGTAACAAACATCCATCCATACGTTCCCGTGGGAATATCGGGATAAAAAGTATCCTATGTGTTATTCCAGGTTATAAACTATCTGCATGCCGAATTTCATCCAAATCCATTCAGTAGTTTTTACGTGAAAGAGTAACAAATATCCAAACTTTCGCGTTTATAATATTAGTAGGATTTAGAGGCGGGCTGTTGCTAAAGCCGTTTGAAGCCCACGATATGGTATATAAGGTGTTTAACGAAAAAGGTTTCACATATTTTACCAGAAACTGGCTTGCAAAATTTTCGTTAAGAGAGGTAAATGATAACTACTTAAACTATAATTTTATTTGAGTTACAACAACGTTATTTTGACTTGAAATGATCAAAAAACTCATTGACAGAGTAAAAGCAATCCACCAGCCAGTTTTTAAGCTTTTTTTTTTGAAAATTGAAAAGGTATCCATTTTATATCCTCAAATCAAATCAAATCAAATCAAAATATCTTTATTCCTTAGACTTCATAAAGCACTTAGAATAGTCATATAAATAAAATATAAGTACATACTCAAATGAAAATTATTAAATGCTAAATCTGCGGAGCTTAGATTCACTTTCATCACAATATCTTGAATGTGAAAGTGAATTTAAGTTCCAGTTCCGGCGACAGGGCTTCTTGAGAAGAACTGGAAAGAAACTCAAGGCCGACTCTTTTTAATTGCCAATTAGTTTAATAATATTGTTACCATTAATCTAAATACAATCATCAACATAACATAAGAAGAGCAATTCAATTCCAAATACTTTTATCATTTATGTAATCTGAGATAAGATAATAAGCCCTTTGACATAGTCTAGTTCTAATATATTTCTTAAATTTACCCATGGATAATTTTACCGCGTCGTTTGATTTTTATGAACGTAAATAAGATTTTCATAAATATATTGAGATTGTAATGTCATAATATTTATCACCTTGAATTTATTTCTCAATGTCTCCCTGGGACTCATCATATAGATAGCACGATTAGCTCGTTTCTGGAGCACAAAAATTGAATCTATATCTGCGGCACTACCCCAAAGCAATAAACCATATGACATAATGCTGTGAAAATAGCTAAAATAAACTAACCGCGCAGTGTTAACATCGGTCAGTTGACGTATTTTCCTCACAGCGTAAGCTGCTGAGCTGAGTCTACCTGATAACGTTTCTATATGTGGGCCCCATTGTAAATTAGAGTCTAATGTTAAACCAAGGAAGACAACCCTATTGACCAATTCCAATCTCTCATTGTCCATCACCACACTGGTTTTTAATTGTTTGACATTTTTTGTAAAAAATCTAACATATTTGGTTTTACTACTATTTAAAAGCAGGTTATTAGCACTAAACCAGTTTACTATTTTTGAAAGAGCATTGTTTACATCGTCAATTACTGATTGTTGTCTATTTACCTTAAAAACTAAAGAAGTGTCATCTGCAAACAATACTATTTCATGATTATCTTTTACAAGATGAGGTAGATCATTAATGTACAAGAGAAACAGGAAAGGGCCCAAAATAGAGCCTTGAGGCACCCCCATCGCCACAGCTGATCCATGAGATCGCTTTCCATTAACATCTACTCTCTGAACCCTATCACCCAGATAAGAAGTAAGAAGTTCCAAAGCGGTGCCTCTTATACCATAGTGGTGTAATTTTCTGACTAGAGTTTCAATAATCTCGCTTAATAGATTTGCCATTATGTAACTATTCCTGCTATACGATGTGGTTGTAATAGCTGGTAATATTAATTTATTGAGGTATCTTTTACTATACTGCCCCCGTTGTCATAATTACAGTAAGTCGTGTTACTGGTGCTATGACCTTTTTACAGTACCGTGATCCTGAAATCAAGACCTACATGCCGCTATTTTTACTTTTTTATCATAATTATTGTCAAAAATACGATAAATCTAACCACACTAATGAAAATTCAACCGTTCGTTAAAACAAGGACAGTAAGTAGACTTACTGTATTAAAACTGCGATTTTTTTTATATTTTCCCTAAAATATTTACAGTAACTAAAGTCACTGTATTGTCATTATTCAAAATATGGTATTTCCGCTACCATATTCACAGAAAGTACCTATAGTTTTTATGATAATAAGACTAATAATATGATTGTTCGAATTTATAATAATTTTAAAGCTGGTTGAGTTATTTTTAGTGATACTATTAAATTTAATGATGGCTGAGTTATGATTAGTTTAAAAGACTGTTACTGATAATTCATGAATACTACTTACTTATTATTTAAGATTATTACGAGTAATTTTTGCCTTTTATATGAGTACCTGACTACACGTTATTTAATAAGACAACTTTATTTAACGAATCTGATTGTTCTAGAGCTTTTCAAATAACTAATAAATAATGACTAAGTTTAATAAAATACAACAAATTACAATAACATTCAGTGCAATTTTTAATGCTCAATAAATATTTTTCTTAGTAACTAAGTTTATTGAATAATGACATTATGTTAAGTAACAAAAAGGAACGGCAAAAACACCAACTAGAGGAATACGATTTGTTGTTTGTAAGGAGAGTCCACTAAAGTAGACAGGTTAGCAACCTGCCCTCTTATTTCACTATGTTCAATAATATTTTAGGACAGGATATCAGAGTTAATAAATATATAATAAATTTTCCTACAATTACACCAATTATCTAGCCCAAGAGAAGCTTCGTTATGAAACTCGTTAAATGCTTACTAGACAACGGATAAACATACTGAAAATACTTAAAAACATACTTACTATACATAGAAAACACCCAGACCCGAGACAATTTAGAAAAACTATAAATTCTAAATTGACCCGACCGGGGATCGAACCCGGGACCTCAGAGATGGCGACACCATGAAAACCGGTGTACAAACCACTCGACCAAGGAGATCATCAAAAGTTCTAAAATACGTGAATATTGCGCAAACAGACACTGGATTTTTGGGTATTCACGTATTTAAATTGGGGTTATAATAATCATAGTTACAGTAACTATCACGGGCAGGATATTTCGTTAAATATATTTACAGTAAGTTACCGATTTACTGTAAATATATTTACGAAAGTGTTATTTGGTCTGATAGAAGTGGTAGTTGTAAGTACATTTCGTTAGATTAAAAAGAAATTATTAATATTAAATAAACAAATTATATTCAAGATTAATCTAAGCAAGTTTATCTTTTGATATCCGTTTGAATATCTGAGTTATCTGCTATAATAATAAAGATAAATTAATTTTAAAATAAATGCTATAAGAATTAAATAAAGAAAGCAAACAAATACGATTGTACATGAATGCGAAAAAAACAAAAGTAATGACCAACAGCTATAAGAAACCAATATACACAGACGAAAACTTCATCGAATATGTGCCAGATTACATTTATCTAGGCAAACAAATCTCATTTAAGAAAAACAGCATGGATGATTATATAGAACGTCGAATAAATATCACATGGAAGAAGTTTTGGGCACAAAAAGAAATTTTAAAAGGTAACTACGACCTAACACTATAAAAAACTGTAATGGATACATGCCTATTGCCGAGCTTAACTTACGGCTGCCAATCATGGACTTTTACTGAAAAAACCAAACATAAAATAACAACATGTCAACGTGCCATGGAAAGGAGTGTCCTGAAACTTAAAAAAAAGCATAGATATTCGTAAGAAAACAAAAGTAAAAGATGCTCTTAAACATGCACTCAACCTAAAATGGAAATGGGCCGGCCATGTATCAAGACTGACCGATGATAGATGGACCTTAAAAACAACAGAATGGCCTGGCCTACAAGGGAAAAGAAATGTCAGTAGACCAAAAAAAACGATGGGCAGATGATATAGTTACCCTGACAGGAAAACAGTGGATGAAAGTAGCACAGGACAGAAATGTATGGAATAAAATGGAGGAGGCTTTTACCCAGAAGGGAACCGTACTTCAAGAAATAAATTTGATATTACTTAAATACTAACCTTTATACTAACATACCAAATAATAATATTATCAAATACCGTAATACTAACAAAACTAATACCTATATCAAAAATGTAAAAGTATGGAAATAAAGAAGCTTGATTATAAATTTAAAATATCAAAACAAAAGTTCACTTTCCCGCAAATACATTTTTTTGACTTACTGTAATTACAATAACGGGGACAGTATAACCACAGATTAAAGAAGAGTTAACAGATACTTCACTCAGTAGAAAATTATCAATACCTACTGCTTTATTAGCCTACTAATATTTAACCTACCGCGCTATCCCACAGCAATCGTAGGGCTGCCTCTTCGATAAAATTAAGTTAACATAAATAACTATTTGTGTCTATTTTACTGAGAACTTCTGTGAATATGTTCTGACTATAGGTGGTAGTTTAAAATTGTATCGTTTATAAAATATATTTTTTTATAAATTGGTGCTGACATCATCATCAAAAGTAAATAGAGGTCAGTGTGTAGGTAAAATAAACAACTACTACTGCACAACAGACCCATCTACTGCACATAAGGCACCAGACACGCGTATAAACGAACAGAACAATTAAAATTGAACAACGTGCATGCGCTTCGCTTGCGAAAACCGCACTGAATTTGGTCCGCAAACGGCCCGAGACCGCTCGGCCGGGCGGTAGGTAATTATAGCGCGCAAGTATATGGAGTGACGGGGGCCTGGTATAACTTTTATTTTGGTCTCTATTTTTTTAAATAAGTTATAAGACCGTTAAAAGTTTAAACTTCTTGAACAAGGGCCTACATGATGTCATTATGTCTAAATAAGTATAAGAGAAATCTAACTTTGTGCTATTTATACTGTTCCGAGCCCTCTTTATGTTTGGCGTAGGATGTGTGTCAAGATCGTAGCAAACAGATAGCGGTGGTGTCTGCCTACCCCTCGGGAAACGGGGAAACGGGCGCGACCTATGCATGTGTGTATCAAAGGGTGAAGCATCGCCCTAATACAACGCGATGACGTGATCATCGCGTGATTGCGCGATAGCAAAAACTGGGTGTCCCAATAGAACGCGAATACGTGATCACGATTTATGACCGCTTGACACACAAACTTCCCCTCTCCCCTCAGTTACGACACCTTCATCATTAATAGGTTTGATCGCGCAAATAGATTTTTAAACATTTTAATCGCGCGAATGCACCGCGCGATCGCCTATTAGGACACATTCTAGATATAGAAATTCATTCTAGAGATAGATATAGAAATAATATTGATCTCGACGATCAAACATATTATGTTTGATCGTCGACTCGTACGATGTTCGCATCACTACTCGCGCGATGATCGCGCATTCGCGTTGTATTATATAGGACGAAGCTTTAAGGGTCAGATCTTTGTATTTTCCTTATACAAAGTTTATTGATTTGAAAAATAGGTACATAATGATGTTGATTCGGCACACCCAACTAGCGTAAATTCTGTCCAAAGTGATTGTAATAAAAGCGGTGGGTGTCTCGGCAGGCATGATGCTGATCGCGTACGACGATGAGGCGGGCCCGTGCGTGTACAAGACGGACCCGTCGGGCTACTACTGCTCGTACAAGGCGGCGGGCGTGGGCGCCAAGGCCGCCGACGCCAACGCGTACCTCGAGAAGAAGCTGCGCAAGCGCGCCGACCCGCCCGCCGCCGACGCCGCGCAGCTGGCCGTGGCCTGCCTGGCGCAGGTGCTGGCCGTGGACTTCAAGGCCGGCGAGATCGAGGTCGGCATCGTCACCAAGGACAACCCCAACTTCCAGTGAGTCGTTGCTCGCTTTTTGAGTTGCATCGTTTTGTGTTGTTGTTAGCGTAAGGAAATCAATGTTACAGTCTAACGAGTCTTTCTATTAATTCTTTACTATAAATTTTTTGTTCAGTGGTCAGAATATTCTCTTTAAGTCTCTTATCAGAAATTTATTACTGAAAAGACTAATCGTATCGGTTTAGTATTCGTAGACTTCATTTCTTTTGAACAGACAACATAGTGTAGTATAAAATATATCGCAAACGCAGACTTTATCTCAGTTTGTATCTTACAGCGTACTATCGGAAGCGGAAATCGAGAGGCACTTGACTGCCATCGCCGAAAAGGACTGAGGGGACGAAAAATCATAGCCGTAATATCTATCTTTTTTAATAAATTTCTGCGAATATACGGTTATTTTATTTGTAACTGAAATACAACGTTCCTGGATCTATGACTGTACTAAACGGGTAATTCGGTGAGCAAGCCGGCGTCGCCCGGCGCCACGGCCGCGACCAGCGAGGCGGGCAGCTCGGGCACCGCGGCCGTGAAATTGTGCAACCCGCAGCAGAACACCAGCCCGTACACGCCGCTCTCGTAGTGGCGATGCCGCCTCAGCTCGTGCAGCCACGCCGCGCGCCCGCAGCCGCTGTCGCAGAACACCGCCGCACGCACCTCGCTCACCGCCACGAACGGGTCGTTGAGCAGCACCAGCGCCAGCCCGCGCCGCGCCTGCGAGTCCACCACCGCCGTCCAGATGTACTTGGGCACCGGGAAGCGCCCGCCGGCGCGCAGGAACACCTCCGTGCTCGCGTCGCCTGCGCCCCCCGCCGCCCCCGCCCGCAGAGCCATGACGCCGTGCGTGCCGGCGTGCACCTGCAACGCCGGCGCGCGCCGCAGCAGCCGCGTCACGTCCTCCTGCAGGTGGCGCAGGTTGCCCTCGGCGACGCTCCTCCACACCGCCACCTTGTTGGACGCGAAGTCGGCCGCGCGCATCTCCTGCTCCTCGAAGTACTGCGGCGCAAGCAGCCGCCCCGCCGTCAAGGTCTGGCCGGCGAAGGCGACGCGCTCGTGCTTGAACAGCTCGTGCAGGCGGCGGTTGAGGCGCGCGTCGTCGGAGTACAGGCGCTCGGCGTCGCGGCGCGTGCGCGCGTCGAACATGTGGTTGAAGTTGCCGAGCAGGCTCAGCGGCCCGCGCGAGTCGCCGTGCGGCGGCAGCGCCAGCGCGCCGGCACGCGCACGCACGGCCACGCCGCGGTCCGAGTCGAAGCACAGCGTGGCCATGTGCCGCGCGCCGCCGCCCGCCTGCTGCCGCTGGTACGCGCGCCCCTGCAGCGGCGCGCCGCAACCCTCCATCTGCCACAAACATTTATAAGTATTGTCACAGCGGAGCACGACGGTTATTACAGTTTGCGAAGAATCACGTTCAGGAGTGGCAGGGCCCTCCTCGGCGGTTATACATAGACCGTTCGTGGATATTCTATTGATCATTACAATGATCAAAAAGAGGAGTGGCCCAAAATGTAACCCTCGTGGAACTGCTGACGTAAGTTTGTGCAGTATAGACCTTTCGTGTAAATGTTAGTAGTCTCCTATCTGGGTAAGAGACTGTAGGGAAGCGGATGGTGGATAGGAATCGATGCAACTCGAGGAAGGCAAAGGGAAGATCTTCCTCCGAGCTGGGTGGTATAGATCGGGGACCGAGGTCCAACGGGTGTTAGTTGGAGGTGCTATATATAGCGAATGAGGTGGTGAAACTTCGCTACCGCGATGCAGGCTTCCCGTTCTATCTATCGTCGTAGTATGGCAATGTCGTTGGGTTGACTTTCTGTGGCGCCATCTGTTGACACGGTTGGGAAGGTGTTTGCTCCGTGTCGAACTATGTGCGGCGTCATGCAGGTAGGTGGCGCCGCCACATCACTCCCCCCCCGAAACCGGCGGTCGATGTCAGTGAGTGTGCTCAGCAGTCAGTGCGTCAGAGCTTGCAAGTGCCAGTGGAGAGTGCTGCTGCAGTATGCCCCAGTCTACGGTGAGTCGAGACGGGTGGGGTGAAGGCGTGTTGCCAGTGATGCAGTGTGCTGCTCCTGTCTGCGGTGAGTCGAGACAGGTGATGACGGTGAGTCCGAGCTGCTGGTGTGCAGGGCTGCCACGCCGGAGTAATGCGGCCGACATTGATGCACCGGTCGTGGGCTGCGGAGACCAGGTCGGGATGATGCCGTCGAGCGTGCCGAAGGTCCAGGAAGCGTCGTCCAAGATGCTGCGGTGGAACCTTGAAGCTTTATTGCTGGCTTGCTGTGTCTGCTGGCGAAGGTAGACTCGATGATGGATGGGGAGTGATGGATGGGTGCTGCAACGATGTTGAAGGTGCTTCTGTGCTCCGTAGGGGTCACCACTGTAGGGAAGGCGATGGTGGGTAGATTGGATCACGTCGGGGTCACCACTGTAGGGAAGCCTGCATCGCGCGCAAGTTTTACCACCTCATTCGCTATACATAGCACCTCAAACTAACACCCGTTGGACCTCGGTCCCCGAACTATACCACTCAGCTCGGAGGAAGATCTTCCCTTTGCCTTCCTGAAAGTAGCATCCATTCGACCTACCATCCAGCTTCCCATAAGTGGTGACCCCGACGTGATCCGGCTACATACACTACGGCTCCCCTACAAGACCTTTCTTAGCAAACTGCCGTGGCACCCATTCCGACCGAGACTGAAGTTTCTTTCTGCCGAAGCAATAGCGTCATTCAAAGTCTTACTTCGTTCGAAGCTTTCCTAAATCGGTGTAATACGAGTCTACTCGTCCCCATCAGCAAAAGTGGTGTAAGTATTGGATGTATGTCTTGTTCGATTATATGTATAAGCATGGTGGTTACGTACGGAGTGCAGCACGTCCTCGAACAGGTCCTCCTGGCAGCCGAGCTCGAGCAGGTGCCGCAGCCGCGCGTCGTGGCGCACGCGGTAGCGGCCGCGCTCGCACACCGCCGCCAGCGCGCCGCGCGACGGGTACGCCAGGAACGCGCCGCCGCCGCCGCACCACAGCCGCACCTCATCGCCCGCCGCCACGCGCACCGCGCCCACGCCCGCGCCCACGCCCGCGCCATCCGCGCGGTGGGACGTCACCACCGGCATGTTGTCCGGCACGCACTCCTCACACTCCAAGTCGATTATGCATGGCGCTGGAAATCAGGCAGCTCATTGCGATGGGGACAGTACATAGGATCATACCTAAGTGCTGTGTGAAACTACGGTAACATTATCACCTGAACAATGCTAGGCGCTCTTTAATTCCTTAACGACTACTTAGTTCCAATAGCATTCATCGAATAATTTAAATAGTACTAGAGTATTATGTATTTGTAAAAACATCGTCAATATTATATATATTTTTTTAAATAGTCTTCTTTGATTTTAAAAACATGTATAATAGTCGAAGACAGTCTTGTACATAAATATTGACATAAGCAGAATATATATTTCAGACCTATAGTTCCTTAAAGCTTGTTTTATATCATACTGATAAAGTGCTTTTGGAAATACCAACATAAAAAAAAATATAAGTAATAATAATAAAACATAGTCAAGTAATTCTAAGAAGCACAATAAAAATTATAAGTAATAAAAATACTGAAACTAAATAATGGAAGTAGGTACAATGTAATTAAAAACTTAGTAAGCAATAACTTTCTATAGACGGTAAGACTATTGTAAAAAATATCTATATCATTAAACATTATGTTACATTTTGTTACTGGTGTACACGGTTTTGTACATAGGAACAACAAACAATTTTTGCGAGCGAGAGCCAGGTCTGGGTACTCTTAATTTAATTGTTTCTAAAATGTGAGGGGAGTCAACCATTAAAAATGTTGAACACAGAAAGACTTGATGTTTGATCAAGTCTTTCTGTGTTCAAAATTAAAATTATTCGCCGGTTCACAAGAGTAAGTAAAATACTTAAGTCATTGAGTGACGGCTGAGCGAATTTTCATAGGATATACATTCATGAGGTCTGACGACCTCCTTGGTCGAGTGGTTTGTCCACCGGTTTTCATGGTGTCGCCATCTCTGAGGTCCCGGGTTCGATCCCCGGTCGGGTCAATTTAGAAATTATAGTTTATCTAAATTGTCTCGGGTCTGGGTGTTTTCTATGTTTACTTAAAATACTTAAATACATACTTATTATAATAAGTATGTATTTAAGTATTTTAAGTATTTTTATCCGTTCTCTAGTAACCATTTAACGAGTTTCATAACAAGCTTCTCTTGGGCTAGATAATTGGTGTGAGTGTAGGAAAGTTAATTTAATTTAAGTTAATTTCCACGGAAATCCAGGGATTTAACAAACTTTTTTGTAAACATTTACTATTCATTCGCCCTATTATTATGTGTCAGCTAGCTTGTTTATTAGTTTTCTGTCCTACATTCATACCCTAAAAGATTAGTAAGTATATAGGATAGGCACACGACGATTGTTTGCAACATAATGTTGGTGGTACCTTGTTACTTTCTTGGGAAAACCCCAGTACCTAGCTAAAGCTAGCAGAAGCTAAGTAGTAAAAAATTAAAATCACTAAATAATACCACGCACTTACGGCCAAGTATGGGCTCCCATGGTATGGAATGGATTTTTAACCGCCTCTGTGGTCTAGTGGCTAAGTTACCCGGTTTCAGACCCAGAGGTCCCGGGTTCGATTCCCAGCGGGGGGTACATCTTTGTGTGCTCGGTTTGGTTGGTGGTAGGGCTATTTATTAAGCCCGCCTGGCTAGCTACCACCATCTTATCTAAGTCTGTCGCCACAACAACGATGTTTATAGCATTGTTGTGTTCCGGTACTTTGAGATAAGATAGCCAGTTCCTCAGTGGTTGAGGATTCTGGGTGAAGCGCGCTTCCACCTTCGGCCTTATCGTCACTTACCATCAGGTGAGATGAAGGCCAAGCGCTTACCCGTTGCCAATAAAAAAAAAAGTAATAAAAGCTCGGATTTTTTTATTCCATTATAATGAAAAATACACCCTATTGTCTGTCACGGAGACCCCTAGTCCTAGAGGTTGCTAACAATTTAATTTCTATTTACGCGACTTTGTTCGCGTGAAAGTCGAATCAAGTTTGACGCTGGCCTCGGGATAAAAAGTAGGTAAGTTGGTGCCAGATAACACATCTCAGGACAACAATAAGCACTACGCTGTGACACTGCGATTCTTTGCTCCGTCTTGACGCGAAGGAACGACAAACATACATGTACCTACGTATTTAAAATATTAAGTCCGACCAAAAGCAATACTCACGGTCAGTAAACGCAGCTATTTGAAAACACAACACTATTACAGACACTGTTAGCAAGGCCATCGCGTCCAGCAATGTGTTCGCTGGGGAGGTCGGCTAGCCACTGCCATGCCGCTGTGGCCAGGATGCGGCGGATGCGCGGCGCCTGACCCGCGATAGCCCGGCGGCCCACAGACAATGCGCACTGATAAGGGCTCAACTGAACATTGTTTACGTTATTCATTCGCTTCCAGGTACTCCATACAAAAACCTTCAACTAATTCTTTCTTATGTAGATAGATAAAAACTAGATATTGTAGTAAGTAAGTAGCTATACAAAAGAAACTTTAACTTATAATTCCCTTGACCGCCCGTGGTTCCACAGCTGACGCTGCAGTGGTAGTTACCTCGTGGTGATTATCTCTGGCTGTCGCCTCGCATTGTCGCAGTCTGGTGCACACTGGTCGATGCTGCTACCTTCTCGTAAAATAGGGCTTGGAAAGCATAAGTTACAGAAATTGTATGTCACTGTAACCCAAAATAATAAATAGATATAGGTAATAAAAATGTGTTGGCTGCATGGTAGGTAGTACAGGTGCATTATGTACCTTAAAAAGGCTTCGGCTGATAATGTACAACACGCTAAATGCTAACTGCACGCATTCAAAACCTTGCTCATAATGTTATCAAGGCGTCAATGCTTCAGATCTATACCTGCCTGCCTACATATAGGAACTTACTTGCTAAATAAAAGTGCCTTTTGGACTGGACAGAATACCACACGACCTCTATCATGAATTGCCGTAAATGCGCCTCTTTCACAATGTCGAAGTCGGCGTTATTGCTTACGCTGATGATGATGTTGGCATCTGTTTCATGAAGGGTCGCGTGGCATTTTTCAAAGTGCTCAAAGTAGTCTGTAGGATGGGTGCTTGGTTGAGGAACAACCTACATTCATACTTTTACAGTGACGACTGTTATCCCCAAACGGTTAGCCAGACACTAGGCCATGGAGCGCAATGCAGCGCACTGCCATAGCCCGCGTGTGCCAGAACGGCCGCACACGGGCTAAGGCTAGCGTGATCGGTGGTGAGCACATCGCCTCCATTTTAGCTGTCGATGTATGAATTAGCAGTCTTCAGTTAATGACACGCCACCACACAACCTTATCAAAGTTTACGTACGGTCGGGGTCACCGTCGCTTTACCACTTTGCAGCGATTTTCGTATGAAGCGCACTGACCGACCGGGTATGTGCCCGTACCAAATAGACGACGCGGTGTGCAAGGGATTTTGACCTTTAGACTGGTAAAGCGAACGGAGTCTGCCATTGTACATTAAACTGCTCTAACTAAATGCAGAACTTGTGTTACAGACAGCCTCAGGAGTAGCTTAACTCATTAGTGGCATGACACACCAACTCTCGTCTGAGCAATCATAAGGTGAACGCAGAAGTCATATCATGGCAACTTCTGCGTTCACCTTCACATACTTATTGACCCATAGCTACTTTTAACGCCGCGCCGACCGTACATAAATTATGTTGATTATCGTAGGCAGTTCACTAACAAGAAGAACGTGTAAATGCAAGACTTTACGAGTTGCTGCATTCAATACCGGCGGCATAATAACTGGTTCATCAGTGATAAACTGATAAATCACCACCATGGCCATAGCCGCCTTAATTTTATAAGTACCCTAATGTAAGGGACAGACTAATTTGCGTTAGACCAAAGGATCTTAATAAATTCATTACATTTTTATAACTAATTATTTTCAAAACTTTTATTTTAGAAAGTTAGCAAAGTAAACGAAAATATTTTCAGGAAATAAATTGTTACTGCAAGTCTTTGAACAGATATCGCACGTCGCACCACATCTTTAGCGTCGCGTCGATCGGCTCAAAATAGATTTGCAAGGGAATTACCTAGCTTATCAAAATAAAATTCAACGATTATGTACGACAGTTTAATATGAACATAATATACAATATGCCGATGTTTATTTATAAAAGCAGGTAAAAACCACGAGACACGTACAATAAAATAGTATTTTATTTATTCTTCAACGTATATAATATTGTAGAGTACATTATAAATTACCTATGGTTTGTAACTGACCAATTCTTAGCCAGGCAGTGGTTTTATAGGGACCACCATACCCTGAACATAAGGTCGAAAACCAATGGATATTTTTAACATGCTGTGCCTGGCTAAGGGTTAATAATTTACTTTCGAGGTGAGAACTGCGCTTACGAGCAGTTTGTTGGTTGGGTTTGTAACAGGTGCCGCGGCTAGTCACTGTGCGCGAGTGTCGCTACATGCACAGGCTTAACGTGCCCACGCAGTGGCATTTTAAATAAAAACTTATCGTTAAAAGTAAGTATATCATGCTATCAGTACCTGGCCAAAATACATCATCTACTACTTAATTGCCTCTTATGAACTAGTCAGGATAACATAATAAAGCGTTTTAAAAGCAATTAACAAAGAAAATAAAACAATGAACCTTTCAAGACAGTGAAAATGACGCGTACCTACTTTACGAAGATTTAGCGATTCGAAACAGGAAATAATGAGACAAAATCAAAAGCTTTTTTTACAATTTAAAAACATCAAGTACCTATCCTAATATACAAAAGCAGATTCATAGTAATGACAAAAACATTACAAATAGTTCACTAACAAAACTGTAATCTCTACGTTAATTGCATATTTGTATGAGTTTTTAAGTCGAATTACATATTTGCTATCCCTCAAGAAAACCGGATCCCTTCCGATACCACCTATAACCGGAACACCCATAACTTTATAAATAAATGGTTCTAGCGAGGAGCAACGCAAATATTATCCAATACGATATTTATTTATATTTTTTATTGGTGACCGGCAGTCTGCGAGAATCATGCTCGCGCAGATACCGCCAAGCCCTACGGGCGCCCGCAAGCCTGTCAAATTTATATAATAAAAAACATTAGGATTTAATGCAACGACATGAACAAGTCAAGTGAAACAATACATTATACGCTTATGGATCGTGATTTTGAAGAAAAAGAAAGTATCTCAGTCTTAAGTGTATTCATATTGTTGCACTGGGCTTGTGCGGGGGCGGGGGCGTTTGGCTTAGGAGCAGCAGGCCCGGGCGGGGGGCGCGCGGGAGGGGCGTGTGGTGCGGGGGCGGGGGCTTAGGAGCAGCAGGCCCGGGCGGGGGGCGCACGGGAGGGGCGTGTGGTGCGGGGGCGGGGGCTTAGGAGCAGCAGGCCCGGGCGGGAGGGGCGTCTGGTGCGGGGGCGGGGGCTTAGGAGCAGCAAGCCCGGGCGGGAGGGGCGTCTGGTGCGGGGGCGGGGGCTTAGGAGCAGCAAGCCCGGGCGGGAGGGGCGTCTGGTGCGGGGGCGGGGGCTTAGGAGCAGCAAGCCCGGGCGGGAGGGGCGTCTGGTGCGGGGGCGGGGGCTTAGGAGCAGCAAGCCCGGGCGGGAGGGGCGTCTGTTGCGGGGGCGGGGGCTTAGGAGCAGCAGGCCCGGGCGGGAGGGGCGTGTGGTGCGGGGGCGGGGGCTTAGGAGCAGCAGGCCCGGGCGGGAGGGGCGTGTGGTGCGGGGGCGGGGGCTTAGGAGCAGCAGGCCCGGGCGGGGGGGGCGCGGGAGGGGCGGCGCTCGACGGCGATGCGCGCGTGGTCGGCGTCGGCGTCGCGGCCCGCCGTCTTGTCCAGGATGGCCTCGGCCAGCTCCGAGAATGCGCGCTCGATGTTGATGTTGGCCTTCGCCGACGTTTCCATGAACCGGATGCCGTGCTCCCGCGCTATCTGTAACGTCCACGACACATGTTCACATACGACGCTGCCGATCATATCGAACCGGAAAACAATTCTTTTTTAAAGTAAATCTACAATGAATAAGTGATTCAGAAGCACAGAGTGGAGTGACACAGTTCCTGTTACAGAGTTGCCGAAACGCGATTAGTTAGCGTCATGCATGAGTCATGCGCGCGTGAATGGCAATTAATTACGATTTTCTAATGCACATTCCAAAATGAGCAGGCTTGTATTCAGACAGTAAAACGCAGAATACTATATACTTTATTACTACTAATTCAGAGCCAATATGCATTAATTACGAAGTTTGTCAGATATCCTAAACTTTTTATTTTTTGCTGAATTTAGTAGTAAATTAAAATAGGCTTTGAATCCAGTTACAATACAAAAATTATGTTTGTCGCTATGGATGCACATACTAATAGTCATAAAAAAGAGGGTTAGGATGGCTGTGTTATAGGTACTAACTAAACACAACCATTATAATATATTACAAGAGGCCCGCCTGCAGCGCCGTCCCCATGGCGTACCCCCAAAAAAAATTTAATACAAACCTTGTTCTGACAATTACAAACACAACCAAAAAGGAATCAGCCAGATACGTGCAGCCGTTTAGATGTGATGTCCCACGAACATTGGTGGCAAACAATTATAGTTTGCTGCCTTATCTTTGTGAGTTCATGACTTCCTCAGAAGAATACAGTATTTTAATAACACTACACAGAGATGCCTACAAATATAGATAAGCTATTCTATCCTGATTTTCCTTTCCTTAAACGTCATTGGGTACAAATTAAAGGAACTAATAAATAATCAAATAAAGATTAACTAACTGCTGCATTAACTCACCGCTTCCCCTCGTTCTTTGCTAACAACTCTTTTTTCGTCCATGTCACATTTGTTGCCAAGTATCATCTTTTCCACATCCTCATTAGCATGCTGCAAATATATAACATAATAATGATTAATCAATACTATTTCCACTAAAGTAAGGTTGAACATTTTGGACTTAATATTATAAATATTACAATTCAGGCAAAAATTAGAAACAAACATTAAGAGAAGATAAGGGATATTGTTTCACCAGAAATATGCTACAGCTACAACTCAAGAACTTGTTACTACATATTGCAACAGCGAGGGAATAGAATCTAAGTGTCACATCAATTGCACGCATTGTATTTACACTCTTAACATCCTCTCAAGCATTGCGCTGCCGACTATTGGATAAGACAATTAAAATTCATTGTGTCTGGCATGCGACGCTCAACAGGTTATACAATTCATTCTGATTACTTGCTTATTTAGAAGTTTAGCTGAACTAAAAGCGTTACAGTCATTTGAACAACCTTTTCGTTAGTCATACAAAAAATGATCTTTTCTGTGTCACAAACCTCATCGATGTTTCTTAACCATTTAACAATGTCATCAAACGTTTTTTCGTTTGTTATGTCGTAGACTAGCATGATGCCCATCGCGCCGCGGTAGTACGACGTCGTAATGGTGTGGAACCGCTCTTGTCCCGCTGTGTCCCAGATTTGAAGCTTTATTTTCTTACCACGAAGTTCTACTGTCTTTATTTTAAAGTCAATACCTGAAAGTAGAATGAAAAGTTCTTACAATATACCGTTTAATATGTTATACTTTCTGGCAATACAACTTTGCAGCCTGAACATTTCAGGACAATAAAACTCAAGCATAATATGCAAGGCAATGATTTATTTTAAACGACATTAGTGCCCTTATAAAACAGTCACAAAGATGCGGGCGCTGCCTGGTTGGAAATAAAATTGAAAATACAAGGTGTTTCTTACCGATAGTAGATATAAACGTCGTTGTGAAATGGTTGTCCGAAAACCTAAACAGTATACATGTTTTCCCTACACCACTGTCACCGATAAGGAGAAGTTTGAATAACAAGTCATAGGTTTTCTTTGCCATTTTTGTCTAGTAAATTACAAAAAGTGTAAATTATAAATTAGAGTAACTTCCAACCAAAGTCATCCAAAATCCGACAAACTGATTTATTTATGACAGAAAACACTAAAGTTGCCAATGCAAAAGCAGCTCAGCTCAAACACAGACAGCGTATTAGACTAGGTATGGGCGTTATTTAACGTAACCAGTTTCAGTAACAGGTTATGCAGCCTGTAACGGAATCACTAGTTTCGGCTTGAACAATGAACCGGTGATTTTTCGTAACCAGTTTCATAGAGCAACGACGTTATGCACAAAGCGCGTGTAACGCCGACCGGTGACAAATGTGACTGACACAAAAAAACGTAATGTAACAAAGAACAAAAAAACGTAATTAATGTAAAAATGTGTAAAAGGCTAGAAAGAACTATGAAAATTTGTTAATAATCAAAAGGTGTAAAAAGACAGAAACGATTCTTTATATAACTTTTAAAACCTTTAAGTGAAAATGTTTAAATACTCGTAACTGTATATTATTGTATTAATTTCAAATCATTGTATAGAATGAACTTTTAAATACAATTTATCCTTCCTACATAGTTAATGCAGTTAGTCCTAAACCTGGATAAAGTATGAAGGAAGTTCATTAGATCAATGCATAATTACTTCTACAATAATTATATTGATAGATAGATATAACGCTTTATTGTACACACAAAAATATGAAAATATATAAAACTTGTTTAAATTGTCACTAAGTTCCGATAATAACTAAATGACGGTAACTAGCTACAGCATACTCATGCATGTGGTGTCACTAGTCAGGCTGTTATTAGGTTAATCATTGTCAAATCACTTGTAAAAATCACTGGTTACGAAAAATCACTCGTTTCGAAACAGGTGACGACATCGGAATAACTGGTTACGTTTCGTTTCTTTAGAATCGCGCAACGACTCATATCTAATTAGACCATAGACAGTGATGCAATCAAAGAACAAGAAACATATAAATGGGCATAATGGGTTAAATCCCTTTGCCCAACCAAAAAAAAAGAAAGTAATAGGATAAAAAAAATGGCGTCTACCATTGCGATCTCGGACCAAATATCACAATGGACAGAGTCTTTGGATTTTTAGCATGTCCGTATTTTGTTAGTGTGCAGCTTTCTATCTGTACATGTGTGCGTGACTAAAGATGTGAACAGTAGCGATGCGCAGAATAACTCACTGTTAAGAAAAGAGTGATTACATCTTTTATATCCAAAGATTTACATCACTCTTTTATATCTTTAACTCTTTAACTCCCTGGCTCAGATATGAACGAAAATGAGCTAGGGAGTTAAAGATTAACTTAGTTGAATATGCGTACGACAAGAAAGAGAATTAGAACGACCATAGATATTTTTCACACCTCTAAGTGAGTTTATTAATTTTATTTGTAGTTGTTTGGATTCTTTTTTTTTGTTCATGCTAGTTGTTACGTCTGTACTTACTCTCTTTGTTCGATAATTTATTTAGCTGTTAAGTAATTAATTATTACTATTGGTGGAAAGTTACTGATGTATGTATTAAATGTATTTGTTATTCTTTAAACAAACCGAATTTACAAATTCCCTACCACTGAAATTGTGCCTTATTATTATGCGTGAAAGATTTATTTACCTTAGCAAAACTACCGTATAATATAACTCGCACTACACATGCGCGGGCGAAATATTATACTCACAACCTAGACACATCTTTGTTTCTTTCTATTCTCCGCGATGAGTTTTGACCAGAATACATCTTAGCTACATGGATATAAAGATATAATTGGAGTTAAAGGGATATACGGAGTTAATCACTCCTTGCCTGGGATACTATATCTTTTGCGTTTGTCACTCCTGAGTTACACATCGCTAGTGAACAGTATATCGATATAATCACTTTAATGTGGTGTGTACCTAGTTCGTTATTATAATTGAAGGTTAAAGTTACTCACGTCTCACGTCCGTAGGTTTACCGTTTAGACCCTACACGTGACCCTTGGGTGGTGCTAAATGAGTGACACTGACTGAGTGGTAGAGCCACGCTGCGTTGCAGCACGCCGGGCACACAGGCCGGCTCGCCCGGCGTAAATACCAAGATAATCTCACTAAGGGTGTTACCCGACCAATCGATCGATCGTCGATCGACGGCATCGATCAACGTCGATCGAAGTTGATCGACTGGTCTGGTAGCTTTAATCGATCGTCGGATACCTACCGTTTGACTAACCAATCGATCGACGACGGTCGGTCGACGTTGATCGATAATCGACGGATACCGTTCGTCTAACCCATCGATCGACGGTCGGTCGACGTTGATCGATTAACCCTGGTTAAATTCCATCAGTTTCTTTCGAAATGTATTCAGAAAAGGACTCGTTGTTCTTGGCCAGTACGATGTTGCTCGTACTATTATTACGGAGACGCAAACGCAGAAGAATCTGGATGCAGCCGTTTTTTAAAGCCAGCGATTGCTTATTTTATCCAAATGACATTTTAAGCAGCGGTTTTTGTTCTTGTTTTTTTTTTGCGTAGCGATAGTCATGAATTTCGAGGTTAGTAGTTTCGAGGGAGGTAGAGAGGAGGGGGATGGAGGGGGTACGGTAATGGTAACTTAGTAGAATATTTGTTTTTTATTCCTAAAAATAACCTAAAATAACCTCAAAATAAAAATATCTTGAATACTATGCATTTTCGCACTTTGGCTCCCCCTCCCCCTCCCCTTCCCCCCTTTTTCGGTGTTGCTTAATCTAAAGTGCTTCCCAAGGTGTTTGGGGGAATATCATTTAGTATTTAAACGTTCATATTATCATCACTCATTATTATCAACATAAACATAATCTAATATTACGATTATTATCCAGGGCACGAAATAATTTTATTTTTTTTTATAAAAAAGGGAGGCAAACGAGCAGGCGGGTCACCTGATGGAGAGTAACGCCGGTGGTGTTACGCCGGGCGAGCCGGCCCAATGCGTGCTGCAACGCAGCGTGGCTCTACCACTCAGAAAAGTGAAGCGGCCGGTGCGTCTAATCAAACAGCTCGATTTAACACCCAATCCATTTTACCGGTCGATTGTCGATCGACATCGATCGACGTCGACTAATCCATTCTACCATCGATCGATCGATTGGTATGGTAACACCCTAATATCCGGCGTGAAATAATAGCTCTTGGTGCTGTTGTGTTTCGTTCGGGCAGTGAGGGTTCCGGAGGCCTCCCCCCCCCCACCCCGCTCACAATTCCTATTCCTTCCTTAAATGCCGGCAACGCATCTGCGATTCCTCTGGTGTTGCGGGTGTCTATGGGCGGCGGAGATTACTCTCCATCAGGTGACCCGGCTGCTCGTTTGCCTCCTTCTATTATAACAAACAAATAAAAAATAATAATTTGTGTAGTAAAGTGAAGAGCAATACTTTTTACTATTCATATTCCCGCCCATATTATTAAGATTCAATTTTGAATTATGGCTAAAATTTTTACTGTAAAAAAAGATTTTTCAAAATGTTTGAAACAGAGCCTTGAATATTTTGTAGGCTCTCAGTTATCACGTCTAATAGCTTTAACCCATTCACGTATTATTTCCGGGCATTTTGGAAACCTAAAAAAAGAATAATAAAAAGAATATTAGTAATATCGATAAAGCTTCGATACACAAATACGTACATCACTAATCATTATGCCAAAACAAAGCCTTTAAATTACATTTAATTAAGGTTTAAAACCTGATTCTTATGAATAGTGTACGATATAGTATGATTTAGAATTAGCAAAAATTAATGCTTTGCCGTTTTAATTATTAAAAAACTCATAGTAAAGCATACATATTATGAGAAATCACTAACGTATGAAATGATAATTCCTGGTCTTTCACACCTCCTTTTGTTGTTCTTGACGAACAATAAACAGCTTATCAAGACATTATGTCAATTGTATATTACACAAATAACACAAACACTAAGATTTCTTAATATTTCACTATTATTTCGCACAATCCAGCAATGTTTTGACCTAGTAGTCGGTCATGAAATGACACGTCTCACACCGACAGTGCGTCGTTGCCAAACGTACATTAACTATCTCTTTTACTCATATCACACTACAGTCATACAGACAGAGATACAAATACTTTACTTTGATACACGTATGTAAAAGCGGCAACGTCGTAAGACTCTGTCCATGTAATATTTGGTCCGAGGTTTTTCCCATCAGTTGGACTGACGTCTGTCCAAAATTTGATCGTGAATGTCGAATCGTCACTTCAGAGTTTCTAACTGAAGGCGCGACACGGATTAACCGGCGCGTCGCGACAGACTGACCGTGAGTGTGTGATCGTCACTCCAATCGCGTCAGTTCGAATTTTTCCAATGAATATTAATCGTTCGACCCAAACGCTAAGTTCAAAATTGATTGTACCGGCCGGTCGAGAACTGACGAGCCGGCGTGACGCCAGTGAGTGGGAAAATCTGTATGGCGTAAAACCTTTTGGAGTGACGCCACAGTTTTACGCCTGGACTGACGCGCAAAACTGATCGTAAGTGGCTAGCTTTAGAGAGGTAACTTCGATGCTCAGAACACTAACTAAAGCTTCGATGTGAACATTTTCACACATGCACAAAAAAAGGCGCCTATGTGTGCGTTACTAAAATGTTGCCAGCTCACAGTTGTCACTCCCTCCTAAATATGGGTAAATGTTACACAATGTCAAGAACAAATACCACGTCTACCTCTCGACAAATAACACCTCTCATTTTTGTGTCGGATGTAGAACGGTTAGGATATAAGAAACGAAAATATAAAATCAACAACAATGTATTGTGGATCAAATATCAATCAATCTTTGAGAAATTTTATACAATATGAAATAAAATAACACGTGAAGCCAAATTATAATGACTGGTATTTATGAAACAATCCGTGTCCTAAATTGTTTCTTTCTAACATTAATTTCAACGTAAGTTTAACTTTTAATCGCTGTTTTAGATAAGTAAGTATCAATCTAAATAACAAAGTCAAGATTATTTAAGTGAAAAAGATGCATTGCTGCTTTGGTTCTAATATTTCTTCAGTACTGCAACTACTGCACGATTAAACAACCTGTAACAAAAATATTGCATCTTAACTTTATGGAATACCAACCAAAAATTCATAATAAAATAAAGAAGAAAAGTTAAAAGCAAACAAAAAGTTTGATGATAAGGGAAAAATATCATCATCATCATCATCATTCTATAAACGTCCCACTGCTGGGCACAGGCCTCCCACGTGAACAAAAGCACGTAGGGATATTGGGCCATAACCCACCACGTTGGCCTAATACGGGTTGGTGGGTTTTTAACAACTGCCATCTTTACGACAAAGTACCAATTGATATTCAGAAATTAGATCTTGATAAATTTAAAATCAAAATCAAAGAAAAGCTTTATAAAAAAGCTTATTATAAAGTGTCGGATTATACAGAAGACAAAACAGCTTGGGTCTGAAATGCTCCAAGTACCTACTCCAACAGCTATTTCTAATTGCCTATAATTAATTTATATAGAGCACCATATTTAATTAAACTATTTACATTCAAATTCATATTTTGTATTTTGTGACCTGGTAACGACATATAATATATATATTTTTTGTAAATGTCGTTGCTTCTGTGCGCTGTGGTTTCTTGCGCCCGTTCTTTGCCACAGTTAAAAAATGATGTCCTGAATGAGTGGTAGGTTAAAAAATATTTGGACGTTGAAATGAAACACTTTTTTACGGATTAACTCGCGTTTAATTTACTATTTACATCGTTTTTATATTATCCTGACGTTTCGAACCCTTTACAGGGTCCATGGTCACAGGGAGACTGTGTTTCAAATTACTTATTAATTGAGTTTATTGAATAAATATATTTTGACTATTGACTATCATTGACTATTGAAAGTGGCTTAGCGGGCAAGATCGCAAGCCGAACGCGCTAGCCGCTGCGCCATCGAGCTCCTCAAGGGGAAAATATATAAAATAAAAATAAAAAATTGGTTGCCTGTAAAGTCGGTATACGGGCGAAAGTTTTACATGACAACGACTTTGAGTGGTAAAATAATTTTAATGTGAATATTCATTCGTATAGTAGGAAGAAGGATAAAATAGGAAAGGGACGCTTGCCTTTCACTTTTTATGTCTGTCTCTCTCGCTCTTAGGCGGGCTAACCATGCCCGAGTGGAAGGGACGCGTGCCTCTCACTCGCTCTCATTGTGAGCGCATAACGTGAGCGGAGCGTAACGCAGTTTCTTGAAGTGTCACCCGGCAAACCAATTTATAAGACGTTGTCACGTCAAAAATGCAAGTTTTGACACCAAAATCTCAGAAGCGACACACTTTATGATTTGTGATACTTACTTCTTGATTATTTTTTTGTTTTCATTTTTTGAGTGTTTCATCCTTTGGAAATCTAAAATAAATAGAAAATAAACTTTAATTTACACTAGGTTGGCTTGATTCTTGTGAGGCCCCTAAAACCTTAAAACTAAATTTAGTATTTTCTACCACGCTCAGTCTAACGCTCGAATATATTATAAGAAAGGTAAAAAGTACAGGTGGACATAATTCAAGCAGATAATTTATTTTATGCTATTATTTTTGGGGTAAACTTTGCGCTAGCGATGGGCGATTGTTACTAAAAAAACAATCGAATGAATCGACAATGGGCGATTTTCCGAGATCAAAAAAAAAAAAGAAATTGGTTCGTAAATGACTTCATAGATGGCGCTTAGCATAGATTAGTATGGCGCTTAGTAAAAGGCGGGTTCATGAGGAGCACGTGCATGGCTGCGTAATATTTATTCTATTCCAAAATAGAAATAGGTTCTGGATGTCCTGAATATAAATAGGTAAGTAAATACATTTTTTTTATTCTTTTGGTAGACAAGTAAAAGTGTAGAATTTATTACAGCCCATAAGTAGCCCAGCTTTCATGAAACGACATCTATCGAGTGTTTTTGAACTAATTTTTACTTTTTAATTTGGGCTGTCAGAAAATCGCCCATTGTTCTACCATGTATTCGATTGTCGATTCATTCGTCCTAACTTAGAAACAATCGAATAAAAATTGACGATTGATTGTTACTAAAAAATATTCGAATGAATCGATACAATTGTACTAGTATCTATCATGTGTTCGATTGTCGATTTATTCGTCCTTACCTAAAAGTAAGAACGTGAAAGTAGTCGAGGATGCGTGCGCGATACGAAGTTCGTAATACGAACTACCCGTTTGCTTTGCTTCGAGTTTGCAGTTGACGCCAGTTTTACTAAACTATTGAAAAGTTAGACAAAACCATTGAGAAGTGGCTCATATGTCTGAGATGTAAGAGCTATTTTTCATTGTCTAGTGTTCTACGTTACGTGAAGTTACGTCAAAACTGATATTCATTGCAAACTCGAAGCAAACGAGTAGTAAGGTCAGCGACACATCAAGCTATACCTACACATGGGTATCTTCATCTTGTGCCCTGCCTGAGGCACAAGATACCATGTGTAGGTAGGTATATATCTGAATATAAAAGTCATTTTTAAATGGTTTTGTATAGCTTGATGTGTAGCTAGCTATACCTACGTAGGTTTGATTTATTCGTGGTGAACCACCAAGGTAAGCTGTTTGTTTGTATACTTAACACCGATAAATCAGTTGTTGAAAATTGATCAGATCAACAATAACTTTCGTTCGTAGTAATTGGAATTAATGGTTTCGATTCAATCGGTTGTTTTAGTAACATTTGCGAAGTTACTAATAATCAATCAACTGGTTACTACCTACTAATAATAGTAATGAATCAATCGTTTGCTCTAGGAACATTCGCGCAGTTTACCTAATAACAATATTGAATAATAACGATTTTCATTCGAACACAATTAACTGTCGATTGTTTATAAAATAATGGGCGATTTTCTGACAGCCCAAATTAAAAAGTAAAAATTAGTTCAAAAACACTCGATAGATGTCGTTTTATGAAAGCTGGGCTACTTATGGGCTGTAATAAATTCTACACTTTTACTTGTCTACCAAAAGAATAAAAAAATAGTATTTACTTACCTATTTATATTCAGGACATCCAGAACCTATTTCTATTTTGGAATAGAATAAATATTACGCAGCCATACACGTGCTCTTCATGAACCCGCCTTTTACTAAGCGCCATACTAATCTATGCTAAGCGCCATCTATGAAGTCATTTACGAACCAATTTCTTTTTTTTTTTGATCTCGGAAAATCGCCCATTGCGTTATTATTACTAATAATCGATTAGTAATGATTTTTATTCGAACACTTTCGATTGTCGATTGTTCTAGTAACAGTCGCGTAGTTACTGACAATCGCTCAGCGATTATATAGTATCGATTTTCATTCGTACACAATCGACTGTCGATTGTTTTTATAACAATTGCGCAATGGGTGATTTTCTGACAGCCCAAATTAAAAAGTTAAAATTAGTTCAAAAACACTCGATAGATGTCGTTTTATGAAAGCTGGGCTACTTATGGGCTGTAATAAATTCTACACTTTTACTTGTCTACCAAAAGAATAAAAAAAATATTATTTACTTACCTATTTATATTCAGGACATCCAGAACCTATTTCTATTTTGGAATAGAATAAATATTACGCAGCCATACACGTGCTCTTCATGAACCCGCCTTTTACTAAGCGCCATACTAATCTATGCAGCGCCATCTATGAAGTCATTTACGAACCAATTTCTTTTTTTTTTCGATCTCGGAAAATCGCCCATTACTATTAATCGACTAGATAAGATTTTCATTCGAATAAATTCGATTGTTTTAACAATCGAATAATTCGATTTTATTTAGTAACAATCGCCCATCGCTACTTTGCGCAGTACCTGACAATACTGATTACAGGTTATGTTTAAATATTTTTATGAAATTTCCGTATTAAACCAAAAGCACACATATCTAAGACTAGAATTAGAGATTTGCAAACATTTATTAGCATTTTGAATAGAAACGAATCAAATATTGCATGGTAAATTGCTAATAATCATCGCGAAACCTGACTAACAAAACTTACGTAAGAAACAAAAATGTCTTTGGTAAGAAACGATATTCCAGGCACTTGCCACTCACTTCTATTACTGCAATGTTTGACTGAACAACTCATTGTTCAATTAAGCCTGCCGGAATAATATGTACACTTAGAAGATACACTTATTCAACTAAAAAAACAAATAATTATTTGGTAGGTAAAATAATGACAGCGATTTGTTTGGGGCCAAGTGTCGCTGGCTCCATGTAAAACGTTGCACAGTTTCACCGACACGGTCCTTTCATCCTATGTTTTGTCTTAGTTTTACTTAGGGTAAACATGATGTAGGGGTGGATCAATAGGTCACATGGGGGGATGACCTACCACCTCACCCAGCTCCTCACGGGGCATGGGTGTTTCGGCCGCTATCTGCATAGGATTGGCAGGGAGGAGACTCCGGTCTGCCACCATTGCGGACAAGAAGAGGACACTCCTGAACATATGCTCGAGGAGTGTAGTGCCTTCGCACCACAGAGGCGTACGCTGGAGATGGCCTTGGGAGGGAGAGGCACTCTGGCTCTGCCGGATGTGGTAGCCGCAATGGTGGAGAGTGCGGAGAATTGGGCGGCGGTGGCTGGCTTCGCTGCGGAGTGCTTGGGTCTCAAAGAGGAGGCCGAGCGTGTCCGGGAGGAGTCAGCCAACGCCGCGCCAATGAGGAGGAGGAGGGCGGGGAGAAGGAGGCGAAGATTCGCCGATCTCCAGCCACCGTAAGGTGGCGCCGCCCTGTTTGTGTTGTCTGTCTTGTCTTTGTTGTTGTTTGTCTTTCTTTCTTTGTGTGGAGTGGTCGAGTGGAGACTCCGTCTCCAACCGGACTGGCCAGGAGGGGGGCACTGCCATGGGTATGTCGTCATACCACCCCAAGTGCCCCGGGTACACTGGACGTGTTCTTGTCCAGGTGTTCCTTTTTGTTTTGTGTGTTCTATGTGTTCATGTTTTGTGGTCGTTTGGCGTCCGCATGTCCGGGAAAGCCGGGCATGTCAGTCTTTGTTTGTGTGTCGTGTTCGCCCCCTTCTGGGGCAATGTCTGCTGTGCTGTATGCGCGTAGTCGCCGTGTGTTGGCGCGTAACGACTGCTGAATGCGGTGGTTATAGGCCCACACACGGATGACGGGGTGGCCTCGCGTGGTCAATTCCCCCGTGGATCAGGTCCCGTGACCGCCACTCTAAGAGCCCTACGCTATCGGAGTTTGGTCCCCCGGTGATTAGTGGGTAGGCCCCTCCCTCTCGCCCGACGATTACGTCGTGGAAAGGGGGACGGGAGAGTCCCACATATCCAGTCTCCCTTCTGGAGGCTGGAATCCATAAGCAGGGATTACACCGGGTAAAAAAAAAAAAAAAAAGGGTAAACATGATGTGCCGAAACGGAACAAAAGTAGAAATGGATTAAGGCAGAAAGAGATAGCAAACTTATGCTCTAGTTATAGATCTCAATGGCGTCTACCCTCAGAACCATAACTATATAATCTCAGAATAATAACTGCTTTAGTTAATCTATCACAGACGTATAATAAGAAGTACGTCTGTGTATTCTATGTAGTTAATGTTCTGAGGGAGCGTCTACCTGCCAGTAGTTTTATGTAATCTAGTTTTGGCGATTTACGGGTGTAAAAATTAATATATCATTATTAATAAATTAATCATCTTATTATTAGTAAAAGATAATAATTTAAAAAAAAAGTTATTTTAATGTCATTTTTGCACCTGTGTTCTGGCTGATTATAGTATACCAGCGATTCGCCCTATTCGCCCCAGCTTCGCACGGACGCAATCTCTGACCTTCCCGTCATATTTTTTATAACAAACTTTATATTCTCAAATACTCCCTACAATTTAATAGAATATGTCTGTGGTCGAATAACACCTATTGAATCATTCGAACAATTCGAACAATCGCCCATCACTAATAGGAAGTAGGTACGTACCACAGACATATAATGTCTGTGGTACGTACTATATGTTGAAGCCATTGAGCTTTATAACTATAGAGAGAGTGTGAAACCCAAATCAGGAATCCATGACCAATAGCTCATTGCCTAAGTGCGTTTGGTTAGACGCCTCTACCGCCTTCGTAGAGGCGTCTAACCAAATGCACTTACTGGTAACTGGGTCAGTGAAAACAGATGGAATCTTCTCGGACAGCTTTCACCCTAGCGCTGGAGTCAGACAAGGATGCATAATTTCATCGCTTCTGTTTAATATGTACACGGAGATAATTATGCGTAATAACCCTTAAGGACTAGACGGACGGTGTAACCATAGGTGGATACAAAATAGCCAATCTACGATATGCAGATGACACACCCTTTTTGTATCTAGTAGTAGCCGCATGGAAGAACTTCTCCTGAAAATAGAACGTGTCAGCCTAGAGTTTGGTTTGAAGATAAATCGCGGTAAAACTAAGACGATGATTGTGGACAGAGCTAACAACAACTTGCCAAACATCACCAATATAGCAAACTGTGAGTTAGTACAATCCTACATTTACCTTGGGGCTCCTATCTGAAATCAGGGAGGCTGCATAGATGAAAGTTAAGAAACGCATGGCTATGAGCAGAAGTGTAATGGACAAGCTAAAGAAAATATGGAGGAACAGAAACATAACAAAAGCCACAAAGGTTAGGAAAATTGTTGATGTTCCCATATTCCTGTACGCCGCCGAAACATGGACACTACGGCAAACCGAAACTCACAAGATAGACGCTCTAGAGATGTGGTATTGGAGGAGGATGCTCGGGGTCTCTTGGACCGAGTTCCGAACAAATGCCTCCATCCTTGATGAGCTTGGCATAAAAGAGCGCCTATCCACCCAAGTCGCCCAAATGTGCAGGCGGATTCTGATATTCTTTGGGCATGTTAGTCGGCGTGGAAACGACTCCATACAACATACAACGTCTTGTCGTGCAAGGGAAAGTTGAGGGCTTGTGCCCTCGAGGGAGATCCCCAATAAGATGGACGGACCAAGTGAAGGCTGCGGTGGGCGCTCCCGTGCACGAATGTTTTTTTTTTTCTTTTTTTATAAAAGAGGGAGGCAAACGAGCAGGCGGGTCACCTGATGGAGAGTAATCACCGCCGCCCATGGACACCCGCAAAACCAGAGGAATCGCAGACGCGTTGCCGGCCTTTAAGGGAGGAATAGGTTTAAGGAAGGAATAGGAATTGGGAGGAGGGGGGGGGGGGAAGGGGCCTCCGGAACCCTCACTGGTCGGACGAAACACAACAGCACCAAGTGCCATTATTTCACGCCGAATATTAGTGAGAGGGTGGTATTACGCCGGGCGAGCCGGCCCAATGTGTGCTGCAACGCAGCGTGACTCTACCACTCAGTAAAAATGTGCCCGATTAACGACCAGCAGGCAGAGGTGGCGGGATGTCGTGCGGCGAGCACTGTCTGCTGCCTAACCTACCGGAACGTGATAACTCTGGCAAGAGTGAAGCGACTAAGAAGAAAGTAGGTACAGAAAAAGGAGGCGATGAGCTTTTTTTTAGGTAATTTAGGGGATGTAACCGCCTCTGTGGTCTAGTGGCTAAGTCACCGGTCTCAGACCCAGAGGTCCCGGGTTCGATTCCCAGCGGGGAGTACATCTTTGTGTGCTCGGTTTGGTTGGTGGTAGGGCTGTTAAGTCCGCCTGGCTAGCTACCACCATCTTATCTAAGTCTGTCGCCATAACAACGATGTTTTAGCATTGTTGTGTTCCGACAGCTTGAGATAAGATAGCCAGTTCCTCAGTGGTTAAGGATTCCGGGTGAAGCGCGCTTCCACCTTCGGCCTTATCGTCACTTACCATCAGGTGAGATGAAGACCAAGCGCTTACCCGTTAAGGAATAAAAAATAAAAAATCAATTTTATTTAGAAATTTGGAACGTGGCAGATTTCATCAGATTTGCCAATTTTGAGATGGTCGCACTCTACGACCTCAGAACATTAGGATAATGTTCTGAGGTCGTACTGTTTGCTTTGCTCTTTGTTGACTTCTTGGCGGGAAAGTGAAGCGTCTTGTCTGCAGTTTAGTTTTATTTTCAATAATTTGTGTTTTGTCGAATATTAATGTGAAATAATGGTGAATAATTTACTGTTAAGTGTTCGTGAACGTGCATGAGTGTTGGCAAATAAAACAAAACGGTGCAACATCACTTTTCAAATTCTCTCAAGAAGTCTGTGTGAGATCTCAGTAAAGTCCCACATCATTACTGGAACTCAAAAGGTTTGGGGGGAATTTCATTTAGCATTAAACGTTCATATTATCATCACTCATTAATTCATTATCATCAGTTTAAGCATAATCAATGGTCATGGAACAATTGATTAAAAAATGCTCTCTTACTTTTTAAAATGTTGCCAGAGGTATAAAATAAAATAACCATGCAATCTTTATAAGAATATACTGAATAATACCGAGTAACAAAAGAGGATGAACCAAAAAGGAACTTTTATCGGGACTAAATTAATTTAATATTAATAAAAAAACCACAAATTTAAACAGATATCTTTTTATGCACACTAATATCTAAATAGTAGGTGTATTTGTTCTAATTAAATTCATACCTGATATTTCTGTATTTTTTCCAATAATTCAGTGATAATTTGATAGTCTAGAAGTGGGACACGCCATTTTCCATACAGTGATAGTGAGGTCCCTAACCACTTGATTGCTTCACGGTACTATAGCACCGCGATCAAAAGACGGTCGTTTGTCGCGCGGTGCTACAGGACCGGGCCGATCGCTCTTCGATTTCTACCCATTCGGCAGGTTTTTTTATATACAGCGACACCAAAACCTCTTGAGTAATTTTGATTATGAATTTGGCAACACTAATATATCAAAAAAAAGTAGAAGAGGCCTGTGATTGGATATAGAAATAATTTAGAACTTAGGTCAGTTCACGTCATACTTTTTTTTTGTATGTGAAGTAGTTTGTTTTGATACTAAGCCTATTGAATTGCTTCCAAATCATAAAAAGTTTATTGGGATATTATTCTAGTTTCAAATAATGTAAAAAAACACTAGTTATCGATTTAGATTTAATACTATAAATCAATTCTTATTACAAGTCGAAATTTTCTCTTTAGCGAAATTCCCGAATTTCTCATAAATTATTTTACCATTACAGGTACTCGTTTTTTTTTAAATACTCAGCTTCATCCATAGGCTATATGAAATAGAAAATCATTTGATCGTATATAAACAGGATCGGGTCATAAAAACGGTTTTAACGCGACTGTTCAAGTGCACTACGATAGGTAACGCAAAATAAAAATAAAATAAAATAAACTGCGTGACAAACAAGGTAAAATGAGCGCCGGCCGCGAAACAAACGAGTGGCTAAAGAATTTTAATATTTCATAATTCTTATCGATCACTAACAGGAAAGTGTTGCAGGAAATAAAACTATTGTTAGTTCCGATACTCAGCCCTTCAACATTTTAACATTTTGGGAAGTTACAATTTATGGCGGCACTTCACTTGGCTTAGCGTGTTCGTGTAGCGATATCGTTGTGTTTGCCCAAATAATCTGGCACTTCGCTTGGCGTCAAACAAGCCGTCCACACATGGACTGTACGGGCAAACATCTCAAATATTTGCTTGTTCACAAACAAATTGAATGCATCAGTGATGGACGTGGCAGTGACAGCAGCTTATTATATTTACCTGAATGCGGCTTACCAACACCTGTTTTTTTATTGTGCTAGTAAGTTATTTTGAATAACGATCCATGCATCGTTCAGTCGGTTTTTGTTTTTATGAGAGGCATTTTTGGGGTCCAAAATACAAGGATGCATTTGGTATAATTCCCAAAATCGCAATACGGTTTCGTTTGTCCAATCCATTTTACTACGGTTACGTCAATGATATTGTTTAATATCATTGTTTGAAGTGCAATCATTAAAATTATACTATCTCTTTCATTTGCGTGCTATTTCGTATCTTTTGTTTTACTTAACAGTGAAACTTGTCAATATGTGCAGTTTTGGATTGCTCGGAACAGATTTTAAAAGCAAATTACTATGAACGTAACGTAACATATAGTTTATAATATCATTGGTTTACGTATAAAAAACTAAGCACGACTGAACAGGACAGCCGCACGCGCGCTTCTGAACAGAACCAAGTCGACGCAAATATTTGCCTTATTTGATTCCTTTGATGTGTTATCAAAAACCGACAAGTGGACGGAAACGCATATTCGCTATTTGCGTTGTTTGCCATATTCGTGCAAATAAAGCAAATATGTTCAAATAGACCGTCTACACATTGCCGTGTTCGGACAAATAATGCAAATACGCGAACACGAGACGCCAAGTGAAGTGCCGGCATTATGCAAACAACACAAACTGCTTTAAAAGTTATGGGACACTGGCATAGAGCCCGTTTATAAAAAAAATAAGAATTGCTCAACTAACTCTCCACTACCAACCTCCTACCTAGTACCTACCTAGTCACAATCAGTCAACTACAGCGATCATGGCAATGTCATCCATGTAAATCCATGTCAATGCAATTGTTACCGGCAATCTGTATAATTCAGGTATTCTATACAATACCTAGGCAATGTATAGAATACCTGGGGCGTCCAGGCAATGTATGAAATATTAAGTATATTATTGTCCATTACACACTTTACCTAGGTAATGTATAAAATTCCTAGGGATTGTATAGAGTGCCTGCTGGTCCACCGGCAATGTGTAAAATAAACAGATTTTTGTCTATATTTATTAATAAGACTTTAAACTATCGCGTTGCATTGCATTAAAACTGTTTTGTTTTAACGGGACTTAACACGATTAATTTTGTTCAAGACACAAGGGTTCGCTTGTGACCACGGCCGCAGCATCGCGGCCGAAACGTCAAGCAGTAAGTAGATAATTATATACTTACATAATTAATCATGTTAGGTCCCGTTAAAACAGTTTTTATATTTATTAATGTTAATCAGCCTACCTATAAAAATACAAAATGTTAGGTTAAAAACAACTTTAATAAAATAACATTTAGGATGCTCCTTAAAAAAAATCTTTGGTTAGACCTTTTTTTTCAGAACAATAAAAGAATTACTGCACTCAAAAATATTTATTTAATCAGTAACTAGGTCCTATGCAAGAAAGTATTAGACATTTAAGACATAAAAACTTTTTAGTCATAATAAACTTTTAAATAATCAATAAATTATTCTTATATATACTCTTCAAAATAGCACCTAAGTAGGGTGACGGACCCAATTAGAGCACTTTAAGAGGTCATTAAATTTCAACTCTAAATATTTTATATATTACAATATTCTATAACTTTTGTGTTGTGTTATTAATGTTGAGAATATAATCACCTGTTGTGTAAAGTAAGATTTTTTAAATATTTGTAGTAATTATATAGTCAAAATTACAATTTATCAAAAAACAAGCCTATCATTATTTATCAGCACTGTCATCACCAATTAACATTACCCACTTACCCAATTATTATCACTGTGAACTGTAATACGTTTTAAGGGCTGAAAAATAAAATATCCTTTAGAAATTAGTAGGTGGAGTCTCCTATTATCGGCCCCCTCCTAATATCGGCCTTTCCGAGAAAATGAAACATAACTATAAAAATAGATCTAAAACTATAATAGTTTTTATGCAAAAAGTAACTTTATATCCATACGCATATCCTCTCATATTTTGGTGCGGGTGCCTCAAGATTTGAACGTTTAGTTGGCAATAGAGCACGCGCAGGTACAGACGTGCGTCGTTTGGTGGCATTGTTTAGTCAAATCCCTGAGTCGGCGCATTTCGTTAGTAAGTATTTGAATGGAATTAAACATACCTATGGTATTTTATTTTATTTGATCATGAAGAAAACCAGTCAAAGTACCGTTTAGATAGTATGTTTTTACATTTATTTATCTTTTTTATGAAATAATCGTGGGGTCGAGATTAGGGATCTGTATTATTGATAAATCTCAATATCGGCCGGGTGGCCGATATTGGGGAAATGCATGAAAACGTTAAACAACATGTTTAGCTATTTTATATATTAGCAGTAACATAAATAAGGTTAAAAATGAAACAACAGCTCAGTTTGATCACTAGATCCTAACGTCGGCCGCCTCAAAACGATTTTTATCAGCTACGGCCGATATAAAGGGAATCGATGCGTAATAACGGCCACCAAGTATTGGGTACCTACTTTCATACTACCCTCGAACTTTACAATAAAAAGGAAAATATTGTCAAACAACGCGATGCAAGAAAAAAAAGAATTGAATAGAATAAAGCGGAGAGAGAAAGAAAAAAACTGGAAAAGAGAATAAAAAAAATAAAACAGCCAAAGAAAACAAAATTAGTAAAGAAGAGATTATTATAGGACAGCAATCGCGAAACTGACCTCACTGATTTACCTTCTCAACACATAATGGAAAAGGAGAAAATTCTTTGTGCTGGCTGTGAAGAAGAACTAAATTAGTGATGTCGAAGAAGATGAAGACAAAAATTATTGGATGCGACATAATGCCCCTATGGTTCCACTTAAAGTGTACAGTTCATCGTGGGCGAAATTATATTGATGTTGCTAAAGAAGATTATACTTGGTATCACTGTTTAGAGCATTTAAATTGAAGATACTTTAAGTACAGTTAAGTTTTTTGTTTACGTTATTTGGTAATTATTTTTATTTATTAATAATTTGTTTTTGGAGTTCCTTTCTTGATTTTGCTTAATAATGTTGAATCATTGTGATCTTTAGTTTATAATAAGTAACAGACATTATTGAATTTTTTAAGACTGAGATCTAAAGTAAAGACTAGGTTTAATTATTAATTATATATAAGAGTTAAAAAAAGTGATTTGTACTTGAGTTGAAATATAAAACGATATAATTTTTTACTTCAGTTAGTAGTTTTATTGACCTAACTTCACATTAGAAAAGGTATGCCGATATTAGGGTCACAGGCGGCGGATATTAAGGTGTTGGAGGCCGATATTAAGGGAAATCAGCATACTCGGAAAAAGCATCTTTATTATCAAAAATAACAAACGATTCGTAATTTTGAAAAAATAGTAATGGAGTTTCAGTATCCCTCTACCCAAAAAAGGCATTGCAAGAAAGCAAAAGCTATTAACGTAAAAATTACAAGCAGTCAAAGTACACAAAAAGTTGACATGGCCGATAATTGGTGCCACCACTACTCTTTTTTATTGTACCATTTCTATTAATTATGGCACATCAAAATTTACCTTAACATATAACTTGTTCAACTTTCAGTCGACTGTAATGAACAGATCTTTGGAATTAGGAACATTACTTTTAATAAACTTTAAAATTATTGATCTTAAAATAAAACCATAACATTCTTTGCTAAAAGTAAAATAACCATTAATTATTTGCTTAAAACTAGGAACCAGTAAAGGCAGAGCAATACAAACATTACTTAAAAATAGGTTACTCCTCAGTATACTGTTTTCTTCTCATAATAATTCTTTTCTTTCTTTTATTAGGGTTTTTTGTTGTTTTTGATGGGTTCATCTTAATAGATCTGAAACATGTAAAAATAATTTAAACAAATCCATATATAAGAATAGTTTTGAACCCAATATCAGCACCATGATGATAAACGGTAAATGGATTTACAGCACGGGGCTGAAACTTGGATAAAAAGGCTAAATTCACTTTTTACACAACACTCAACCTTATTATATATATATAACCCAATACTTTTACTTACACACAGTCCATTATTAAAAGAAAAACATTATTTATGATTATGTCTATTTTATCCAATTTTCAGCAGGTGTGCTGATAATTGGACAACTTGAAATTTCTGTATCCAGATATTGTCACCACTCTATAACTATTGTAAGTAAAAAAATACCTTAAAATTATTTCAATTTAGGATGCGACAACCGTTAAAGCCGGGTCCGCTGCGCCAGATTTTTGAACGGAACATTGTTCGAAAACTTAAATAAGGGGCGTGGCCCATTGAGTAATAATGTGGCTCATTGAGTAATTTATGTTTTCGAACAATGTTCTGTTCAAAATCTGGCGCAGCGGACCCGACTTAAGAATGTGTTTAAATAGTGCTATAATCGCATTACTAAATGACTAATAAACGTGAGAAAAATCTTACCCTTGATGTGTCAGAATGGCTGAAAATCACTTTTAATCACACAACATTTACTTCTCCTCAAGAATAAAGCACCATTAAAAATGGTAAACTAAACACAGTGTTGCTAGTACAATAATTTAAAACTATCTGAACGCGTTTTCTACCCTTGCAACTTTAAAATTATAGACATTACTCAGAACAATAACTAAAGCATTATCTTAAATTTTTAGTTTTTTTACGAAGTGCTGATAAACTGGGCCCTTATTCTGTATCGATTTCTTGTTTCAAAACCACGTTAATTCCTTAGAAAGTTACGATATCTTCCCAAAAACGTATGCGTTTGACGTTTGTGCGCGGTAAGGTTTAGGTGTGGAATCTATAGATTGCGATACAGAATCAGGGCCCTGGTGCAGTGCTGGTATTTGGGTCAGTCACCCTAGTATCTTTCCGTTACTACAGTAAAATCACTTTAAAATAAAGTGCAACTAAAAATTCTTTTGTAACACAATGTAATTTTCTTACAAGTAGGTACTTAGGTACGTAACAAGTTTAAAAAACATAAGGAACAAAACAATTCCGTAAAAATAATAAGTAGGTCTACTGCCATTTCACACATTACCGGATAAAAATAAATATATTTCATACATTACCTACACGTTTTAGGTATTCTATACATTGCCTAGGTATTGTATAGAATACCGGATTATACAGATTGCCGGTAACATAAATATTGAAAAATGAAATCAAAATGCAAGTTAGGAGGGAAATAACTATTAAAATAAGCCATGATTCTGTACGTTAATTTAACCATCATCAGGTTTAAGTACTACAAAAAAAAGGTTAGGTACTTTTCCCTCGAAAAGTTACTTTTTTGTACATTTCAGGCAATGTACTGTAGTGTAATATGTCTGTGATTTCAGGTTACTTTTGACAACACATCTCTGGCAACACTGAGTAGAGCGTGCAGCGCAACCAGCGTTGTTCTAGTACCGTAAAACGGGGAAAATAGGAATGGCGGGGTAAATTGGAATAAAAATCTACTTTTTTAAACCGTTCTGTAGCGTTGGTATTATTTAAGGCAGATCCACACTTTCTTGTTTTTCGAATAGCTTATATTTTTTACTGCTGGTTACACTGACAATTTGTGCCAGCCAATCAGGGGCCCAAGTCTGCTAATTTACGAATGGCATAATTGAATCGCAATTGGATCGTATTGTAATTGTTTGACACATTTGGTATTCTCCTACTCATTTAAGAATACCAAATGTGTTAAACAATTACAATGCGATACAATTGGGCGATTTTCCGAGATCAAAAAAAAAAAGAAATTGGTTCGTAAATGACTTCATAGATGGCGCTTAGCATAGATTAGTATGGCGCTTAGTAAAAGGCGGGTTCATGAAGAGCACGTGTATGGCTGCGTAATATTTATTCTATTCCAAAATAGAAATAGGTTCTGGATGTCCTGAATATAAATAGGTAAGTAAATACTATTTTTTTATTCTTTTGGTAGACAAGTAAAAGTGTAGAATTTATTACAGCCCATAAGTAGCCCAGCTTTCATAAAACGACATCTATCGAGTGTTTTTGAACTAATTTTTACTTTTTAATTTGGGCTGTCAGAAAATCGCCCGTTACGATTCAATTATGCCATTCGTAAATTAGCAGACTTGGGCCCCAGGTTTCACTAAAAAAATACGTTGCAATAGAAGTAGTAGTCCTCACATGTGAATATTGTGCTTTTTCACTTTAGGTTTTTGCCTATTTAGAGTGAGGGAAAGTGTTGGAAAAGATTAATTTTGATAATAATAGTAGTTAGTGGTTTGAAGAAACGTGAAGGGAAGTAAATAAATACGATATTTCATTAGAAATCCTCGTTTGAGTCAAACAATAATTTTTTAAGTTATTTTGGTGATAAAAGGAACGCGAAGGGGGAAAATTGGCACATGAACGGGTATAATTGGAACAACATGGGGGTTATTTGGTTTCAGTATGAGGTAAATTGGAATTCCCTTATAGGGTTGCCAAAACCCTATAAGTACTTAGATAAAACTTACGAAAATTAATTTTCGGAATACTAAGAATAATGTTATTATTTACACTTCTTTATAAACTCCAATATATTTTCTTTAATAGTTGGCTCAATATTATTAAAGGTACATTGCAATTTTATTTACATCAATTGTTTTTAATTGTATTATGCTTATTAGATTATCAAATATAACTAAGCAATAAAATTAGATTATTTTATTTTTTTATTCTACTTACATTTATTTTGGACACCAATCTGAAACTAAACTAACTAGGTCTCGTTTTATTAAGTTAGGAAGAAGATTTTAATTTTATTTTAAAGAAGAATATACAAATATACAAACTAAATTTGTTTACGCTTACACCAATTATCTAGAGACCAAGATGAGTATTCTTAAAACAACAATAACAACAAAATAACAAAAACATAGAAAAAACACCCAGACCTGAAATCCATTTAGAAAAACAGTTTTTCTCAAAATTGACCCGACCGGGAATTGAACCCGGGACCTCAGAGACCCGGCGTGCTAACCACTGGACCACGGTGGTCGTCGTTACCTACTTAAATAGTGACAACCCTAGCTAAAATTCCGATTTACCTTACTCACGAACCTATTATCCCCGTTAGGGGTAAATTGGGATCCAAGAGGGTTTTTGTTGAATTTCTTAAAATATAACAATATATTGGCATTTTAAAGACATCTAAGACTTAAAAGAGCTTATCACGCATACATAAGTATACTAGGAGATACTCTAACCGTTCCGGAAGAAAGGGTAAATTCCAGTTGAAAGTAAAAATTGGACCAATTTACCCCGTTTTACGGTAATATACGGCATTCAGGTCTTAGATTAGATAATCTTTTTCAGAGATTCAGGTATCTTCAGCATCCAAAATACGGGATAAGTGGTCTGTGGGTATACGGCAGCTATTTGATTACCGTATTAAAATATACGGCAATATACGGATTAAGGAAAAATGGTATCGTTACCGGTACCTGGTACCGTTGTAAATTAATTGCTTACCATTACATGAAATGAGCTCACAGAAAACCGATGAGTTTTGGATTAAATTTCGTGATAGAACAGAACTAAAATTATATTAATTAGCATCATTTATTATAACCATGTTTGAGTTGTTGTTTTTGAGTCCCCGATATCAGTTACTCCGTGATCAATGATCATGGTACATGCAACTGCGCCGAAATATCGGGGACTCAAAAACAACAACTCAAACGTGGTAAAAATTATTGTACCTAGTGACCATGAAAGTTAAAATGTTATTAGCATCTTTTGCTTTTAAAATATTTGTTTGCCACACTCCAACGCATACTGCGAACATATCTTCAGTGAAGTAAATAATAATATGAAAACAAGACTTCGAAATAAATTAATAACTTCAATTAATGGAACTCTTCAAGCCAGACAAGCAACCCGTAATAACGGTAATTGTACACAACTTCAAGTGCCAAACGAAATGATTCGCAAAATGAAAGACTAATAACAGTACAAACTAAATGCAACAGAATTAGAAGTACCAGAAACTATTCCAAACCTACATACATGGTGAAGAATAAAATGAGTAGTTTATAAGTATTTTTTTTATTTTTTTTTTAGAATTAGGGATAACAAACAGCCAAGTAGTAACAATATAGTGTGATGAAAACATTTATACCCATATTAATTTGGCCAGATCAGTTATCCACAGGTTTACAAATAATTAAATTACTTAAAAACTTAGACTAGACTTATAGTAGGTACTTATATAGCGTAAATCTCCAAGTAGATAACAATTTTATATAAAAAGAGATAAAAAAAAGAAGCAGAACTACTACTAATACATGTAAAGATGCAATATTTCCTAATACAGTTTTTCTTCCAAAAATTCCTTGTATGTATTAAAACATAATATGGATATTAAATTATATTAAAATTAAAATAAATAAATAAGGATAACAATTAATTACTTAATTAAAATAATATTAAATACTGATAGTTATGATACATACACACGCATGACAGAGAGACTAGACACGCATAGTCATCACTTGTATTTTTTTTAAATTTAAACCTTTTAAAGAAACATTTTGTGTAATACGGCAATTTTCTAAGATTTCCCTAAAAATACGGCAGTTTTAGAATTAGAATACGGCAACCCTTTTGTCAGAGTCAGGAACAACACTGAGCGCAGCGCACGCAACGCAGGCAACGCAGCTTGTATTGCAAAATCAATAACTTTTGAGTTTTGGTTTCCTGTCATTCCCTGATCGATCTTGGTCTTGAAATTAAACTGTTAAAGAAGTTAGTGAACTATATAGCGAACGGAATATGATAACCCGTCGACATTTATACGTAGTTTAGTTAAGCGGGAATCGATCTTCAATACGATGCATCGACGAGGCGGGAAACGCATCCGAATGGATGACCCTCCTCCGGAGTACGCGAATTCTACACCTACGCAGGTTCCCTCGACCGACGGTGGACAGTCGACACACGAGCCGGATTTGAATCAATCAGGATTGGACACTGCAGCTCCTGCTGAAGTTGTGCGTGAGGAAGCAGACGAGTCGCACCATGACGAAGAAGAGCCACGTTCGCCGTCCCCGGTGCCGACCAAACGTGTGACGCGCAGTCGGGGCCGCGGCGCTGATGGCGGCGGCTACGTGGGGCGGTTGGCCGAGTCGCCGCCGCCGCCGCCGGTGCGCCGCAAGCCCCGCGGCGGCGGCGGCCGCGCGCGGGGTCGGGGCCGCGCCGCAGCGCCACCTCCCGCCTACTCGCCTCCTCCAGTCTTGTTGCCAGGAGATGATGAGAACAGCCTTTACAATATTCTCAGATTTAACAAAACTGCCATTAATGTAAGTTTTACTATTTAACTATAATTTAAAAACAAAAATTATTTTATGTTAGCAATTTGCCTTTATTATGAATGGAAACATGAATCTACAGCACCACAATTGTATGCTAAAGATTATCTAGCCTACATTTTTTAATGCTTCTTTGTTTGATAGTTTTGGGAAATGATCATCAGATAATCGGATGCATATTTATTTACTTACAGTTGAGATGTTGACTGAGGAATGCACTTTTGTATTGAAAAAAATCCTGTGATTTCTGAATCGACAAATTTAGTGTTTTGATTATATGATACAATACTACATACATTTACTCTACTGATATCCTATATCTACACCCGATTTGCTGGATAAGATCACCTTTGTACACTTCGATAAAGGATTTAGTACTTAATTTATAAAACTTATTATTATTGTTCTGGCGAATGCCTTTCGCCGTAACAATGTATGTAGTATTATTGTATTGTATTTTTATTAACTAACATTCTCTACCCTTTCTCTTACACTCTACATAGTTATAAATTGCATGTGGAGTTAAAAATAAACTTCAAGTGAACTGGTACACATAATTAATTATGTAATCTTGGAGTCCCGGGACTATAAAATAACTAAAAATTTACTTTAAGTAAATAAATATCACAGACCACTTATCCCATAGACTCCGCATACGAGGGTAACGTCACTCATACTACATATGCAGTCCATTGCATATGTAAGTGACACGCCCCCAAACCTAGATTCAGTCGTAGTTTGACAGCGCCGCGGCACGCTAAAATTAAAAAATCTATTAATAATATAAATATGCCGTATTGCGCTGTTAAATTGTGTGGAAAGTGAAGCAAAACTTCTAGCTTACAAAAAGATAATATTTCATTTCATCTGTAAGTACAATTTTATGACGTAAAAGAATAAATTTTAAAATGGTGTAAAAATTCAATTATAAATTAAGAAAAATGCATGCGTTGATGTCTTTTAAAAAGTCCCTTTCATTCTGTTGTAAATGCATAAAGCACTATCTCCCTCTGTTTTGGTGAGTGTTGCCTAAGTTAGAACCTACAACTTGACGATAAATTTGTTACAAATATCGATAATTTTTTATTAAGTTTAGTACTTTGTTTTACCATTATGACATTATTCGGTTATGAGAACGAAATCAAATTCACTGGTGTATTTTGGTAAATTCAAAAATAACAATAAGAAGCTTTCACGTAAAATGTAATGTTGACTTTAGCAATTTCTAGCAAAATATCATTTCTATACCTCGAGTTTTCGTAACCGAACGGAAAGTTTAGTGTATATGTACTAAAAATAAAGTTTAAAAAAACCTAAAAAGGTTGTTATTGGCATTGTATAATCAGTTTTAGTTAGTTTAAAATTATTATTATCTTTTTATCAAAATATTCAATGCTGACTTTTTGTTTTAACTTCTTTATTTTAATTTATTATTTAAAGATAACTAACTTTTGTTGTAAAAGGTTTCCAAAATGCCCAAACTTGAAAATAAAATGGATAGAAGCTACAAGCAAATATAGCGTTAAATGCTCACGACATTTTGCCGCGGATAGCTATCAACTAATGAAAAAGCGGCGACTGTTATTTAGTAATGCTGAACCCACGCTTATGCTTCCAACTGTGGTGAGTGAGTGAGCTAAGTAACTAACAATGAAGTACTTACCTACTACCCACAATTTAAATATGCATTTCAATATAATGCGACTAGGTAATTATTCATTTTAACCTTTTTTAATGTTTTAGGGTTTTTCACAAGGTGAATTTGCTTCAGCCACAACTTCATCTAGTTCACCAATGAGGCCAGTTACCACCTTACAGCATAGACCATCGATGATATCTTCTTTGTCACTTAAAGTACCAGCCTATAAAGATCTAATCTAATCTAACTTCTATTTGTTTTTGACACGTTTAAAACTTTCATTATACTTGTTGTTGCACGATTTTACTCAAAATTATCAAGAAATACCAACGACTTCAGATATGCATATCTCCAATAGTTCTCTCTCCAATAAAAAAACTATAAAACATCAAGCAATTACCAACGAAGTACAATACCGATTTGTTAGAAATATTTTTTACATGATTTTTTCCAAGATCTTGTATCTTGGAAAAAATCTTAAAATCGTTAAACTTATCCGTCTGATAAAATATTACGCGACCAATCTAAAAATGTCTTGTAAAACAATGAATGATATGATATTATGACAAAACATTTTCAAAATGGTTGTATTAACTCTAACCACCAAATAAGTTTTGCCTGACCTTTGAAAAACCGGCCATTACATATTTATTTTTTTAAACTACTCCGAAACTGATTATGGCAAACAGATTGATTGACAAAATATAATATCTGTCTTAACTTGAGTTTTGATATAAAAGTTAGTACCTATTAAATAAGAATAATTGTTTTATTAACTTATTAACACTGTTATATTAATCATCAAGTACGAAAAAAGTCCATCGATATCAATATCGACTCCTACCACATTACTAATTCGAATACATTTGATAATGGTGTGTTACGTGTCACTAGTTTGACCTTTAAATATCCAATCACAGCCAGAGTTACACCCCCGCACCCCGCTGAATTTTTACGATTGCGTCTTTTAGTAAAACTCGCTGAAAGCGACGTCTATGGGATAAGTGGTCTGTGATAAATATGCAACTGATTATGCAATCACTGGTAATGATACATGTTGTTAGCTTAGCATTGTAACCTGGGTCCTCCAGTTAAACATAATTTACAAATTTGTTTTTAACCATACAGCAAGTAGTGGACATGTGGATTGAAGAGTATAAGAGCAACCGTGAGAGTGCATTAGTACAGCTGATGCAGTTCTTCATCAACTCCTCCGGCTGTCGCGGGAAGGTCACACCAGACATGGCGCAAATGGACCACACGCTTATCATCAAAAAGATGACACAAGAGTTTGATGAGGTATTTAATATTTGCCAATAATAAAAAATATTTCGTTAAAGCCCATGTACTGTAATACTGTAATGTACTGCAACTTGACAAAAATATACAAAAGAACAAAAATACCGTCTAATAATAAATTGTAAACAATACTGATAAAATTAATACACTTGTTTTTGTTTGTTTCTAATTAGGAAAGTGGAGAATACCCTCTGATAATGACAGGGCAGACCTGGAAGAAATTCCGGGCCAACTTTTGCGAGTTCATCCAGACGCTGGTCAAGATGTGCCAGTATTCCATTATCTATGACCAATACCTGATGGATAATATCATTTCACTACTCACTGGCCTCTCCGACTCACAAGTCAGAGCTTTCAGGCACACTGCTACATTAGCTGGTGAGTTCTGGGAAACTAATTTAAATTTATTTATTGACTCTTATTGTAGATCTGGTTATTATAGATATTGATAATTGCGCAATTAAATAGTAACTGATTAAAAGTAAATGTGAAACTGGCTTTAGAGTACCCTTAAGAGCCCACTAGCCCAGTAGTAAACTTGTATTATCAAAAACAGTATTTTAAATTTTTTAAAGCTGTCATAAACAGTATTTTAAACATTATTATGCATTATTTATGTTATGATACATAACATTTTGTGCTTAACTATGATCAGTAGATTTTTATGTGTCGTGGCCGTATTGTAATGTTGGCAATTAGGTTAGGTTAGATCATGATTATTTCATAAAACATTTTGAGTATTTCATGATATGGCCACGACATATGCATTACATAATCTTTGCACAAAAGATCCCAATGGGTCGACGAGCTGCTGCGAGAGGGAGACCTCTGCAGGCCCCACTAAGATAAACATTATCTTTTGGTCTTTCTAATAACAACTTGTTAGAAAGAAAGAAATAATGCTGAATCCATAATGTTTAGTCGGGTCTGGTTATACAATAAGTGCCAGACATTGTAGCAAGTTAAAGCTGGGTAACGGTCCATCGTTTTTGAATGTATCATAGAGGGTTAACGATACGCGCTATTGTCGTGTAGTGATGAAGCTGATGACTGCGCTGGTGGACGTGGCGCTGCTGACGAGCGTGAACTGCGACAACTGCCTGCGCCAGTACGAGGCCGAGCGGCTCAAGGCACGGGACAAGCGCGCCACCGAGCGGCTGGAGGTGCTGGTGGCCAAGCGCCAGGAGCTCGAGGAGAACATGGAGGAGATCAAGAACATGCTCTCCTACATGTTCAAGTCGGTGTTCGTGCACCGCTACAGGTAGGGCTCCAGCATCCTATCACAATCAGGACTTGCTTCTACACGAATGTTAGATTCGCACTGATGCAGCTAGCCACAACACCGACCAGGTCGAATGTTAAGTATTCATTCTTCCCAAATAATAAAAAATAACAGGTATTAGGTTGTTGAGTGACATATTTTATATAACGAAGTCTATGAATATTAATATAATAATTCAAATACCCTGCGCACTACTATGGACTTAAGAGCGTTTACGTCCTTTTGCGCCGTTTTGCTCAAAAACTGTACTTTTTAAACCTCTTAATATCTGTTAATACTTACTTTACAAATATGTTAAATACTTATATCATTAGGCGATCTTGTAGTCGAAATAGTTTGTTGAAAACATTTTTAAATTTATGGATATTTTGGAATTTATAACACGATAACTTAACAGAGGTTTTCATAATTTGACTTTCCGCGTCAACTTCGAAGCTTAAAAATGTGTTTAAATTACTAACAAATCTAATAACAACATTTTTTTTTCAATTTGAAAGATCCTTAGCAAAATAGTTTGTTGAAAACATTTTTTGATTTTGGTTCCTAACAAAAACTATAAAATTCCAAACATTGTGAATTTTTAAAGAAATTATAGGTGATAAAGTGATTGTTTTCTCTAATGTACTAAATATATTTTATAAGATAAAAGCTTTATACTATAGAAAAAAGTGTTATTTAAAATTTTAACAAAATTGTTTTTACTAAATAAGCTCTATAATTTTTCTACAAATATTTTAAAACTACTCTAAAACTACTACAAAACGCTGCGCTCCACTCGCTTCAAATCAGTCCGCCGCGAGGCCTCTGAGAGAGTGGTCACGTCGCTCAACGCTCTGCCCGGCGCGGTTGTCGACCTTTCCGTAAGTTCGAAGATAGTGCAAATTTATAGCTTGATTTGCAAATCTTAGTACTTTGGTGAGTAAATTATTACAAGCTTTTATTTAACTTGCAATGTATGTATGTCTTGTTCGGGTGGAATTTTGCAACTCAATTTTGACCCACTTCCCGTTTATTGATTGAGCTGAAAATTTGCATACATGTGTAAATCGCGTGACAATGCAATTTTATGATTGACATGGTGCTGATCTGATGATGGAGATGGAAGGTGGCCATTGAAACTTTGCAATAAAATAGCACAACCTAATCGAGTTTGGGCTCGTTTGAATTGTCTTGACGAGTAGTTTGTCTTTCAATGGTAACCAGGGTCTGATGATGGAGCTGGATGGTGGTCATAGGAACTCTGTAATAAAACGACGCAACACCATCGAGTTTTGGGCTCGTCTCATTCGTCTTGACGAGTCCTTTGTTTATAAATGGTTACCAAGGTCTGATCTGATGATGGAGCTGAAAGGTGGTCATAGGAACTCATTGAAGAAATGACGCAACCCCATCGAGTCACGGCTCGTTTGATTCATCTTGACGAGTACTTTGGTGCTAGATGGTAACCAGAGTCTGATGATGGAGCTGGAAGATGGCCATAGAAACTGAGTAATTAAACAACATAATAACCCCATCGAGTAAGGGCTCGTTTAATTCGACTAGACAAGTACTCTGCTGCTAGATGGTAACCAGGTCCTGATGATGGAGCTGGAAGGTGGCCATAGGAACTCCGTAATAAAACGACGCAACCCCATCGAGTTTCGGCTCGTCTCATTCGTCTTGACGAGTATTTTGATTTTAGATGGTTACCAGGGTCTGATCTGATGATGGAGCTGAAAGGTGGTCATAGAAACTCAGTAAAGAAACGACGCAACCCCATCGAGTCTCGGCTCGTTTGATTCGTCTTGACGAGTACTTTGGTGCTAGATAGTAACCTGGGTCTGATGATGGAGCTGGAAGATGGCCATAGGAACTGAGTAATTAAACAACATAACCCCATCGAGTAAGGGCTCGTTTAAATCGTCTAGACGAGTACTTTGCTGTTAGATGGTAACCAGGGTCTGATGATGGAGCTGGAATGTGGCCATTGAAACTTCGCAATGAAATAACACAACCTAATCGAGTTTGGGCTCGTTTAAATCGTCTTGACAAGTAGTTTGTCTTTCAATAGTGACCAGGGTCTGATGATGGAGCTGGATCGTGGTCATAGGAACTCTGTAATAAAACGACGCAACACCATCGAGTTTCGGCTCGCCTCATTCGTCTTGACGAGTACTTTGTTTTTAGATGGTTACCAGGGTCTGTTCTGATGATGGAGCTGAAAGGTGGTCATAGGAACTCATTAAAGAAACGAGGGAACCCCATCGAGTCTCGGCTGGTTTGATTCATTTTGACGAGTACTATGGTGCTAGATGGTAACCAGGGTCTGATGATGAAGCTGGAAGATGGCCATAGCAACTGAGTAATTAAACAACATAATAACCCCATCGAGTAAGGGCTCGTTTAATTCGTCTAGACGAGTACTTTGCTGCTAGATGGTAACCAGGGTCTGCTGATGGAGCTGGAAGGTGGCCATAGGAACTCTGTAATAAAACGACACAACCCCATCGAGTTTTAGCTCGTCTGATTCGTCTTGACGAGTACTTTGTATTTAAATGGTTACCAGGGTCTGATCTGATGATGGAGCTGAAAGGTGGTCATAGGAACTCAGTAAAGAAACGACGCAACCCCATCGAGTCTCGGCTTGTTTGATTCGTCTTGACGAGTACTTTGGTGCTAGAAAGAAAGAAATTAAAATGTTTTTTCATTTCAGGTTATCGAAGATGAGGTTCCACAAACAACGAATAAGGTTGAAGGTCGAAGACTATTAGATTTTTAATACTTTTTGGACCAAATTAAAATAGTAACCACAATAGAGCCACAGGATGTACAATTGATAATTTACAAGTGATAAAAGAGCATTAAGTAGGCTTATTATCTACATTTTTAATGAAGTATAACATTTATCTTTAGATAAGTCTAAGAATCATGTAAAATCTTGTTTACATAAGAAAGGTCAAAGTGTATTTAGTTGACAATACAGCCTGGTCATAATTATATTTTCACATTATAGTTTCTTAGTCAATTATTTTTAAAACTAATTAATTTTACGCTGGTATGATAGCCTTTAACAGCAGTGTCTTACAGACAAAGGTACCTACTCAAAATTTATGTTGCGTTTAAAGTAATATTCTCTTACTTTCGTTGGAGTTGCTCGAGTGTGTCATGCTTTCTCAAAGTGTCTCTGCGGTGTGGCATGTGCGTCGGGTCGTTACGTTCCCTCAAACATGGTTAAACGAAGCGATGGCTGATTCACATGTCATACTCGTGAACGGGTGCCGCCTGTGGAGGCTGGTCTGCTCTTGCAATCTTATTTTTTACTGGTAGTATTGAATAGTCTTACTTTTTCTTGTTTCAGAGATACTATAAGACGTTGTTTATTTTATTTTATATCGAGCAATACTTACTTTAAACGTAACATAAATTTTGAGTAGGTACCTTTGTCTGTAAGACACTGCTGTTAAAGGCTATCATACCAGCGTAAAATTAATTAGTTATAAAAATAATTGACTAAGAAACTAAAATGTGAAAATATAATTATGACCAGGCTGTATTGTCAACTAAAAACACTTTGACCTTTCTTATGTAAACAAGATTTTACATGATTCTTAAACTTATCTAAAGGTAAATGTTATACTTCATTAAAAATGTAGATAATAAGCCTACTTTATGCTCTTTTATCACTTGTAAATTATCAATTGTAAATCCTGTGGCTCTATTGTGGTGACTAAGTATTTTAATTTGGTCCAAAAAGTATTGAAAATCTACTAGTCTTCGACCTTCAACCTTATTTGTTGTTTGTGGAACCTCATCTTCGATAACCTGAAATGAAAATACATTTTAATTTCTTTCTTTCTTACACCAAAGTACTCGTCAAGACGAATCAAACGAGCCGAGACTCGATGGGGTTGCGTCGTTTCTTTACTGAGTTTCTATGACCACCTTTCAGCTCCATCATCAGATCAGATCCTGATAACCATCTAAAACCAAAGTACTCGTCAAGACGAATGAGACAAGCCGAAACTCGATGGGGTTGCGTCGTTTTATTACGGAGTTCCTATGGCCACCTTCCAACTCCATCATCAGGCCCTGGTTACCATCTAGCAGCAAAGTACTTGTCTAGACGAATTAAACGAGCCCTTACTCGATACGGTTATTATGTTGTTTAATTACTCAGTTCCTATGGCCATCTTCCAGCTCCATCATCAGATTCTGGTTACCATCTAGCACCAAAGTACTCGTCAAGATAAATCAAACGAGCCGCGACTCAATGGGGTTGCGTCGTTTCTTCAATGAGTTTCTATGACCACCTTTTAGCTGCATCATCAGACCAGGCCCTGGTAACCATCTAAAAACAAAGTACTCGTCAAGACAAATGAGACGAGCCGAAACTCGATGGGGTTGCGTCGTTTTATTACAGAGTTCCTATGACCACCATCCAGCTCCATCATCAGACCCTGGTTACCATGTAGCAGCAAAGTACTCGTCTAGACGAATTAAACGAGCCCTTACTCGATGGGGTTATTATGTTGTTTAATTACTCAGTTCCTATGGCCATCTTCTAGCTCCATCATCAGACCCTGGTTACCATCTAGCACCATAATACTCGTCAAGATGAATCAAACGAGCCGAGACTCGATGGGGTTACGTCGTTTCTTTAATGAGTTCCTATGACCACCTTTCAGCTGCATCATCAGACCAGGCCCTGGTAACCATCTAAAAACAAAGTACTCGTCAAGACAAATGAGACGAGCCGAAACTCGATGGGGTTGCGTTGTTTTATTACAGAGTTCCTATGACCACCTTTCAGCTGCATCATCAGACCAGGCCCTGGTAACCATCTAAAAACAAAGTACTCGTCAAGACAAATGAGACGAGCCGAAACTCGATGGGGTTGCGTTGTTTTATTACAGAGTTCCTATGACCACCATCCAGCTCCATCATCAGACCCTGGTTAATATTGAAAGACAAACTACTCGTCAAGACGATTTAAACGAGCCCAAACTCGATTAGGTTGTGTTATTTCATTGCGAAGTTCCAATGGCCACATTCCAGCTCCATCATCAGACCCTGGTTACCATCTAACAGCAAAGTACTCGTCTAGACGATTTAAACGAGCCCTTACTCGATGGGGTTATGTTGTTTAATTACTCAGTTCCTATGGCCATCTTCCAGCTCCATCATCAGACCCAGGTTGCTATCTAGCACCAAAGTACTCGTCAAGACGAATCAAACGAGCCGAGACTCGATGGGGTTGCGTCGTTTTATTACAGAGTTCCTATGACCACCATCCAACTCCATCATCAGACCCTGGTTACCATTGAAAGACAAACTACTCGTCAAGACAATTCAAACGAGCCCAAACTCGATTAGGTTGTGCTATTTTATTGCAAAGTTTCAATGGCCACCTTCCATTTCCATCATCAGATCAGCACCATGTCAAGCATAAATTTGCATTGTCACGCGATTTACACATGTATGCAAATTTTCAGCTCAATCAGTAAACGGGAAGTGGGTCAAAATTTAGTTGCAAAATTCCACCCGAACAAGAAACATACATTGCAAGTTTAATAAAAATACATGCAATATAATATCATACTTACATATTTCATGCATTACTTACGCCCATATTAAAAAAAATAATCGAAGTAAACTTGAGGTCTCGCGCTCGGCGTAAACGCTCTTAACCGAAACGAACCTGGGATTGGACTGTACACGTTAGCCGCATGCATCCTGACCACTGGCCAGGGGTCATTACACAACGGGTTCCTGGAGATGGCCGATGCCGCCGAGGTCGGCCCAGAAAGCATGGCGAGACCGTCAGACGCACCTCACACTGGCAGGCATGAGGTGGCTCAGGATAGAAACATGGAAGCACTTGGGGGAGGCATTAGCCCAGCAGTGGGAAAGTGTAGGCTAGCAAAAAAAAAACTTAACTATGCAATTATGCTATTTCACATTAATCCATTATTTGAATATCGCGACATGACCTAATTATATTTAGTTAACGTTTCATTCATATTCATATTTATTTATTTTTCATATAAAATCACACATATAAACAGAACAGATATATTCTTATAGATAAAACATATTAAATTTTTGCCCGAACTAGGGAAATCCTGTATATCAGGCGACTATAATGCTATTATAGTATGTACTTAAATTGAAAGAAAAAAAATTAAATAAAAACAATTCATCACTTACAATTAAATCCACATAGTATGTGTCTAATTAAAGTTTTAACAATTTAAATGGATTTACAAAAGCTTTATAAACTTTAATAGTAAGTACCTAATTCTAGCCCAACTTATATAAAATAATTATAAATTAGAAACCTTATTTTAATACCACAAGTAACTTCTCTGTATCTTCATAGGACATGGGTTGCAAAATATTTTTTTCACTCCTCTTGCTCAATAAGACCGTCATTGTAGCGTTCTAGAGCGGGGCTAAAATAGCTTTTCTCGCCCTAGGGGAAAAAGTAATTTTTTTTTAAATTTTCGTCTGTCACATGACAATGAGCCTACAAAAACGAAAAAGTATTTAGTCTTATGTAGAATAATCATTAATAAAGCCTCGACTTATTACTGTTTACTTATATCAACAATTTTTTTGAGATAACACAGACCACGCTTCAGCAAGAAAAAACTGCACAGTCTGCACATGTGCTTAGGTGGTGAGCCTTTAGCCCGTTAGTCGCTTTTACGATACCCAAGGGAAGAGAGGTGTTGGTAGTATTATTTTGATAAGCCCATCGCCGCTCTATGCTGTTGGATGTATGTGCAGTCTTTAGTTCGTTAGTCCCCTTTTACCAAATCGAAGAAAAGTGAAGGGTTGGTAATATTATTTTGATGAGCCCATCGCCGCTCTATGCTGTTGGATGTATGAGCAGTCTTTAGTCCATTAGTCGCCTTTTACGACACCGAAGAGAAGAGAGAGGTTGGTAGTATTAATTTGATGAGCCCATCGTCGCTCTATGCTGTTGGATGTATGTGCAGTCATTAGTCCGTTAGTCCCCTTTTACCAAGTCGAAGAAAAGTGAAGGGTTGGTAATATTATTTTGATGAGCCCATCGCCGCTCTATGCTGTTGGATCTATGTGCAGTCTTTAGTCCGTTAGTCCCCTTTTACCAAATCGAAGAAAAGTGAAGGGTTGGTAATATTAATTTGATGAGTTCATCGCCGCTCTTTGCTGTTGGATGTATGTGCAGTCTTTTGTCCGTTAGTCGCCTTTGACGACACCCAAGGGAAGAGATGGAAAGACTGCATATATCTACTATCCAACAGCATAGAGCGGCGATGGGCCCATCAAAATAATACTACCAACCATTCTCTTCCCTTGGGTGTCGTTAAAGCAACTAATGGGTTAATTTTAAATAAAATAAACCAATTCATATTGTATTGGATTGTTTTATTTTCTCGCATTCGTAGTGAAAAGCAGAGTGTAACACTCGGCGCTAAAAGCCCATTAAAACTCGGTTTCTATTTACTCCCTCGCTAAAGCTCGGGAGTAAAACTACCTCGTATATAATGGGTCATTTTAGCCCCTTGTATAACAATCTACTATTACTTTGTTCTTACAGTTGGTATAAATCAAATCAAAAAATCAAAATATTTTTTATTCAGAAAAAATCCTTACAATTTGTTGACGGGGCTTCCCAGTTAGTAGTCAGAGACACTGGTGTAAGGAATGCCTCGCTCTTCATCCATTGGTTTATGTCTAGGATTTTAGTGTACAACCATTATGTAACCAAACTTATTAACTAGCTAGCAAAAAGGTAAAGGTAAAGGTGGTATAAGGTAGTACTATTATTTATTCTGTGGTATAAGTGAGAGGAAATATGTCACCGATTTTATTTAATCGGTTGTAGAGAAAAGGATCTAGGAAAAAATAGAACCTTTCTGTAAAAGAATATTTGATGTGTACTTTTTGAGTACATACAATATCTTTCCGTCTTTTTCTAGTTAATTCAGTGCTAAATGGAAGGGCTGCGTGCTGTTTTAAAACTATGTGCATTATAAATAATTGTCGAACTGTCAATAAGTTGCAGGACTTAAATAAGAGGTTAGTAGGAAAGAGATATGGACAGCAAGTCGACACCTTGAGGATCGCCCGCTGAGCTCTTTCTGTTGTTAGTAGTAAGGTTTTATTTACACCACCCCAAGTAGTAATGCAGTAAGTATGTTAATATTGATTCACAAAGAGCAAAATAAACTTGTTTTATTAAAGCTGAATCTGCAATATGTCGTATCTTTTTGAATACAAATATTAACTTACGCAACCTGTTATTTAAAGCAATAATATGTGGTTTGAACTAATGAGTTTCATCTATTAAAATGCCCAGATATTTTATAGTTTCCGTTTGCTTAATTTCAGGGCACTCACAAGGGTTTTGTATTGGCCCCTTACAATAATGAGCACGAAGTGTTGAAACCGACATCGACACCGATTTTTTACTTATACAGAACATATATTTAGTTTTTTCGGCATTTAGTGTTGGTATATTTTTATGAAGCCAGTTATTTACAACATTGAAACCGCTTTGCGCATACATATAAGCATCTCCTTCCGAGCCAGCCGCCGTTTACGTGTGTACTTTAGTACATGTCGTTTCTTTTCGTTCAGAGACACGCTGCCGGACATAAGGGCCATCACGATGGCGGAGATAGGCATCTGGATGGAGAAGTTCCCCGCGCACTTCCTCGACGATCTCTATCTCAAGTACATCGGGTGGACTCTGCACGACAAGGTGACAACTCATTTTTATTACTTATGCTAATATCAGAACGGGGTTTGCAGGGGTTTTGTAAAACAAATATTTTATAAGTTATCACGTTAAGCACATGTAAAGTTGTCATCGGTGTGCCGTGCAGTGCGGTGCCGGCAGGGCACTGGAGCCGCCATTGCCCAGTCTCGGGCTGACCTGTTGGGGATAATAGTCGTGGATGTTTGTATGTATGTGTTTATGAATGATCAAGGAAGTCGTATGGTATGACGCCATAGCAGCAGCCTCAGTAGTGGCGATGATGAGGTGGCATAGGTGATGATCATTGTATTCATAGGAGGGCCCACGACTGTCATAGTGGCCGCGACCATTTGGGGGTAAAAGTCGTCACTGTATTTATGTGTGACAACATACTCGTAACTTGTTGATTTTTAAAGTGTTGAGGTTTGATGAACTGCTCTTATGAACTGTTGATATTATAAAATGTGGAGGTTTCGATTTGTTGGTAAAATACTGATGCTAAGGCCCCTAGCACATAAATTTTTTAAAACGCGTATTCTCCGTTTGTCCACTGGCCGAGCGAGCGTAAATACTGTGGTAAACCGGTTTTATCCAGTGGCGGCTAGTGGACACGCACACATGCGCCGTATGCTTGTAATAGTTGACTCGCGACGGCGCGGTCGTATGAAGCTTTGTCTCTGTTCCGTTTCTTTACTCATGTGGTAGATGCGCGTTTCACGATCACCCCGCGTGCTTAGGTTACAAGGTTGCGTTCGAATCTCGCTTGCAGCGCGTTTGAATAGGCCGTGTGCTAGGGGCGTAGGCTGTGGTGTGTGACGTGCTGGCGCGGGCAGGTGGGCGAGGTGCGGCTGCGCTGCCTGCAGGCGCTGCAGCCGCTGTACGAGTGCGAGGAGCTGAAGGGCAAGCTGGAGCTGTTCACGTCCAAGTTCAAGGACCGCGTGGTGGCCATGGCGCTGGACAAGGAGACCGACGTCGCCGTGCACGCCGTGCGGCTCGTCATCGCCATACTCAAGTCAGTGCCCATATCTTACCTGTGCAATCTAATATTGTATCCCGTCTTTAAAATTCTTTGAGACGCCTCTTGCTAAAAAAGAACAAAACGATTGCAAGAAAAGAAGTTCTGTTAAAATAGATATAGCCTGCATACTATCTGCAGCCACACTGCACAAAGCTGCGGGCTTGACCACCACACTTGCCCAATGCTGGTTTAGTTTGGCTTATTAACTTTCAATGTATGGAGGTACAAAATTTCACATTTTGTACCTCCATACATTGAAAGTTAATAAGCCACCTTACTTTGTGGCAAATGTACTAACAATCCCTTTTAATTTTATTTATTATTTTTAAGGCTCTGTTAATATATTGGATACCATAATTTTAATTTAATCAATTTTTTTATGATATAAGGTTAAAAACCAATGAAATGTTGAGAAAGCTGTGCTTGTATCGGCTGGGGTCAATAAGGCTGATTTCACAGTCGCGCGTTTGACCTGCGCCGGCCACACGCGCGCGGATACGATTACACTAGATAGTAGTTGCGTTCCACAGTCATCACGCGGTTCCAACGCGCAACTACTATGCAGTGTAGCGCGCGCGTGTGGCCGGCGCTGCTCAAACGCGTGACTGTGAAATCAGCCTAACTTATCTGTTCTTTAGCCTACTTGAGTTAGACATTTGACTTAATTTGTATGAAGCTTCAGATGACTTAATTAATAATAATTATTTTAAGCCATACAACTTATATTAGGTCTTTACCTATGAAATTGGAGATTTGTATGAAAATTTTGAAATATAAAAATTTTGGTAATTTTTTATTTTAGCTAATCAAAGTACTGGCCCAAAAATTATCTATACAATTTTGCCATTTTAACGGCAGTTTGCTTATCCCTTTACTGTAGAAGTCTGCCGGACGGGAAACGATGAAGTCAGAGAAAGCGTTTTAAACTGCCTGTCGGGTGTTGAATTTGTTCCCACTTAAATAATTGTCTTTTGAAAAAAGTAGAAATCTGTTGGGGCAAGCTCCGGTGAGTACGGTGGGTGGCGGAGAGCTTCCAGCGGTAACTCTTGTAGCTTTGCGATGGTCTGTCGTGAAGTGTGAGCTCGCGGGTTGTCGTGGAGAAGCAATGGGGAAGAGCCATTGACCAGTCTTGGTTGTTGAATTGCGAGCTTCTCCATCATTGTTTGCAATTCTTGGCAATAGACATCTGCCGTCACTGTTGTGCCATTCGGTAAGAAGCTGTGATGTACAAGCTCAGCACTGGTCCACCAGACAGCCACCATCATCTTCCTATGAGTAATCTGTTTTTTAGCGCACTGATCAAATGCTGTACCCGGGTCCACCCACTGAGACGAACGCTTACGGTTTTCGTATAGGATCCACTTTTCAACGCAGGTAACAATTCGATTTAGAATTCCCTCGTTTCTATGCCGATTCAGTAGTGCTATGTATGCTTCGATGCGTAAGTCTCGCTGTTGGTCGCTTAGTTCGTGTGGCACCCACTTGTCTAGCTTTTTATCTTTCTGATTTGCCCCAAGTTCTATAATGTTGTTTTGACACTAACTCCAAGGCCCGCAGCAAGCTCAGCCGTAGATTGAGTTGGATCCGCTTCCACTATCGCCTTTAATTCGTCGTTGTCGACAATGGTTACAGGCCGACCGCGAGGCTCGTTCATCAACTCAAAATTTCCTGATTTAAAACGATTGAACCAATAATGGACAGTATTTCTGCAAGCAGTGTTATACTCGACATTCACGGTCAGTTAAACTGATCAGTTAAAACGGTCCCCACTCACAAACTTCAAACCGACCTTTTTTTCTCGATCGAAGGGCAGTGTGGCCATTTCCAAAATGACGAATTAAAAAAATATGTGTATATATTTTTTTTTATAATATTTAACTTTCCATCAATTTAACCCTTTAACGGGCACAGCATGTTCAAATTTTTCATTGGTTTTCGACCTTATCTCAATTGTATAAAGTTCAAAATATGGTGGGAATATACATTCCAAGTCTATTTAATAAATAAATATCAATAACAATTCATTAATTGTTTAGTCAGAGAGTCGGAGGATAATGAGAAACACAAGAGCAGTCCACTGCCACAGTCAACATTTCACCATACCAACCATTTATACTGGATTTGAGGAAATAATTATGACTTACCATTATAAAAAAATGGAAAAAGGGCCGTTTTCACTTTACATAAGTTTTTGTAAATTGACCGTCTCAAATATGCCACAATGCCAAAAATAGGGTTAATACGATTTCTCGAATGTACTTCTATACTTCTCATGAAAGGTGCTAGATTAATAAAAGTTTCATAAAATTGTAGCTGCTATGCTCCCAAAAATAGCTTGATCTAGCTATAAAGTAGCTAACACTGGCTCCGACTGATGGCAAACGGATGTAAGCACGCGCACTCACGGTCAGTTTGAACTGATGCAAACGAACTGAAGCTAGCGGATTACGGTCTGCCCGGAAATATCCGTGGGTTGTCGTCAGTTAAAAATTTCAACTTATGCTCGACATTCACGGTCAGTTTAACTGACGTACATCCAAAAACTGACCGTGAGTGTGAAATCGTTAGTTGAAATTTTTTACTGTTCGTTTGCCACCGTTTGCCACCAGTCGGAGCCAGTGTTGTCAGCTTAGCTACTTTATAGCTAGGTCTCGCTATTTTAAGAAGCTACAATTTTATGAAAATTGCAGCTAAATTGTTTAGCTACTTTTTCTAGCACCTTTCATAAGAAGTATAGAAGTACAGTCAGCATCAAATGTAACTGAACAAAAACAAGGTGGAAAAAGTAATAGTCACGTGTAGTGTCTTTACATACTCATCATTTTACATTTCAGAATTATATGACATTGTTTGTTTTTTTTTTCATAATAAATGGTTAAGGCAATAACGCAAAAGTATATTGTCATGTACTTTTGACTCAACAACTATGTCAGACAATTCTGGTGATTTCAACCGTAACAATCATTTGAAAAATTCATATGCTTAGCTAGTTTTGATGCTGACTGTACATGCGAGAAATCGTCTTATTGAAGTTGCGATAAAAACGCGGCAGATTTTGGAAAAATTTTTGCCAATGTCGGGCAGATTCGCCATTTTTGAGATGGTCACACTGCCCTGCGATCGAAAAATGAAGGCCGGTTTGAAGTCAGTGAGTGGGGATTGTTTTAACTGATCAGTTCAACTGACCGTGAATGTCGAGCTATAAGATTTCACACTCACGGTCAGCTTTTGGATGTACGTCAGTTAAACTGACCGTGAATGTCGAGCCCCGGGGGCGTCTTTAACCTATTAAGGGGCCCTGGGCACAGATAAGGGGCCCCTATGGAAGGTCTGTCAAGGGACAGAGCATTATTTTGTTAGGATAGACAAAGAAAGCTTATCTTGCAAGACTCTAGATTTACTTATACTTATTAACAGTCAAATTAAATGAATAGTTAAGTAATAAGTAGGTATCTACAATTATAACTTTTTTTAAACGTGTCGCGTATAGCGGTGAACGAATGCTATCACACCACCCCCTTTCTTCCCTTGGGTGTCGTAAAAGGCGACTAGCGGACTAAAGACTGCACATTCATCCAACAGCACAGAGCGGCGATGGGCTTACCACCGGTCACGCTAAGCACATGTGCAGTCTCTATTTGGTGAAAAGTGGACTATGGCAGAGGACTGCTTTTGTGGTCCTCATTGCCTAGTCTCTGACTACCCCTTCCGGGATAATAGTAATAACATTCACACTTCACAGGTTAGTGATTAAAATGTATATTGATTGAAGAGGTATATACCCTTCCTTTAAGATGGGTAAATTCGTTACAATGGTTATCGTTTGGTGACATAATAAGAACTCTATAGGGGCCCTCTATCGATCGCGGGGCCTTGGGCACGTGCCCATAGTGCCCCGTGGGAAAGAGGGGCCTGATTAGGCCCGTACACGCCGTTAATGTTTCGTGTTGTTTGCGCAGCGGTATGTCCACGTAGGAACTCATATTCGAAAAGTAGTGAGATATTGGGCATTCTAACTCACTTTCGTTCGGTCGCAGATGCGACCTCGCTTGTTCGTTAGAATGCCCAATATCTCGAACGTATCGCAGTTTTGCAATGGATAGCATACCATCTTCTGTTTTCATGTCGTCCGTTTTAGATGTACAGATATTGTACATCTCAAACGGACAAATATTGTTATTTGTAAAAATGTACAAACATTTCACCGTTCGCTCACTCCGTTCGCTCTCTTGAAAAAGTGAATTAGAACGCCCAATAATCGATGTGGATTATTGGTATTTTCGTTATTTAAGCGTAGCAACCATTTTATGTTGTCATTTCTGTAAAATCCTTTTAACACTGCAGTCAAATTTAATTTTTAATCATAATATATAATGAAATTCTTAAAACAAAAAGAATCGTTAAAATTGGAATGTATTTGTCCAACTTCATTGTCAGGGGCAAGTCGACATGGAAAGTTATTGCCAAATACAATCCGTTGTATTGTTTGCGGTCCATCTAATTGCGGGAAAACCAACCTAGTAATAAGTTTATTATACATAAAGATGGTCCACGATTTCGAAACCTGTACGTGTATTCAAAATCTTTGTATCAACCTAAATACAGTTATCTCGAAAAAGTTTTAGAATTGGTTCCAGGTACATCATTTCACAAATATAATCATAATAGCGAAATATTGAGCCCTCACGAAGCGTCACCTGATTCCATTATTATTTTCGATGATGTTGCTTGTGAAAATCAAAACAACATCCGTAACTATTTTGCTATGGGGCGTCATAGGAATATTGATTGTTTTTATATCAATCAAACTTACACCAAAATACCTAAACAACTCGTAAGAGACAATTCTAACATGATTATATTATTTAAACAAGACGACGTAAATTTAAAACATGTTTATGATGAGCATGTAGGGTCTGATATGTCATGGCTTCAATTCCGTGAAATGTGTTCAACTGTTTGGAAAATACCATACAATTATATTGTCATAAATAAGGATTGTGAGCGAAATAAAGGATGCTATAGAATGACGTTTGATACATTTATAGTCGTAGATTAATAACTACATATACGGATGTTATTATATTTATAAAACATTTCCACATGAGATTCGGAGATAAAAGGAAACCCAATAAAGTGGAAAAAGATCTAAAGAGACAAATCGTTAAATCAGCATCAGCTGTTAAAAGAAAGTTCGACATGATAAAGGATGCACAAACTACAAGAAATAATACTTTAGAAACAATATTTAAACCCATAGTTGACCCTCTTAATATGATAGCAAATAAAAATGATGAAAAGCAACATGACAAAGAGACTTTTAATAACCCTTTATTTAAAAAAATAGAGAATAATGAAAGCGAAGAGTCGTATTCGTCTATTGAAGAATTTAACGAACAAAGTAGCGAAGATGATGAAGAAAATCATGAAAAATTCCGAACAACCGACAAAACCCTTACTGTATCACCTACTCAAGACCATGATGTGAGTGAAGGTTCGTTCAAATCGCTACAATCATCGCCAAACGTTAAAAATCAATCTTTATCATGGTCTACTTCATCTGAAGTATTTAGTGCTATACCTTTTGGAATAAGAAATGAACAAGGAAAACTTATGCTTGGAAAAAGTCGCGTTTATGATGACGGCACCACTCTAATAATTGGAAATCATAATTTGAGAAAAACTCTCGGTTTAAAAGAACTATTGTTTAAAAAGAAACCAAATCTAGATGATATCACAGATAACGACCTTGAAAACTATAAACTACTACTTATCGATACTAATGCACACAGACGTAATTATGATCCCTCTAAACCAATAAATAGCAACAAGGGATTTAAATACATGAATATTATAAAGCCATTATTCAAAATCTCTAGAAAACCGACCACTAGTACTGGTGGAGCGACGTGTAAATAGTCACTTCACTGCGGAATGATTACACTCTTTAGATCAAAAAATAAGGCTCGAAAGATTGAAACAGATGGGGCTGATGGAAGAAATAGTCCAATGCATGCAACTAACCTTAGGTCTTCAGGTAGGCTCACCAGGTCCAGATCTGGATCTAGGCACTCCAACAAACACTATCTCTCGATCGAAGAGTCAAATATAGCACTGCACGATGGCTTCCTATAGTAGGAAAACTGCGGTCCGCCGTGACACGTATCCCGAACAGTTCGTGCACACGAATCACAACTTCTTCGAAAAATGCAGCAATAAAAACGATGCCCACATACAATACGGGCAGCGGGCTTGAACACGTATTAATTTACGGCCCAATATGACGACTGGCGTGGAAGAACTCGGCGTAACTTGCGAGCTACAGAACGCGGTCAAGGCGTATTGTCACCTCGATATATAAGCGCGCAGTGCCGCTCCGGCTGGCGGCGCGTGCCATCACAGGCATCTACCCACCTATGAAGGCGGCGAAGCGAGATTCCACCCTCAATCCTTTAGCTAAGTTGCAAAACATCAGAACTACGTCATCCAATCAGCCTGAAGTTAGTACAGATAATTTAAGGACGTGAGTTATGAAAACTCCCGCCTCACCATGCTCCCCGCCTTGAAAGGTCGAAGAGCTTTCAAAGTAATAATGAAAGGACGAGGATAGATGCGCTTTAAGCGATGAAATTATATGCGGTGGGAATTATATTATTATATCATTATAAGAATATACACAATGTATAGCGGTCCCAATTATAGCGGTTACTTAGTGCAATACTAAGCTTAAAGCAATATATACGCGATTCTAATTTTATTAACTAATAACGCACGCATGTTAAACTACTAACTAAATTTTGCTTAAAACTAGCGGATAATTATAATAATAGTTACTGTGTTGGCAAAGGATACAGCTTAACGACAGGACGCTTGTACGTACCTGTTGCGGTTTTAATTAATGCTACTCTAACTATACCATCCGACCCAGGGAAAACTTCGGTTATAATACCTAATGGCCAAGTCAAAGGTGGCACGTTATCTTGTTCTACAAGAACGACAGTACCTATCTCTATAGAACGATCAGGTGTGCGCCATTTTTGACGGACTTGCAACGTATGCAAGTACTCAATACGCCATTTTTTCCAGTAGGATAAAACGAGCTGATCCAATAATTTTTTACGATGAGGTAAATTCATACTATCTTCTGTCAATTCAGAGGACGGCAAGTATTTTATCGGACTGGACATTAAAAAATGCGCGGGAGTAAGCACATCCGGATGGGGATCTGATGATAGAACGGAAAGTGGTCGTGAATTTAAGAGACATTCTATCTGCGTAAGCACAGTCAGAAGCTCTTCGTAAGTAAGAAGTTGTTTACCTATAACTCTATACAAATGCGTCTTGACGCTTTTAATATTAGACTCCCACATAGCTCCGAAGTGAGCGGCTCGCGGCGGGATCATAGTCCACTCGATGCGGGTTTTAAGAAGTTCCTGCTTAATATCAAATTGAACAGTCGAGTTTAATAAAAATGAGTAAATATCGTTAAGCTGCGCCTTAGCGCCAATAAAATTGGTACCATTGTCTGAGTACATTACAGACACTGGACCGCGGCGAGATATAAATCTCTTGAAAGCGGAGATAAACGCTATGGAAGTCAGATCCGTAACGAGTTCGATGTGTATGGCCTTAGTGACCAAACATACAAATAAACATATGTATATCTTAGATGAACGCTGACCCCTGCGACGGATAGGTATATACGCAAGTGGTCCGGCTAGATCTACCCCAGTGTGTACAAATGCTTTAGCGTCCCGTACACGATACCCCGGCAAGTCAGCCATTTTGGGTGTCGGATGAGAGGGCTTTAAATGAAAGCAAGTATTGCAATTACGACAGCGAGCGCGAATAACCGTCCTACCGTCCAATATCCAAAACTGCTGCCTTATAATAGACATTAATAACCCGGGGCCAGTGTGGCAATAAGTATTATGAAAATGATCAATAATTAGATCAACAACGCGGTGCCGTTTAGGCAAAAGAGCGGGATACTTGGCTTCATAAGGAAGGTCGGACTTAGACAGCCTACCTCCAATACGTAAGATATCTGACTCATCAATGAAAACTGACAAACTACGTAATTTGTTAGAAGGAAGTTTACCAGACTGTATTAAAGTGATGTCGCTAGAAAAATAAATATTTTGAACTAAGCGTAATATATAATTTTGAGCCATTTGAATATTTCGAACAGGCTCGTTAGTACGTATTATCTTCATAAATCTAAGAATATAAACGAATACACGTAGTAGTTTATTCCAGGAACAAACGCGGTCAGCTACAACATTCAAAACATGCGGTACAGTATCAAGAATTTCAGTGACAAAAGTATTAGATTTAAATTCTGGTAACGTTTCACATTCAGAGGGAGTGAATTTCAAAGGCCATTCACTAATAGGTTGCTGAAGCCAAATTGGACCATGCCACCATAAAGAGTGGGCGGCTAAATCGGAAGGCAACATGCCACGCGATAAACAGTCGCTGGGATTTTCTTTCCCAGATACGTGATTAAAACAAGACGAGGGTAAATTTTCCTGAATCTTAGCGATGCGATTACTAACAAATATAGACCACCTATGAGGGGATGAGTGGATCCACGAAAGAGCTATAGTAGAATCCGTGAATGCATAAACACCTGCTATAGGTAGGCGAGCGGATAGCTTATCTATTACTACACGCGTAAGTTTAGAAAGAAGCAGAGCGGCTACGAGTTCTAATCGAGCTAGTGTCGTTATTTTAGCTGGTGAAACTTTGGACTTTGCACACAAAAGCCGAACTGTGATACCTTCAGGGTTGGTTATATGTAAATAGATACAGCATCCATAGCCACTGAAGCTGGCATCGCAGTAAGATACGACTTTAACTACCGATCCACTAAAAATACCGATATGTCTAGGTATATTTAGAGACGATAGTGTAGGAAAATCGCGTATGAATGTAGAGAAACGACTGACGATAGGTTCCGGGGGAACTTCATCCCAATCTATTTTCGCTAACCAAAGTTCCTTAATAAGTATTTTAGCATATAATACGACAGGAGCTACTAGGCCAAGCACGTCGAATAAGCGGGCCACTAGCGATAGAATCGTGCGTTTAGTGCATTTATTATCCACTGCGATTGTGGGTAATGAAAAGTAATCGTTAGCGGGCTCCCAGGTTAAACCTAGAATTTTAAAATTATTATTGTCCAAGTCAGCAAAATTGACTGGCAAGCGGTGTGATTCCGGAAGCGTTTTTAATAAATCGGGCGAATTACTTGCCCATTTGATAAGGTCAAAAGAACCTAACTTAAATAAGTCGATTAAATCATGAGATAATCTCATGGCGGTTTGCTCATCAGGAGCTGAATAGACGTAATCGTCCATAAAAAATTGAGTTTCTATTAATTTAGAAGCCTCAAAAAAGCGGTCACTATGTTCAATTCCAAGATTACGAATTGTACGCATAGCTAAGTATGGGCTAGGTTTCAAACCAAACGGAACACGGTTAAAATTATAAGTACGAATTTGTTCACGTTGGCTGAACCTAAAAAGAATTCGCAAATACTTGCGGTGGCGTTCATTTACGGCAATGCGTAAAAACATAGATTTTATGTCTGCCGTCATGGCAATAGGAAAGATACGAAAATCTAATAATAATAAAAACAAGTCTGCCTGTAAATTAGGACCGACATGTAGGACGTCATTAAGTGACAACCCTGAGTGCGTTTTAGCACTAGCGTCCAGAACAATACGAATGGAGTCTTTATCCGGTCTGATTACAGCGTGATGCGGTATATAGTAGCCCTCATCTGTCAATTCAGAATCGGGAACTTCTGATAAATACCCTTGAGCTATATACTCGGCTATAGTTTTATTATAGTTATCGCGTAGGGTTGAATCATGTGCGAGCTTGCGCTCGAGTGCTAGTAAACGACGTTGAGCGACTACGCGGGAATTACCTAATTCAAAGGGGTCACGCGAGAATGGTAAATCGACATAATATCTATTGTCTTTAAATAAAACCGAATTACTGAAAATATTTTCGCATTCCAATTCGTCTGGACTAATAAAACGTTGAGAAGGAATCTCTTCTAATTCAAAAAATTTCTGTAAACTTAATTCAATATTAGAAAGCGCGGAATAAGAATGACTTATATTTGATTCGTCGCAATGACTCATAAGGTCACCCATGAGTACATACCCAAAGCTAGTAGATACCGCTGGAGGCATGCGGTTGCTGGACTCGATTTTATTTCCTAAGTATATGTACGGGAATAATTGCGCACCCAGAATAATATCAATTTCACCAGGTACGTTCCAACTCGAGTCGGCTAAAGGTATATTAATTAAATACGATAAGTCGTCAGTTATAGGAATAAAAGTTGAAGGGAGTTTATCTGTTATGCAATCAATTACTAGTGCGTGAATAAAATATTTATTATTTGGATTAATGCGCGATTCGAGCGTTAAGTTAATAAAACCATGAATGGGTTTTGAAATCATACCAACACCCTGTAAGGAAGAATTACGTAACTTGATAATAGGTATGTTCAAACGTTTACAACAATCCAAAGTTATTAAGTTATTCTGTGACCCACTATCTAATAAACATCTAACTACAAGTTTTGTATGGGTTACGCTCTGCGTATGCGTACATTGTGCATAGGCAAATACTTGAGCGGTAGATAATAAAATATGTTTGTTAATTAGACGAGTACCTGTGCTAAGCGACACGGTATGTACCGGCGGCGGTTGTGGATTCACGCGGGGGTCGGGTGTGGCAATTCCCACGGCACACTCGATCGCATTATTTTTAAAAAAATGCAACATAGTATGATGCTTTTGTTTACAGTATTTGCAAACATTATTAGATTTGCATTTAAGTAAAGTATGCGACGTACTTAAACAATTGACACATCCCCGTTTCGATTTAATAAACTCGAAACGAACCTTTGGCGATTTCATATCTATAAATTGTGGACAATGAATCAGCTGATGGCCGTAGGCATTACACAGCGCACAGTTCGAAACCGGTTCGTTAGATACAAACGTCTTAGAAGTACTACCTTGCATGTTATAATTGCGCTTGGGAGCCATACTAGGCTTTGCGCGCGGTTCTACCTGCGAATCATTCGACCTTTCAAGCACTTTCGAGTAATTTTGAATAAATGAAATAAATTCCTTATAAGACGGTAATTTATTCTCTCTAACACTATTCTCAAATTGCTGCAATGTATGGGAATCAATTTTCCTCAAACCTAAATATAAGAATACAAAATCAACCAAATCGGGAACATCCAACTGCTTTAATGCAGCTATTGATGCCGAATATTTATCTATAAACATATTCAAACCACCTGCGGTGCCGGTGCAATTTTTAATGTCCAGTATGTTATTTAGGTAATGAACACCTAGGTTCCGTTTATCTTGATATTTATCCACAAGACTGTCCCAAATTATATTATAGGTATCACCTGTCGGTACAATACCTGCAGTTATTTTCAAAGCATCATTTGTTAAGTTACTAATTAAGTACTGCACACGCTGGGAGTCCGTGATATCATTATTCAAATGCACGTTACTACGAAATATTTCGTAGAATATCGGCCAGTTTTCCCTTTTACCATCAAAGGAAGGTAATTGAATCGGAGGTAATTTAATACTACTCTTTTTCTGATCGGTTGGTACCGATTTATTAGTAAGTATGAGATTACGTTTATATAAAATACTGGAATATAAATCCTCAATTGAATTTAAACTAGAGTAGTCCAGTTGTTTAGTAGCATCAATTTTATATTGAATTGCGTTAATCTTATCGATTATTGCTTCAAACTTGTTATACACACTAGTAACCGTTTCAGATTGACATAAAAATAACTCGTTAGAACGAGAATCATACGTGGAAATATTTTTCGATAACTCATATAAACGATTTATTCGTTCATAATAAGTTTCCTTTTTTGCAGTAAGGGACATTAATTCTGATTCCAATTTATCAGGTGCCATTATTAAGACGTAACTAAATAAAGTTTAATAATAAAGGAGGTAAGTTTACAATACCAAGGATTACGTATTGTAAATAAAGTAATATGGTGGTACCCAATGATGTTACAATAACATAATATCATTGGTGGTACCTACGATACCAATAATTACGTATCGTAAGTGAAAAAAGATGGCGGTCACAACGCTCACCAAAACCTACGTAAGCGAAGTTAAATATGAAAGTAGGTTAGATTATGAGCTGGATGGATCCTAGGCTCGAATGGACCAATATTTATGGTGGAGCGACGTGTAAATAGTCACTTCACTGCGGAATGATTACACTCTTTAGATCAAAAAATAAGGCTCGAAAGATTGAAACAGATGGGGCTGATGGAAGAAATAGTCCAATGCATGCAACTAACCTTAGGTCTTCAGGTAGGCTCACCAGGTCCAGATCTGGATCTAGGCACTCCAACAAACACTATCTCTCGATCGAAGAGTCAAATATAGCACTGCACGATGGCTTCCTATAGTAGGAAAACTGCGGTCCGCCGTGACACGTATCCCGAACAGTTCGTGCACACGAATCACAACTTCTTCGAAAAATGCAGCAATAAAAACGATGCCCACATACAATACGGGCAGCGGGCTTGAACACGTATTAATTTACGGCCCAATATGACGACTGGCGTGGAAGAACTCGGCGTAACTTGCGAGCTACAGAACGCGGTCAAGGCGTATTGTCACCTCGATATATAAGCGCGCAGTGCCGCTCCGGCTGGCGGCGCGTGCCATCACAGGCATCTACCCACCTATGAAGGCGGCGAAGCGAGATTCCACCCTCAATCCTTTAGCTAAGTTGCAAAACATCAGAACTACGTCATCCAATCAGCCTGAAGTTAGTACAGATAATTTAAGGACGTGAGTTATGAAAACTCCCGCCTCACCAAGTACAGAGAGTATTCCTCGAGGAAAAGGTATTGAACTCGTAAAAAGAGTAAAAAGAAATACAGATTTAGTTTACTGGGACGATCCTAACGAGTTAGTAAAACGACTGAAATTACTGTTCGCATCACGAGATGCTGGTAACATTGGGTTAGATAATGAAATTATTGCAATCATCGAGGAACTTCACGAAGCCGGTATCATAAACAAAGAATAAAAACAAATAGCATCGGGAAATTTGTGCAGTATACTTACAGTAAACAAAGCATCGGGACCGCAATGAATATAGATAAATTTGGTCATCACGTTCATAAACGTTTACGATTATCTGAACATATTGATATCTATAGCGATACGTTACAGAAGTCTGAAACGGGAGAATACGATTTAAAATCATCAAAACTAAAAGGCTTGTCGTCTCCAGACAAGGACGATGAAGCTGTAAATAAAGCATATTTGGATAAAACAGTTCAAGAGCTGAGAAACGAAATAAGCCAAGTTAATAGTCGTGTATTAATTTATTTAAAGAACTTGGAATCAGCGAGTACAGACCGTTTGTCTTCTATGTTTTACTCAAAAATAGAAATAGACCGTATGATTCAAGCCAAACAAAAATGAGTAAGAAAGAAATTGTAGACGAACTTCACAGAGCGGCGAGAAGAAATTTTCCACGTCGAAGTACAATCATAAAAGGAATAGATGATTTATGGCAAGCAGACCTTATAGACTTTCAAAAGTACTCACAGTTTAATAAAGGATATAAATATGTTTTAGTCGTAATTGATACTTTATCGAAATATGTGTGGGTTAATCCTTTGAAGTCAAAGAATAAAAGTTGTGTTACAAATGCAATGCAAAATATATTAACCACGTCATCTCGAAAGCCCAAAAATTTACAAACAGATTTAGGCAAAGAATTTTACAATAAAAATTTTAAACAATTGACGATAAAATATAACATAAATCATTACTCCACTTACTCTGTAAAAAAAGCAGCAATTGTTGAAAGAGTAATAAGAACTCTAAAAAGTCATCTTTACAAATTATTTAGCGTCTGCGGTAAATATCAATGGATACAAAAAAATTTGGAAGACGTTGTACTATGCTACAATAACACTATTCACCGTGTAACAAAACTAAGGCCTATTGATGTTAGCAAAGAAAACCAGATGATTGTTAGGTCTAACATTATTAAATCACAAATTACCAGAAAACATCAAAAATTTAAGTTCTATGTTGGTGATCAAGTCCGGATAAGTAAATACAAAGGGGATTTCTACAAAGGTTATACTCCAAACTGGTCAACAGAAATATTTTATGTTATTAAAGTCAATCATACAAATCCAGTTACTTATCACTTGGAAGACAAAAATAAACAGAGAATTTTAGGATCTTTTTACGAGCATGAATTACAGAGAACCAAATTTCCAGATATTTATCTTATTGAAAAGGTTTTGAAAAGAAAAGGAAACAAACTCTTTGTCAAATGGTTAGGTCTCAGTGACGGTGAAAACAGTTGGATTGATAAAAATTTATTGGTGCTTTAATATAAACTAAGCATTATTATTTATACGCTCACTTTATAATCATCGATGACGGAAGGAAGTGGTATTATTAACAACTTAATAAATAACATTCCGTTTGAGTTACATTTACCTGGATATCAATTTTGTGGTCCAGGCACAAAACTTAAGAAAAGATTACTCAAGGGCGAACGAGGTATAAATAAATTGGATGAAGCTTGCATGTACCACGATATCGCTTACAATAATAAAGATTGGAACGTTAGACATAACGCCGATTTAGAACTTTTAAATATGGCAAAGAAAAGATTGAAATCGAAAGATGCTGGGAAAGGAGAAAAGATTGCATCATGGATAGTAAAAAATGCAATGAAAGCAAAACTTAGAGCCGGAGCAGGAGTACGGTCATTCATGAAAGGTGTTAAAAAAATTCAAAAGCAAATGAAAAAATTAAAATGTAATGACAACCGAAAGGCTATAAAATATGCACATGCAGCTGCAAAAAAAGTGTTTTCTAATGTAAAAGGAATACGCTTCCCACGCTGCATTCCTGTTCCGAAAACTGGTGGGTTGTTACCTCTCATACCAATCTTTGCTGGTTTATCAGCTCTTGGTTCACTTGCTGGAGGTGCTGCAGGTATAACAAAGGCTGTTAACGATTACAAGGTTGCTCAAAAAAATCTTCAAGAATCTGAACGACATAACAAGATGATGGAAGCCGTTGCACTTGGGAAAGGATTGTATTTGAAGTCTCACAAAAAAGGAGCGGGCTTGTACTTACAACCTCCAAAAAACTAATTAAACGGTTACCCAAACGAGCACTCACTAATTTAGATATATTAAAGCACTCGGTTCATATTCCATATTTTCGTGGCGTTTTTATGCGAGATACGTTACCATCAAAACCAAGAAAAATTGAGTGTGCTATTCTAAATTTAGATAGTTCCAGAAATCCGGGAACTCAATGGGTAGCCTATGTCAAGCAAAATGAATACTGTGAATACTTTAACAGTTTTGGTAACTTAAAACCTCCGTTAGAATTAATAAAGTATTTGAAAAATATGCACATAAATTATAATTACAAACAGTATCAAACTTTTGGCACTACGAACTGCGGTCATCTTTGTTTATTATTTTTAAGAAAGTATTGGAAAAAAATATTTATATAAAGGTTAAAATTAAAATAACTTGACAGTATAATAATGTCTTTCACTGTATCCATAACTGGGCAGGGAGCCTCCCTCGTAACAAACTACTCACCTACTTTAGAATTACGTGGAGAATACGAGTGTGCACTTCTGTACTTTTCTACATTTAATTCTATTCCTAATATAGATGAAAGAAATAATAAGTTTTATTATGGTAATAATGAGGTCATTGAAATTCCAGAAGGATCATATGAACTTCAAGATATTTGTGATTTTTTAAAAGGCAACGTCAAGAATACTGCATTAAAATTGAGTTGTAATAATAATACACTCAAAACCAAAATATTCTGTTCAGAAGATGTTCACTTTGGGAAAAGTAATTCCATCGGTAAAATTTTAGGTTTTGCTAGGGAAACAATAAAGGCTAATATAAGTTGTGAATCTCGGTATCCAGTCAGCATTTTATCTACAACCATCGTGCGCATCGAATGTGACGTAGTTGGAGGATCATTCGTGAATGGAAAAGCAAGCCATATAATTTATGAATTTGTACCTAACGTGCCACCAGGCTATCGAGTTATTGAGATACCCAAAAACTTAATATATTTTCCAGTCAACCAAAATTCAATTAGTGCGATTAATATTAGATTACTAGACGGTCATAATAAGCAAATTAATTTACGAGGTGAAGAAGTACAACTATACTTGCACTTTAGAAAAAAATGATAAATTTCAATAAAAACACTGCTACAGTTTGTACTCAAGTCAGTTATAAAAGATCATCTACTAAAAGAGCACCGCTTTTACTAAAAAAGAAACTTACTAAAAATAATAAAGATTTCCTAAAGCTAGTAGGCTTGCTAAAATGAATTATTTAAATATATCTCAACCAACGTCATATGATAACAGCATTGAAAGTTTTGAATATCATTCATACAAACCGTATGTAACAAGTTTCAACAATAATGATGAAATACGAATACCCATTCATCAACAAGATTTGTATGTGTTGCCTTCACTCAGCGCTTTGTATATTGAGGGCAAAGCGGATGTGTATAACAGTACTACTAAAGAAAAAGTGTCAAGTGTGCATTTTGTTAATAATCCAGCGTTATTTCTATTTCAAGACATTCGCTATGAATTAAATGGAATCGAAATAGATAAAATTAAAAATGCAGGCATAACAACAACAATGAAATCCTATTTATCGTTAAATGAAAATGAATCCAAAAGTGCTAGAGTTTGGGGTTGGTCTACTTCAGGAACCACCAATGTTAGTGGAGGCGCATTTTCTGCGTCAATACCATTAAACAAACTATTAGGTTTTGCAGAAGATTATGAAAAAATTATTATAAACTGTAAACACGAGTTAGTACTTTTGAGAAGCAACACAAATGTCAATGCCTTGAAATTAAATAAGGAACAAGTTGTAGAAAATATAATAATAAGTAAAATTGTTTGGCGCGTTCCGCATGTTAAGGTGTCAGATCGTGAGAAAATTCATTTGTTAAAACATTTAGAAAAAGATAGAGCTATCACACTAGCATTTCGTAATTGGGACTTATATGAATACCCATTACTACCCAAAACGCGTAAACATTCTTGGTCTATTAAAACTTCATCGCAAATAGAAAAACCGAGATTCGTTGTTATAGCTTTACAAACCAACCGAAAACATAATGCGGAAATGTCTATGGCAGAGTTCGACCATTGCAATATACGTGATGTAAGAGTATTTTTGAATTCATCGTATTACCCTTATGAAGGACTAAATGTCAGTTTCTCAGATGATAAGTTTTCTTTATTATATGAGCAGTACGCCAGATTTCAGCAGTCTTATCACGGTCGCCGATCAGAACCCTTGCTGTCTTTAAAAGAATTCAAGGCTATTGCTCCTTTATTCGTAATTGACTGTTCTCGCCAACACGAATCATTAAAAGGATCGATTGATGTGAGAGTTGAAATCGAAGCAGATCAAGAGATACCTGATCAGACCGCTGCATACTGTCTCATACTGAACGATTGTATATTTGAATACAAACCTTTGAGCAATATTGTAAAGAAGATATCATGAACAGCAATACAATAATAGTGGATCTGCAAGGATTTAAGGATTCAAAAAATAATTTCATTATTAAAGAGTTAGCAATAGCAACCAAAGACCACACACAAACATTTTTAATTAAACCACCCTATACTTTTAAAACTCTATCAAATGAAGAAAAAAAGCAAGTTCGATGGTTAGAAAAAAATCGAGGGCTCACTTGGAGTGAAGGATTCATCGATTATCGTGAATTTCGAAGAGTAATTGTTCCTTATATAAATGGCAAAAAAGTGTTAACCAAGGGATTGGAAAAAATAATGTGGATTCGAGAGTTATGTCAAGATTGTGAAATAATAGAATTAGATGAAAAAGGTTGTCCCAATTTTTTAAAATTATATAATGATTACTGTGAGAAAGAAAACACAAATTTGTATTGTGTTCATCACAATAAGAATTGTGCATTAAAAAATGTACTATGTCTTAAAATGTGGTACTACGATAAATTTAAGCATGATTTCTTTTAAAAAACATGAACTTTTTATTTTCGTTTCTTTTTATTTTTGTTATTATATCTAATTATAGCAAATTATAATGTATTTAAAACATTTTTTTTAAATAAAGGTGTAATGATAATAAATGTATTTCTTTTACTTTTTGAAATAATATATGATCTTTAGTAAAGAACATTATAAAAAACTACATGTTTTTAAATCTGTTTGTCAGTGTGTTAAATTCTCTAATTAGGAAGTAATATTATTCATAGGTCATTTATATTTTCTTTGTGCATATTTTATTAAATAGAATAAAATAAAATTTTAGAAATAAAAACATTTTCTTTATCTACTTTCAACTTTAATAATAATCAGTTACATAAATACCTACTAATATTAATAAACAACAATAAACAATAATTATTTATATCACATAAAGTATATTTACAGTCTTAATCTTATCCTATAAAATTAATAACTATCACCGCACAATCTTTTCGAGATCTTTCTAACTAAGGTTTCCGTAAGGTCCATAATTTCATCCACCGGATCCTGCACCACGTACTGGGCACTGAGCACCACACTTTCATCGTCGTCGCCATCGGCTCCCTGTGCCGTCGTCCTCGCTGCCTGATCCGCTGCCAAATCCAATATTTTAATTTGTATCAGTCTTGATCCTCTTTGCTCCTTACTGATGACGAATGACTTCAACGAAACACCATTCTTTTTTGAAGGTTCTCGTTTTTGCTTGCTGTTTCTCTTGTCGATCTTTAATTTGGTGGGTTGTTTACCAAACAATTCCTCACATTGCTGAGTAAAATTTTCAAGAGGGTCTTGGGCGTAATGCGAAAATACGATTTCCGACGATTCAGTCATGATCTGTAACAGAAAGAACAAAAGTTTTTTTTTTTTTTTTTTTTTAAGTATTTAAATTTTTTAAGTATTTACACTTACCAGAGAGTTCAAAACGTGTCTTTCTAAGCAACGGTGATATAAATATGAATTATTATATTACTAAGCGAGCGAATTACGAAATTGCATGGTTTGCACTTAGTGGGCGTTGACCTTAATGCGGGGCATGTACTTTGACCGTGAATGAAATAAATAAAACCACCGATATTAGACAACTTGATTTACTAATTATTTATTTATTTATGTATATATTAACATCGAATACGCATTAACGTAAATCTATAACACAAGCTAGACTTTCTTATAACTATTACAATGTTGAAACATATTAGAAGTAGGTTTACACAACGTTTTAAAAAATTCTCTTCCAGACAACTATTTGAATAGAGAGAGCTAATAAACTGCAAAATCGGAGTTGCTAACAATTTAATTCGGTATTATAAACTATTATTACAGGTTTATAAAATAGTTACTATAATAATATAATAAAATAACTATATAAGTTACCAAATAAATTTCAATGAAACGCCTTCAACACAAAATTGAGCAATTACCCGTTTAAAGATAACTTGATTTATTATTTATTTTTATATATTAACATCGAATACTTATAGCATTAACGTAAATCTTACACAAGCTAGACTTTTTTATAACTGTTACAATGTTGAAACTTATTAGGAGTAGGTTTACACAACGTTTTAAAAAAATCTCTTCCAGACAACTATTTGAATAAAGAGAGCTAATAAACTGCAAAATCGGAGTTGCTAACAATTTAATATAAACTATTATTACAGGTTTATAAAATAGTTACTATAATAATATAATAAAATAACTATATAAGTTACCAAATAAATTTCAATCGAACGCCTTCAACACAAAATTGAGCAATTACCCGTTTAAAGATAACTTGATTTATTATTTATTTATTTATGTATATATTTAACATCGAATACTTATACTTATAACTTTAACGTAAATCTAACACAAACTAGACTTTTTATGACAATGTTGAAGCATATTAGAAGCAGGTTTACACATCGCTTTAAAATATTCTCTTCCAGACAACCATTTAGATAGAGAGGATAAAATAGAAGTTGCAAGCTATTTAATTCGGTATTATAAACGATTATAACAGGTTTATAAAACAGTTACTATAATAATATAATAATTTTACTGTACAAGTTACCAACATAAATTTCAATAAAACACCTTCAACATAAAATTGAGCAATTACCCCAAGCAACAGTTTCAATGCTGTTTTTTGATATCAAACGCTTATCATCGTTTGAAAATAATACAACTTTATTGACACTGCGTGTAAGTATCTCGTGTTTTAGTGACTTAAACAGTAAATTCTGTTTACGTATCAGTTCACCACTGATTAAAGTTTTTTCGTAGTCAGATTTATTTATATCTCGGACAACACATTTTTTCACACCTTTGGCTTTTTTCAAAGTAACCTTCTCAGATTGAATGCAATATAACTTTGGACGTAACCCAACAAATTCATTTATTATTTTACCACCCATTTCATCTTTGAACAGACCTGGTACTTTCTTATTTAAAAGTGATAAGTTATATGGGTTACTTGGACTATAGTTGCTGGTATCAAAATAAGCTAAAAAATGCTTTTGGAGATCATAGTAAAAATCACTAGTATGTATTTTATAGATAAAACTGTCTGTATCAGTGTAGCACAGTTTAACGAGATCCCTATAATGCGGTTGGATAATGGAATAGTGAAAATCGTACATGTGTTTTTTTGATAGCTCTAAAACAGAAAAACCGATGTAAATGGGTTTATCTAAAACTATCTTTTCTGGTTTCATTTGAATAGCAACCAAATTCTCTGAGAATATAGATGCACTGTGAAAATTTGGTCTAGCTATTAAGGAATCAGCACTTAACTTTTTTTTTGTTTTATTGTCATAATCGCTCCATTGGTTCACTAACTGAACATTCACTCGGTTTTCACTATTTTCAAGGGTTTTACCGAATATACTATTGTTAAGTAGTTTAAAGAAATCCTGCTCAAATGTGGAAAGAGCCTTTTGTCTAAGCTCAGTGTTAAGGTCAATATATTTCTTTAAAAAGGCTTTTTGACGAAAAGTTATAACACGATGTATTTTTTTCAATATTAAACCATGTTTAATGCAATTTTTTAAGTGAACGTAATGTATAACGTATTTATATTTATCATATAAATTGGGAATAAGTTTCGAAGTCTTGCCTCCAGGAGGAATACATTTCTCTGGGCAAAATGGTAAATCATTATGCGTGCTGTGCAAGTGTTTAGGATAAATCTAATCTACTTCTAAAATATATCCATGATCCGCGTCATCTTTTACATCAGTTATTTGTAGGTTTTCTATCTCTTTTTGATTTAGAAACCTGAAATCAGACAAAGGCAAAGGTTGACACATAGCATATCCATATAAGTTATTGCAATCTACGTATACAATAAAAACTTCATCTTTTCGCGGGTCAAAATGTTCCATATATTTGTTATTGCTTTTAGCATAACGATGCGAGCACATACATATACCTCCTCTTATCCCATCTTGTATCATTCTTATGATTGCTAAGTCATCAATAAGCTCTAACTTTATACCAGTCTTCAAAAGCATGGCGTCAAAAGACAAACTAGGAGCAGTTACATAAAATGCAGGGTCGAGTTGATAATGTAGTTTTGACGTATTTCTAAAATTTTCGAAAATATCTGTCAGTAACAGTACATCGGTCTTAAGATAAAGATCAGTGTATTCGCCGAGGTTTTTTATCTTAAACTCTGACCACACTAATTGTGCATGCTGGTAATCAGAAGACGAAATATTCTCATTGTTTAATGAATTGTAAAAGTCATCAACGCTTGGGAGATTTTTTTCCGCATAACGCTCTATACAGTTCATATAGTCATAGGGATAGACACCTTTTCGTGTAAGTAATTTGAATTGCTTTGAACAAGGGAAAAAGTTTCTCAAATGTTCAAACTGACTCGGTGTCATATTTTTAGCCAGTTTATCTAAGCTAGTTGACAAGAACTTAAAGGAATCAACAAACCGTAGTTGTACGCATTCATTTGTTGAAACTTGTATAAACTTTGTAAACGAAACATAAGATTCTTTATTTTTAGCTATTATTTTAAGTGCACCATGAGCTTCTCCTAGTTTAGTTATAAAAAGATGGCAATCGTAACCCGAAAGATTATGAAAGAAGATTGGTATAAATTTAGGAAGCTTAAACATCAGATTACAATAGTTATGTGCCGCCCCGCGATATCTACCAGTCAAATGACAATGGTCTCTAACTCTGTCGTTGAATAGTAAATTTTGACAAATATGACAACGAGTGGTCATTTTAAAATCAACTGCGTCTTCCTTATTAAATATTATCGGGACGTTATTCGATAGTTGGCTATTAATCCAATGAACGTCATGATAAATACTTTTAACAAATTTATCTACACAATCGGTTCCACGGTAAGACACAAGACGATTTCTACTGGGATCGAACGAACAAACTATGTAGTAAGCGAATGCTATAGGAACGTGCACCTGACGATCAGCGGTGCTCGCGATACCCGGGTCAGCCTCGCACCCCTGCACCGGGACCAACATGGTTTCAAAGTCGGCGTAAATTACAAAAGGCACATTCTGTTTCCGATCATAATTCTTAAACTCGATTACCGAACCCTTTCGAGGCAGTTGGGTCATTACGCCAGCACATATATGAGAATCTATATCATCGTTAGATCTGAAAAATAGGAGACATTCATCACAAAAAAATAATTTACCATGATGTTTTGTAATTTGGTTTCTGACCAAACGAGACAAATCTTTGATAAGACAATAATGTGAGCACTTATCTTTTTCTAGTAATAATAGATTAACAGTTTTTCGGTTTCGTTTGCTGTACTGTGATTTATACAACGGTCCAGTAATCTGTTTACCGTTTTCTAATCCATAAACATTGATTCTTATATTTGCATTATTTTTTTCAAACATACTAATATCAGAAAAAGTTACAGGAAAATCCATTCCGTCAATGTTGAACAGATTACTGCAATGTGGATACGACGATACTCTCTGAACGTTCTTACTGACAGGATAAAGAGCCGCTGTGACCGACCACAAAAAACAAAACATATCTTCATTACGTATATTTACACAAGCCTTTTTAGTTTTAATGCTTTGCGGCAAATCAATGTACATAGATCCACGAAGCGGTTGGTATTTATTTATGTTAATTTCAATGTGACTATTACTGAGTAATGTCCACCCGCTATCCCGTTGTTCAAACTCACTTACCTTCTTCATTAAATTGCTAACTATATCTGAGAATAAATTTGTAAAATCATAATTGAAGCAAATCGTTATATTTTTAGTTCCAAATGATTTTACTTCCTGAGTGCTATTTTTTATCATTAAAAATAACAAATATACTTCAAAATTAACTTTTATGCAGTTGTGGATAGCAAGAGACTGGTCTATCAAAGATTTAACTTTATCTCGAAGGTTATCAAAGAAAACAGATAAAGATAGTTGCTCACTCTCGTCTCGAGCAGTTATTCTATAGGTAGCTAAACGGTTACGAAAAGCAGAATTCACTTTTTCTATACCCTGACCTAAACTAATTACGTTGTCAGTATGTTGCTTATGCTTTCTACTTCTTAAGTGCCCTATCCACTGCTTGCTATCCACAGTCAAACTACAAACTGAACAGAAAGGCATGATTAATTGATTAATTACTTAAAGTTATGTTAATTATTGAAGCCTGATTGAAATTTATGTTGGTGAATTATAAACGCTCGATGTACAATATGTATTTATTTTGTTTATAAAGTATACTAATTAAATTACAGACTACTAATTTAAATTATTAAATTAAATTAAATTACAGCCTACTTATTTAAATTTAATATTATTAGAGTAGAACGTGGGCTCCGATTCAAATAGAGAGCTCGCTTGCCTCACAAACTTCTGCACGTGATCCCAGTGCGGAGTGTCGTTGTTGGTGCGCAGCTTCAACCACAGCAACGACTTCTTCCACAGGTCGTCGCCGCCAGCATCGACGTCCTCCGAGTCGAAGACTTTCAACTCGATGTAGAATGAGCCGTCGAGGTGCGCGGTACGCCGCGTCTGCCCGTTAGCAACACGATTGTATAGCACCGACGTCGCTGAGCTCTTTCGGTCGCGGTCGGTAGGCAGTTCACCTTCTTGTAGGTTGAACACGTCGAAACTAGGAGCCGGTGCTTTTTTCTTATTAGTTCTGAAAAAGTAAAAGCGTTCTGTTAAAAAAGTATACAAAATCTACTAACACCTGTGAAGAAAAACACACATAAGATTACATTTGCAGTGATAATCCACATTAGACAATGCAAGAGACAATGTAAACTACAATTATCGCTATAACAATAATTTATTATACCTCGAACGGTCGGTCGGAACGCTTCTGTTAGCCGAGGTCTTGCGCTTAACAGACTCCTTCACTTGCTTGGGCTTGGCGCGCTCGCGCTGCACCGGGCCGCTACTCTCGTACTCAGAATCACAGGCCGACGACTTGCGCTTAACGGACTCCTTCACTTGCTTGGGCTTGGCGCGCTCGCACTGCACCGGGCCGCTACTCTCGTACTCAGAATCACAGGCCGACGACTTGCGCTTAACGGACTCCTTCACTTGCTTGGGCTTGGCGCGCTCGCACTGCACCGGGCCGCTACTCTCGTACTCAGAATCAGACCTGTGAAATAATCAATCATTAGCACATGCAAACAGAAACTAGCCTTTTCCATCACTGGAGAATGTGATAGTGAAAAATATTCTAAGTGTTTTAACAAGGTTTAGGACTTAGAATATTTTTGTTAGTTACTTGAAACAACTTACATTTTAGTTGTAGTAGGTATCGGGAAACTCACTATGAACTGTAGACTGTAGAGATCGACGTGGTACAGCTTGACGAAGAACTTCTAAGACTTCTTGCAGATGTAGCGCGATGGTAATGAAGGCACAGACAGAATGAAGCACTGATCGAATAATACTCGATTTTATTGGCAAATATTGATAATTTGGCAAAATGTGTTAGGGTTGTCACAAAAAGTTTAGAATGGAAAACGGCGTCTCACGTCACGTATGTGAAAATAAATCTATATAATTTAAAATGAATATTGGTAATTTAGGTAATTTTATTTAATTAAAACATTCTAGAGTTTTGTTGTGGTTTTTAATTGTTTATACGTTTCTAGAATTTTGTTGTGGTTTTTAATTGTTTATTTGGTTTTTAATTGTTTATTCGTTTCTAGAATTTTGTTGTGGTTTTTAATTGTTTATTCGTTTGGTTATTTCATTGGTGTTCTTCTATATTATTATTGCATGCCACATTGGTGTACATAGTAATGAAATAGATAGGTACAAAAGGTGTCAAAATAAACAATGTAGCGCTCTGTAAGGGCATAACAATAACAATTTAATGAGTAAATGTTTTTTCTTTCTATTTTTCTTAACATAAGTTATTGTCTAATATCATGCTAATCATAATTTATAATCAATATTATACTGGATTTTCATTAGGTTTACTGACTCTTGATATTTTTGTAACAAAATACTGATTTCCATTAAACTATTAACAGAACACTATTGTGTTCAACAATTATTAAACTTTACCATAGCTTTCCGTTTTAGAAACACAATACTTACAAAATAAAAACAGAAATAATTAATACAGAAAAAAGTAAAAAGCCTTAAAATTGCTTGATATCTCCATTATAAAAATTCATCAATATGGTTTCGAATGTGAAAACGTTGCGATGAGAGCAACGTTTGCTGTAGCAATATTTTTGCCAACCCTAACGCATTGTGCATTTGTGCACAAAAGCATTTCTGCAGCAACGTGAATTTGCGTGAAGGACGGAAATAGAGTGATGAAATACGTACAACCTACATATCGTATTGGGACCAGTGTTCAACACTTTCACACCAGTGTTCAACACAGTTTTCATCACAAAAAATAACAGATTTTCATTGAAATTCTACGGGATGACAGCTAGGAGGCAGGTGTTCTGTATTCAATTGTTGCTAAATACTAAAATCAGTTTTTTATGATTAAAAGGAAAAAATATGTTGAACACTGGCGCCACTACCCTAAATGTCCGCGTTTAAAATTTTCAGTTATAAACAAGTTTATAAATAAAAAGAAAAATGTTCATATCATTTATCTTATTATGTCCCACTGCTGGGCAAAGGCCTCCATCATTGAAATCGCTATCATATTGGCTTAATACCCATCGTGGTGATTACACCACGCTTGTCAAATGCGAGTTGGTGATCATCACAAACACACTTTGCCCCACCTGGGAATTGAACCCAGGACCTTCGGTGTCGGTAAGAGCGCTTTGCCACTCGGCTACCGAACCTATCATTTATAGTAAATAAAATAAATGATTATAGGAATCTAACCCGGGACTTCTGGTCTGAGGCCTGATGTCTTAACCACTAGACCACAGAGGCGGTATTAAAGGAATACTAAAAAAAATATAACAACTTGAATATTAATTATGTTAACTATCTAGAATGCATAACTATCCAGTCATTGACAAAATTTAGGAATTGAACCCATGACCTTCTCGAGTATCGAGCCGAGCGCTTTGCCACTTGGCCACCGAAGCGATCGTTTATAGTAAATAAAATAAATTAATATAAAGGAATCAAACCCGGGACTTCTGGTCTAAGGTCTGATGTCTTAACCACTAGACCACAGAGGCGGTATTTAAGGAAAACTAAAAAAGTTTATAACAACTTGAATATTATTTATGTTAACTATTTATAATGCATAACTATCCCATCATTGACAAAATTCGTAACGAGTAAAGAATGTCACGGTAGCTCAGTGGTTAGAGCAAGGATAACGAAAAGACATTTTAGTATGGCGACATCTGTGACAGTAAATATTTTAATGTAAATTATTTTCTCTTCTTAATTTTAAAACGAATCACTAGTAATTATAAATCCCACTTTACTATACTTAGAGACTTAAATTACTAGTTGGTTAAAAACACTACACACAATCCAGATTCGTTCATAGCAGCTTACATAATATTGTTAGCGCTGGGAATCGAACTTCGGAATACTCTTAAATACGTTAATGTTTAATCACACAAAGAATACAGAATATTTATTTTTATATTTTAGAACTTAATTTATCATTGTGTAGTATAAAATTAACAAGATGCAGTTTCTTTATGATGATTTATATGTATATTGTGAAAAATTGTTACAACCTACAATATTTATTTCTTATTTTAATATATTAAACATCTATGTCGAAATAAGAAAATCGGTTTTCGTCATATTGAATCAATCAGGAATCAAATTTAGAAATCGTAATTTGACGAAAATAAAATGCTCTCTGTTTTGTTTACTAAACATCTTATCATCCCATATGAATTTTACTTAGTTTTGATAAACGAATACAAACGTCGGACCACATTCAAATAATATTTTGTTTCATTCATCGATTATAGTAAATAATCAGGAACGGGTGCATTTAGGTAGTGATTTAGGTATGAGTATTGGTAATGCGTCATATCGCTACATCCGGCATCCGCATGGCGCAACGAAGCCGCGCGCAGCGGGAGGCGGGCAACTAAATGCTGATGATGCGTTTTAAAGTAATTACGAAACTGGTGTTTAAATAATTGTATTATGAACCAATTAATTGACAACATCGGCTATTTACATTTATTTTGTTTTTAACGTTCTTAATATAATTGCATACTTTTCGTGCCGATACTCATTCTAAAATATTGTACATCTCAAACGGACGACATGAAAACAGAAGATGGTATGCTATCCATTGCAAAACTGCGATACGTTCGAGATATTGGGCATTCTAACGAACAAGCGAGGTCGCATCTGCGACCGAACGAAAGTGAGTTAGAATGCCCAATATCTCACTACTTCGAAAATTGTACGAATTTTCAGTTTATCCATGGCGCCAAAAGCTACCACAATTTCACAAAAACAAAAAACTATCTAAAATCAAATGACTGAATTTGAAATTAAATTAACAAGGCTTATTTATTTAAATTTTGAATAGCGCGCCAATCCACAGATATTTAAATCTGAAAATGCCGGTTGTAGAATCTCCAATTACATAGGTATTACATAGGTTGTTAATTCGGGGCGTATATCCGCTGTCGCCTCGTCGGCCTCCGCCCTTGATTCGCAAAATCCCCCAGGATGCACCCCGACGTGCTGACGGACAAGGACTGCGAGAACGTGTACGAGCTGGTGTACTCGTCGTGGCGCGGCGTGGCGGCGGCGGCGGGCGAGTTCCTCAACGTGCGGCTGTTCCGCGCCGAGCCGGCCGCCGCCGCGCCCCCCGCGCCCCCCGCGCCCCCCGCGCCCCCCGCGCCCCGCTCGCGCCGCGGCAAGGCGCGCCTGCCCAACACGCCGCTCGTCAGGGACCTCGTGCAGTTCTTCATCGAGTCGGAGGTCAGCGCACACACACACACACACCCGACGGCGCAAACGTTCATGTAGCTGTATAGCTGGCAGTATCGTCAGCCTAGTCTGATTATAATGACAACGAGTTAATGAAAATATAATGAAATGAAAAATATTTATTCGGATCATAAACATAAAGGTGCAAAAATATTTATTCGAACCATAAATATGAAAATGTATATTTTTGTAAAAATGTTTTAAAATATAGGCACGTTCAACACCTCACCACTGCTTAAACGACAGTGCTCTTATGCTGATAACTAAATATCTGAATAGATCTATATTTAACACAATTTTGGCTACTCTATTTTTATCAGTAACTGACTTTTTAACTTTATGTTTAAGGTTCTACATTTAATATAGCTGTTCGTCTTCTTATCAATAAATAAATATCAATTAAAAATCAATAGCATAGCCCGTTATCATCGATATGAATGAAACTTAAAAATCATTTTTAGGGACAAAAATGCCAATTAAACTTTTCAGGGCCTTCCCCTTTAAGTGTTAAATTACACTATGTCTGTTCTGATCTATTGTTTTTGTGTCATTAACAGTTAACTATGTTAAATATACCTTGTCGATGTAAACACTTATCGTGATCAATACTGAAACAATTTTTTTATTTTATTTTATTTATTAGGACAATTAACAAGACAAATACAATCAATATAAAAATTACAAATACGGACATAAAGCTATGTGTCGTCTAACGTAAAGGCTGCCACGGCATGCAATGAGGACTATAATTTTAAAAACATCTTATTCTAAAGTTATTATAAAAAATATAAATGTAAAAGTAAAAGCTCCAAAGTACATTACAACAAAAAAGGCAAAACAATACTGACACGACAATGACAAAAACAATGGTTTTTTATGCTATTCCAACTACTATATCAGTATAACAACTTTACATTACCTAAGATTGTTACCTTTTAGCCATCAATGGCAATATAGATGCTATCTTAATTTGAACCTTATGTAATAAGATAAAACAAATCAATGAAAAATATGAAAGGCAAATAAATGTGTTTATATGATGCAGCTCCACGAGCACGGCGCGTACCTGGTGGACGCGCTGATCGAGTCCAACCCCATGATGAAGGACTGGGAGTGCATGACGGACCTGCTGCTGGAGGAGGCGGGGCCCGGCGAGGAGGCGCTCGACAACCGGCAGGTGCGTGCCCGCCCTCCCCTTTGTTCTGTGCCGATCTCATCCATCCGGTACTATAGCCTTTATTTTATTTTTGTCGTGTTACATTATTTAAGCGTTGGAATGTCTACTGAGATCAATGTATCCTGCGGGATGGGGTTTGGTGTCCTGTGATAACAGGATTTTTTCTCGACACTACCTCGAATGCCATTCCCTTGCAAATACGGACAAACATTATAGTAAAGTGTCAGATAAGATAAGCCTTCTAATCTTTGTGAAGGGAAATTAATAAATGATTTATTTAATATCCTCCTAGCTTTGTAAGTTAGATTACTGACTGTCGTAATAATAGGAGCTCAGCTTTTCGGATGGGCTATAACATTATAACGCATTCATGTTAATCTCTAAATGCATATAATGTAGAAACTCTATGACAAATTAAACAATTTAGCGTTGCATACTTATCTATGTTATTTCTGTGGAATTTGAGTAAGGTTGATTTCGTGTGCAATTAAAGTGTCATAGAATAGAATAGAAAACATTTATTTGCCTCAAAACACGGTATTTAAGTTATTATAATATTTAAAACGGTACAGCGTGTTTTGCCATTAAGATAGCATGCAAATTATTGATATTATAAACAGTTGAGTTTTTAACTCGAGCCGCGCAGTGACATATCCGTTTCTTGTTTTATATAATATCATTGATGCAAATACATAATAATTACATTATTATTACAGATACATTACATTATTAAAAATTACAAATTACATTCTATTTAAATTACATTAATTATTATATTGCTTTACATGTCGAGAAACTCTTTCATACTATAGAAATTATAATTATTTAGCCATTTATACAATGTTGTCTTAAATAATTTTACATTTAGTACTTGAATGTCATTCTGTAATTTATTAAATATTCTAACACACATACACAGACAACTCTTATTGTATTTTTCTGTTTTAGGTATTTCATCTAATACAAGTCTACCGACATTCCGAACAGGGGCCCAAGTCTGCTATTTTACAATAAGCGACCAACTATTGCCATTCTAGAGACATCCTATTGTCATTACATTTCCATTGTGCTACATTTTGTATTCTGCTAAAAGTTCATAAAAGTGTCGATTTAATGTCGATGGAGTGTCAGTTGAATGGAAATGGAATGTGAATTATTTAGTCGACGATGTTGCCTATTAAATCTACCATGAAACCAATGATGCCAATAAAAACTACTATTTGTTTTCAAATACGTTTTAAGCACTTTTTGGTGAATGTAATGCAATAATTTAGACAAATTATTGTTTTTTACCATTTAAATATCAACATTTATTAAAAATGCGTGTTTATTCTTAAAAAATAAAGAAAATGTTGGTGCAGTATGGCTGTTTTTCGTTATTGCATTTGCCTTATTTAGAAAAAAAATATATCTTAGGAAGTTTTGAACACAAGTTTGAAAACTGTTGAAAACTTTGATGAAGACGAGTACGTTCTCCGCTAGGAGTAATAGTGTTCTGTGAGTACGTTTTTGTGTGAAACAGTTTTGGCAATGGCGAGTCTTGAGCAATTATCTGCTCTAATTGATTTTTTAGAAAATCATAAAGATTTGGCGCGTGGCCGCTTTAATAGAACGAAGGAAGGACGTAGTTTGACCAAACGCCTATGGGCTGAATGCGCAGTCATGTTAAACAGCGTAGGTATCGACTGACTGCGTCCTTAAGACGCCGGACCAGTGGAGAGTGGTAAGTTTGAAACACAAGTTCCTTGTCTACTTATACTATTGCAAACATTGAGGTACTTACTATAATAAACTAGAGAAGACACCGCGAAGAAAGTTTGTGCGCAACTAAGGTGCAGCCGCAAGGTCCACAATCGCTTGAATCACAGGCATTTGCAGCCCATGGGCTGCACCTTAGTGCGCACAAACTTGCTTCGCGGTCTTCTCTAGTTTATTGTACCTCAATGATTGCAAATAATTCAATTTATGTGTACTTTTATTTTTCAGTATTACAATGAATACAAAATCAAATTATTAAAAAAAATAAAGCTTGAAAAAGTAGAAATCGGAGCTACAGGTAAACCAGTTTATAATTATTCTCATAAATCAAATTAGTATGAAGTCGTAAATAAGTATTTTTTTATTCAGGTTTCCTTCCTTCTTCCTTCCTTCCTTTCTTACCTTTTCCTTCCTTCAAAACAAATTTCACTCACACTGCTACAAGAGCGGCTTTATGATATTTTGGGGCGTGATGTTGGAGAGCCACTACCGGTATTCGGCACAATCCTTTAAGTGTGACTTTGTTTTTAAAAAGGAACCCCTATGGAGCTTGTTAACAAAATAACACACATGTAAATAAACAACTACCTACTTACTTAGGATTTTTAGATACCAATTGAAGTAATAGTTTTATAAACTAGAGCATGTGGTAAATTAATTCATTCTTTCACAAAAATCATCAAAAGTATTTAATTCCTAGGCACCTATCCTCTGTGTTCATTAATTAATTTCTTTTCATTTATCATTAGTGAACTTCGCTAATTTTTTGTTAGTTTGCTCTGTTTGCTGCTTTAAAGTTTACTTTCTATTGCACTGCATATTGTTTTTCTTCACAGCAACATGATCACATTTTGGAGGGTTTAGAGGTTGTGGAGGATGCTGTGCCATTAGCAAGGTAGGTAAAATAAAGTATGAACTGGTTTACATTATTTTGTTATAATTTTTCAAAGATTACAATAACACAACAACAACATTCATGTATTTCAGATCATGGAGTGTAGAGGTCCAAGAGCCTGAAGAGCAGGAGACGATAGTGGTCATTGAAGTACCAGCAGACTACTCCCCTTCAAGAGACCAGCAGTCTACAGACCCCCTCGCTAGCACTAGCAGCGAGCTTGCCACAGGCACCACCGCTGGTACTAGCAGGGAGTGCATTACAGGCCCCACTCCTAGCACTTATAGCATGGAGCTTGCCACTGGCACCACCGCTGGTATTAGCAACAACTGCAATACAGGCTCCACTCCTAGCACCAGCAAGGAGCTTTATCCGGTCGCACTGACCCCATTAGACAGGGCAGGTCTGTCGCACCGCGTAAAAGACGCCGGCGTCGTTCACCAGTTTCCCAAACTAAGCAAGCCACAGGTTAGTTAAACCAATTTCAAAAGAGAGGTTTATAAGGAATATATATATTCTTTTTACAAACTTGCCTTGTGAAATTAAATTCAGTATGTTTTCTCTTCAGAGAATGAACAAGCTATGCGCGAAGCTACAGAGCGTTTAGAACAAATGGAAAGACTAAATGCTGAAGCAACGCACGAGCTCGCGCAAGCCACCCACCGGCAGGCTGCAGCATTAGAGGCAATAGCCGAAGGACTGCGGGATTACATTAGAGGAATGAACGAAAGGAGGAGGTCACCACGACGACATAACGTAAGTATTATATCTACAGCATAAATATTTAAATCACCAGTAAAGTAACGATCAATATCAAGTACCTACTTTAATTAACAATATTCCTATCTTTTTCAGAGAATTAGAATTTATTCTTCTGACAGCGACTAGAATAATTAAAAGCAAGTCTATACCTTCTAGTAAGTATAATAGTATAGATTTTAACGTAGGTACTGGGATTTTAATCTTTGTAATTACATATAATAATTGTAAATATATATTTATTTAAAGTAAGTATAGGATAATAAAACTAGGAATTGCATGTAATGTTTTTAATTAGAAAAACCTAAATAGTTACAAATTTTCTGTTAATGTTCATCTGCAATCTGCAACAAAGTATTTATATACTTATTTCCATACTGTTTTATTGTAACTAACATTATAGATATAGACCTATCAATTATACATACCAATCTTTCCCTCCATAGCCTATCAACCAGAGCCTGCTGCAGTGCCCGGCCTCTTTGAAGCTCGGGATTGACTCGGCGATTTTGTGGATTCTGTCTCACATTCTCTCTTATTTGGTCTTCAGCCTAAAACAATAATTTAAAGTATTAATATTAAAATGTTGACCAAATATTTTTGTAACATTTTAGTCTTTTGTGGATTCCTAAAATGTTGTACTGTACTTGTTAAGGCAGTTATCACACTGCCACGCACCACGCTGCATCTTGCGTGTCGACGCACCTACGCGCGCCTGTTTTCTATACAAACGGAGAAACACGCAATATGCAGCGTGGTGCGTGGCAGTGTGTTAACTGCCTAAATCCCCCAAAAAGTAAAATTTTAAATGTTTAGTTGAATAAGTTATCAAAGACTGATTAGTAAATTTTAGACTGAAAGTTTATTTGCAAAATGTTGATTCATTAACAAGTTGGACTTTAATTTAATGTAAATAAATGATTAGTTGATTATTTTATTATTATTTATTAGACTGTAATTATAATGCACCTACCTAGTTATTTGTATATTAAAAAATTATTTATGGCTGATTAAGTGTAAAACAAATTATCTTATATTTTTAAATAAAAGGATGTTATGCATAAAACTTGCCTGATGCTGCCTTTGATTTTCTTCATCTGCTTCCTCAGGTGTCAGTGACAACAGAGGGACTCTGTCCTGATTGGCGATGTTGTGTAACACGCAGCATGCGCTCACAATTTTTGCAGCAAAGATGGGGTCGTAGTGTAGGGCTCGTGCCACTAACAAACATCTAAAAGCAGTATTCTTTCATGTAATATATATTTAATAGGTTCTGATTAAATTATCTACTAAATTTATCTAACTGGAAAAAATATATCTCACCAGAATCGAGCTTTTAAAACACCAATGCACCGCTCCACTACATTGAGTGCTGACACCTGTCGCTGGTAATAGTAGTGCTCGGGTGTCCCCTCGCTGGTGTTCAGAATTGGTGTCATCATGGTGGCACGCAGTGGGTAACCACTATCACCTGTAAAAAGCAAATACTAATAGGTAACAATTTCTGTATCATTTAAAATACATACTATCAACAATTAAATTATTTATTAAGTACCTAATAAAAACACCTGCTCTCCTTCATTAGAGAGGTCGCTCAAGTGGCGACTTAGGGGATGCCCTTGCCACACCATGGAATCATGGGCTGAGCCTGGGCTGCTGGAGCCCATATACATAATATATTTAATTCCGAGTTGCAAATCTATAACAAGTTACACAGTCTGATTAGTTAAATTATGGAAAATCATTTCAAAAATAAGTATGAATGAATAAAATAAATACACTTACAATCATCACATTTAAGGAATGGTATCCCTTTCGGTTAAAAAACCTCTTCATGATGTACTGGGCGTATAATGGCAACTTGAGTGCCATCGAAGCAGCCCAGTACAACTGGAATCCCAAACTGATGATAAAATCTGTAATAAATAATTAAAGATTATAGTCCACTTTATATGACAAGGTCATGTTTAAGCAAATAGTAGGTTACTTACTGTGCTTTAATGGCATTCCTGGCTTGGGGTATCATTGGCCATTGTATGTGGTTAATATAAATTTTGTTTATAGCTTCAGTAACTTGTCGCACAGACCTTGAGACTGTTGTCTGTGCGACATTGTGAAATGCACTTTGGCCCACTAAAGTTTCGTATGAGCCAGTGGCATAGAATGCCAATGTAATTAATACCTGAAATTTATTAGAAATTTTATGTACTTAGGTCAGTAAATAATTTGAAACAAAATTGATAGGTACCTCTGATAAAATAGTTTCACTTTATTTGAGAAGCTTTGTAGTAAGTAGCCAACCATGGATAACCCTCAGACGGAGGGTCTAACGGAGGTTAATCAACTTCGGGTAGGTGCATAGAGCAATGATATACCTTTCAAATACTTAAAGAAAGTAATAAATTATCAGAATTAGGTAAGTACCAACTGAACTCTTACTAACCTTTAAATCAATCGATATCCCATCCCGACCTCGCTGCCTGGTGAGATAAGGGGTCAGTTCTTCACTGAGAGCCCCCACTTGCGCCTTTCCGAGGCGAAAAGTTTTTATAAACTCTGCCTCGGGAAGATCAAATGCATTAATGTTTTTTCTTAATATTGCACGAGTTTTGCGGCGCAAGCGCAAAAGGCGACGTCTTTTATCAGCAGCATTAGCAAGTGCCAAAATACGCCAACGCAATGATGCGGCTGAAGGCCTCCTAGCTTTAAATTTTATATATTTTTATTGAAAAAGCTAGAAAAAAGGTGTCGTTGTCCGATGGCAGTTCAATGACTAGATGACAACTGAAAGTCCATTGATTCAACTGTCAAACAAACGTCAAATAGTGAAGAGAATACCATTTGCAACAACAATTACAATTCCATTCAAATACATTTGATAGCAGACTACCGAAAATATCAATTGCAGTTCGATGGAGTGTCGGTGGAGTGACGATAGAATGACTTCGGACTTAAACAGTAAGAGATTACCAAATGCCAAAAACCATTCAACTGAGACACCGTCGACACTCTATTGGGGCTCCATTGGTGCATTTGTATTTAGCAGACTTGGGCCCCAGTTCTTGGATATAACTCAATTGCTTTAACAACATATTGAGGATTATGTTTCACAAAGACACAAGCTTCATAAATGTATAAACATGGTAGTGGCAACAAACTAAGTTCTTTATATAGTGGTTTACATGAGTCACGTGGCATATTGCCTGTTATTGCTCTTATTATATATATATCTATATCTTTTGTGTAATAAACGCTCTCTGTATCGCAGAACCGTTACCCCACACTATGAGACCATAACGAAGTACAGATACTACGTATGCATGATAGGTCGACAACACCGTGTTCATATCGGTAATGTTTCGAAGACGCTTTAGTGCATAGACAAATTTATTTATTCATTGGCAAACGTGTTCAATGTGTATGCTCCAATTTAAATCTTTGTCGATTGTTAAGCCAAGAAATTTTGTTTCGTTTATTTGATCAATAATAGAATCTTTATATTTGATTTTAAATGACATTAATGTGTTACTATTAAAATTAATGAAATTAGTCTTAGTCAAGTTTATTTCTAAATTATTTTCATCTAACCATTTACCTACAGCTTGTATTGTATTATTGATGTCTGTTTCATGTTCCTTCATATTAAAGTCAGTTATTTTACTATTCGAGCTAATTGTAACAGAGATGTCATCAGCAAATAAGACACAGTTGTGGTCCGTTACTTCTGGGATATTATTTATATATATTACAAATAGAAATGGCCCCAATACACTTCCCTGTGGCACACCTCATTTCGTACTTGCATATTCTGAGGTAAATGAGACAACTTCGTTTTTGCTATTTAATTTTGAGATCATTACACACTGTTGCCGATTTCCTAGGTAAGAGCGAATCCAGTCCAAAGGAATCTCCCTTATCAGTTCAAGCTCATTAATAAGATTGTTATGATCAACAAAGTCAAAAGCTTTGCTTAAATCCAAAAACAGTGTAGTTGTCGCGTGTTTTTTATGTATGCTCTTTAGTATGGACTTTACGAGTGAGACAGCAGCTGTGGTAGTAGACTGGTTTCTTTGAAATCCGTGCTGTTCAGGTCGTATTAAATTAAATTTATCGCAAAAATCTGTTAGTCTTTGTAACATACATTTCTCAAAAATCTTTGATAATATTGAAGCTAACGTGATCGGACGGTAGTTCGCAATATCGCTTTTTATACCTTTTTTATGCAGAGGTTTGACAATGGTTGTCGGAGTAGTTGTCAAGCTGGTTGGCAGGGTAGCGATAATGTGTTAGTTCTAATACAATACGGGGACCGGGAGGTGCTCAATAGAACCGACCGTATTGTATCAAGTATATACGCTTAGTTACTAATAAATGTAATCAGTATTATAATTAGCTCTCTAAAGGGCCCCATAGACGATCAGGTCGCCTGCAGGTATCGGCCTGTCAGTTAATAGTATAACGCACGGGCGGCGGCGGCGGCTGGCGGCTAGTACTAACTGACAGGCCGATACCTGCCGGCGGGCCACACACGACAGTTCGCCAGCAGGTATCAACCTGTCAGTTAGTACTACTAACTGACAGGCCGATATCTGCCGGCGACTTGATCGTCTGTGGGGCCCTTTTACACACAAACGGCACACGTAAGTAACTGCAGTCGACGATGTGCCTTGTCGCGACGGCTGCAGTGGCTCGGGCCTATAGCCGTGTGTGGTGTGTGGTGTGTGGCAGGAGTCGTCGCTGATCGAGCTGATGGTGTGCTGCGTGCGGCAGGCCGCGACGGGCGAGCCGCCCGTGGGGCGCGGCGCCGCGCGCAAGCACGCGCACATGCTCAGCAAGGACCAGGCCAAGGTATCGGCACCACGACAAATACACACGTGTACAACAACAAACATATTCACTATATTTTAAATGCGCAATCTTGTTTAGTCAGAAGACTAAACGGATATTGTGCACGTTTCAATTTATTACGTATACTATTGTTTGCGATACATACACATAACATAATGATCATTACAACGTAAGTCGGAAAGGGGGTGCTGAGCCGAAAAAAGGGTGAAATGTACACATGATAGTGAATAATTTTTGTCTAAGAACTTTTCCTTAAAAATGGATAATTTTAGATTAACAGCTTTATTAAGATTTCAAAAGAAATAGAATAGAATAGAAAAACGTTTATTGGGTACCCACACACACAAAATAATGCAAAATTTTTTTAATGTAAACAATGAAATAAACTAAAAAATAAAACTTAAAAATAAACACCAACTTGGGTAGGTACACCAAATAGGCCCCTGCTCAGTTTGAGCCGTGACAACGCGTATTGCCACGGCTCTGGCATCGGTTTAAATGACGCTGTGGCAGCCCTGGCGGTCAGCTGTTTTGAGGGAGTGGCAAGTTTAAGTTCATCAAATGGCCGTTTTTATCAACTGTAGAGAGTAATTGTAAAAATTTCAGAGAACAGTTTTTTATCTACGAATTTCCGTCCTCCGAGAGACCCGATTTGATGGTGTGTCATACATAGGTGCATAATAACTATCTAGGTGGACTTACAACAAGCCCTTCCACCAACCAACCGAATACCCTCAGTTGGGAATCGAAACCGGGACCTCTGGATTCTCAGACCGGGCTTACCATGATCTAACCACTAGACCACAGAGACGGAAAAAGTAGTAAGTATCAAAAAACATTACCAAGTTCATCAACTTGTGCGGCCTGATAGATAGGTAGCCTACTAACTTTCTTGCTAATGTCGCATCATCGCTATTCAATCTGTGTCGCAGTACGGCCTGCGTAGGTAACAAAATGTGGTCGAAAGAATACGCGCGCCAATCAGATCGAAGAAGGCAGGCTCTTGGGGATGTTCAGCACAAAATTGCACAATTCATTTTTAAATTGAAAATTTAAATAATTTCTTAATTGTTGCACACACTAACCCGTGCGCGCGTGCAGGTGGTGAGCGACGACCGCGCCAAGATGACGGCGCACTTCATCGGCACGCTGCCGGCGCTGCTCGACAAGTTCGGCGCCGACCCCGAGAAGCTCACCAACCTCGTCACCATCCCGCAGTACTTCGACCTGGAGCTCTACACCACGCAGCGCCAGGAGGGGGTACGTCTGCATTCTACACATACAGGGTGTTTGGCGCAGCGTTTTCCAAATTCAATTTGTGAATAGGAGGGGTCTTTTGCTATCTCCTCACGCTCCATTAAAAATGTTTAGCCTCACGGCTTTTTTAAAGTGTAATTTTTATTTCTTTTCACTAAACATTCCTGAAGTCTGCATTTAAGTTTGAATTAAAAAAAGTTATTGGGTACAACGTCCAAATTTTTTTTAAAATTAGAATGTGTAATGATTTAACCGTTCTATTAAAGTTACAGTTACTTGGAAGCAACTTCTAGTTTTATTTTAATTAATGTTCATTGATTTTGGAAAAAGAAAAAGTAAATTTACAAGTCGACTTTGAATTACAATAAACATAAAAGCGCTCGGGTTCTTCCAATTTTTTCAAAAATTCTCTATTCTATCCTCATTCAAACGGTATGCAAATATGCCATGAAAATCGTCCACTAACATTGTTATTTTGCTAATTTTGCGCGTCGGGACGCGTTCGGCTGATATTCGATATGCAGGATAAAAACTTAAAACACGCGAAAAGTAGGTCAAACTTGTTATAGTCACTCTTGCCAGTAAAATCTGATAGCTATCTCTTTTTTACATAGGGTTCTCAAGGACCTCGGACTTGAAATAAAAAAATCAAATCGTAATTGTCAAATTTTAATAAAAAAAAATATTAAAATTATAAATCTTGCTCGAATTGAGCTCCTCCGCGGCGTATGCATGCGCGACATCTTTCTCTTATGGAAACTGTTGTTGTGGAAACAGACCTGACCTTATTAGATTTTTACATCTGGGGAAGGGCTAAAGAAATTGTTTATGCAACAGAAGTTCAGACAAGAGAAGAGTTAATACAACGCAAAGAATCAGCTTTTGACGTCATCAAACAAGAAATGCACTTGCGAACAACCTTGAAAGTTCTAAAATTCAAAGTTGAGCAATGGGAGATCGGTCTCTTGTTATAGTTATATTACTCAAATCCTAATTTGACTAAGTAGTTATTAATCCGAACTGGTTCCGCGACTAAAAAATTAAAGTGATAAATTAAGAAATCTGGCTAATAGTAACGACGTACTTCGTTACGCTGCTACTAGATTTCGCTACTATGGGCTGTCAGAAATTGTCTTTGGCAATATGTCAAAGTGTAACCCGTTCAGCGCCACGTGTATATGTCAATAGAGTATTGTCCTAGTGGGGTCTGATACTCTAGTTCGAATGACGTTACCTCGATAGTCATTACCTCGATGTCTCTACCTTGACGGTACACTTCACCGATGGCTCGTTACTTCAAAAGGTCAATACCTCGAATTATCTCTTTCTCGACGGGTCTTTTCTTCGATGGTACATTTGATCGATGGATTTTTACCTAGAATAAATTATCAAAAGTACAGTAAATGTAAAGTATTTGTGTGTGTAACTGAAAGGTGTAAAAACACTAGTGAATTGAAATGAACATCGATATAATCATAGAGGCAACATTTATTATCACTGCATATAAATTTACAATTTCTATGGTTCATAAGACACTTTTGTCTTATTCTTTTATCAAAATGTTACTAAAAATACACAATAAAAATAAGGGAGACTTCTAAAAGTCATGGGAATTATAACTTTACTTTTTATGATTTTTTCGAGGTAACAACCCGTCGTTCAAATGTACCATCGAAGAAAAGACCCGTCGAGGAAGAGATCCTTCGAGGTATTGACCTTTCGAGGTAACGAGCCATCGGTGAAGTGTACCATCAAGGTAGAGACATTAAGGTAATGACTATCGAAGTAACGTCGTTCGAACTAAAGTATCAGACCCGTCCTAGTGCAACTCTCACCATGTGGCACTGAACGTGTTAAGTATGTAAACAAAACAAAATTAAGTTAAAATTTCCCTTTATTTAATTAAAAATCTTGCCAAGAAGTATTCTAAAAGGGGGTTTATTAATTGAAAACGCTAAACAAAGTGTCGACCAAAGTCTTAAAAGCTACGAGTATATATTACGGAGTTATAACGAATTTAATTCAACAAACTACAATAATCTCATAACGTTTTTATAATTTTTTGGTTACTACAATTATTTTTATGAAAAAACGGGATATTTACCATGTTTTAGTTGTTGTTTTTGAGTCCCCGATGTTTTGGCGCAGTTGCATGCACCATGATCACGGAGTAACTGAGTTACTCAACTCAACCATGGTAAAAATCCCGTTTTTTCCTAAAAATACAATAATCTATTCTTCTTGGAATTTAGATCAATTACTACCAGTGTTTTCAGGTATGTAATTGTTTTATTTTAATTATTGCGAACCTATCTGCGGATTAACAGGGGTAGGCAAGTGCCAAATTTACAACGTAGCAAAACTAGCAATGCAATGGAAATGTTTTAAATCTAATATGTCGTAATTTTTATTTTACGATCTCGACTCACGAACGTAACGTCTCATCATTATCTCGTCTACAACCGCCTACTACCGTTATGTAGCGGGGTAATGTATGTGTGCTAAGTGTGGATGTTTTGTGCGCAGAACCTGACGCTGCTGCTGAACAAGATCCGCGAGATAGTGAGCGTGCAGACCGAGGCCGAGGTGGTGGAGGCGTGCGGCCGCACGCTGGAGGCGCTGTGCGGCGAGCAGTGCGGCGTGTACACGCGCTGCAACGTGGCGCGCGCCACCGTCACGGACCTCTGCGTCAACCGCTACAAGGAGGCCGTGGACGAGTATCGCTCGCTGCTGGAGGGGGTCAGTGTGCTCAGTGTGCTCAGTGTGCTCAGCGTGCTCAGGGCGGCAGAGCACACGCGCTGCAATGGCACGCGCCACCGTCACGGACATCTGCACATCGCACAACATCAAATATTAAAACAATTTGTGTTACAGGGCGAGACGCCGGACGCGGACGAGGTGTTCAACGTGATCAACTCGCTGCGCAAGGTGTCCATCATGTACATGTGCCACAACCTCAACGACACCAACATCTGGGAGTCGCTGTTCGAGGACCTGCCCAAGGCGCTGGCCGCCGAGCCGCCGCAGCCCGCGCACCCCATGCCCACGCAGGTCACTGGCTATTATTATATTTATATTTTGTTACATTACACAGGGTTCATTTTGAAACCCCCGCCTAATTTTTTTAACGTGATCCTATGTCAGCAGTACGACCAAATAATGAAATAAAACATTTTTGTGTCAATTCTTCCTTAACCTCTTGAGTGTCGCGCGGCAAAATGCATCGGATACCGTTGAGTATCGACGCCTTGACCTGCTGACCTCAAGTGACCTGACCTATTTTACTATTTTGATTATATAACCTATGATTCTCGTCCGTTTTTTATGATTTTTACATTTTTAGGAATCTAGAAACATTGTCTAACTATTAAAATTAAGTAATAATAAATACATACCCTTTTTACTGCATTTTATGGCATTTTATTTTATCAACGGTCAAAAATTCTTCGATACACAAACTTTGACGATTCAGAAATCATGTAAAACTTGCACTAAATCATATTATATTTAGTTACACACCAAGCTTATACACTTGTCATCATAAAACATTCAACACTTTGCACCATACGCATTTGTAAACAAAACTATAAAATTATATTACAGCTCAAAGCGCCATTTTTATTCCTAAACTGTTTGTCATTTTCGCGAACACTTACGTTTCAAATATTTTTACACTATGTAACAAGAGATGAAAGTTCAAGAAAATCACATCAAAACAATATATACACCTTTCTGTTTAATTTGATATTTAATACTTGTAATTTACTTACGATAAATTCTCTAAAAATCTTGTTTACAAGCAGTTGCACTGACACTACACAAAACTGTTTATCATTTTCACGAACACTTACGTTTCAAATATTTTTACATTATGTAATAAGAGATAACAGTTCAAAACAATCTATACATCTTTCTGTTTAATTTGACATTTAATATTTGTAATTTACTAACGATAAATCATATAAACATCTTCTTTACAAGCAGTTGCACTGACTGACACTACACAATCTTGTTCACAAATGCGTCACCATTTGTTTTCAACGACCAATACTCACACTTTTTCTACGAACACGATAGCCAATCATAATTTAGTATTCGAGCACATACAACACAGAATCGAATAATGTCAAACACTCTTATTGGTTAAAATAAGTCGAAGGGAGTAAAAAATTAACGATAGACCTTGTCACTAGCGGGACACACGGCATTCTCGCTGACACTCAACGGTACTTTTTTTCGTGGGAATGCCGGTATTCCCGCCGACATTCGAGAGGTTAAGCAAATTAAAATGATTGTCACCTAGCGCGCGGCCGCCTCGTTATCAAGGCGCATGCGCGTGACCGCTATTATTCACTCCTTGCACCAATGACCGTCGCTTTGCCCGCGAGGGTGAGCGTGAGCGCACGCACCTAAAAATATAGGATTTAAAAAGCAAACATAAAATTGCATTTTAAAAAGGAAAACATTCATTATTTTTACGTGAAATGTTTTATAATTACTTTTTTAGTCTTATTTTGTTTTGGCAGGGGATCCAAAATGTACCCTGTATGTTTTTTTGGTCCCGCTACTGGGCAAAGGCCTCCCTCTACCCTGTATGTTACTTACATTTTAATGAAATGATATATTTGACATTAATATACAATGTGACGTTAAGTTATAGTTATATTTAAGGGGAGGTATTTCGAGCGCTTCCCTCTCGTTCTCTCGACGGTACAACGGTAAGGGACGGGTATAACAGCGAAGCGGCGCGAATAATCGCGATTTATATTTTAAAAAATTGATAGTTGTAAAAAAAAAAAACCATTGGTTATAACTCAAGTTATTTACGAGCTTCATTTTGGTAAATGACTCATAATATCAAATCACTTATTTTAAGAATAAAACCTGGAAAAGAAGATAAAATGACACAAAAATATGTAACTTTGTGAATTTATTCTATCGAGCCAACTTTATAAAATCGTGTTTCCATCGGGTGTATTTCACAGAATAAAGCCTCAACAATATTTCAAAATTTTCGCAGATTTTAATTTTATTGTTTACTACTTCAAAAAGTAATTCTAAGAATGTGTTATTTTAATTTTTCTCTAACACCTAGCCTTAACTTCAGCATCTGATTCTAATCAGGCGTATTAACAACTATGCTATTGGTGCTCTGGCCGGCTTAAGCAGATCTTGCGCACTCTGCGGTTAAAATAATTGTATGATCTTGCGATCACACAACTTAAGATGATAGAAAATGATACAAAAATCTTGATATGATAAAATGACTGATTTATTTAATTGCTACAATGAGTAAGTCGACATTGAATGCTATGCAAACGAGTACTAATGAATTAGGTAATTGCCGCGCGCAGGTAAAGCGCTGACACTACAATATTGTATAGTGCTTGCACTGTGCATTAATTTTATTTATTTTTACTTCTGTAAGCTTTGTGCTTTAATTAAATGGTAACTACTACGTCGTCAATGTTTGTGTCTTTATCGAATTTTAAATTGTTAGCATTAATATTGATATTAAATGCATAACATTTAATAAAAGTTATCGCGCTGCGGTCGGTATTCCTTTGATGTAGAACAACATGAAAGTTTAATACCCCGGCCTGGGTCAAGATGGGACTTTAGTAGAAAATTTACCGCGGAACCATTTTCGATCTAAGCGACGCACGAAAACGAAATTTACATCTTTTAAATGAGATACTTGTCACTTTTAGTTTTGCCATATTATGATAAGTGTATTTATGAATGAAACTGGGTATGCATTTAACCAACTCGCTCGGTGAACAGGATGCGGTGAACGGTGTCGCTTATTCCGTCCTATCCTATAATATTGTGTTTTTGTGGTGCGGCTCAGGCGCTGGTGTACGTGGTGCGCGCGTGCTTCTACTCGCTGCTGTGGTCCCTGCACGAGCTGGAGGAGCGCGCCGCCGCCCGCGGGCCCGCGCACGCGCCCGCCGCGCCGCTGCGGCAGCGCCTGCTGCAGTACGCCGCGCTGTGCCAGGACATCACGCGCCACGGCCGCGACCCCGCGCTAAGGGAGGAGGTGAGATAGGGCTAAGGCGGATGCTGCGGCAGCGCCTGCTGCAGTACGCCGCGCTGTGCCAGGACATCACGCGCCACGGCCGCGACCCCGCGCTAAGGGAGGAGGTGAGATAGGGCTAAGGCGGATGCTGCGGCAGCGCCTGCTGCAGTACGCCGCGCTGTGCCAGGACATCACGCGCCACGGCCGCGACCCCGCGCTAAGGGAGGAGGTGAGATAGGGCTAAGGCGGATGCTGCGGCAGCGCCTGCTGCAGTACGCCGCGCTGTGCCAGGACATCACGCGCCACGGCCGCGACCCCGCGCTAAGGGAGGAGGTGAGATAGGGCTAAGGCGGATGCTGCGGCAGCGCCTGCTGCAGTACGCCGCGCTGTGCCAGGACATCACGCGCCACGGCCGCGACCCCGCGCTAAGGGAGGAGGTGAGATAGGGCCGAAGCTCCCACTGGAGACCAATATTCCCACTTAAAATACTAATATAACCCCTCATTTGCTGTAGGGAAGGTCCGGGGATATCTGAGAAGCAGTCTTAGGAATAGGCATATTGTATTTACTTAAAATTCTTGAGGGACATAACATATAGCTGTTCATACTACCAAATTTGATACCGGTATTTTGTATATACCGGTACGGCACGATAGATATTATGCCCAGCCTAATCTTTAATCTAGAACTTACTGCAAGTGTCTCATCGGCAGCCTCAGGACAGCGGAGGAGGGAGGAGCGCTCCTATACCGCACCACGCCGCGCCGCTGATAGTCCAACCCTGAGCTATTGCTCTTCACGCTTGGAAACACGCACACGATACCACGACACAATAACTGACCAGGGCCCGACTTAGACCACCAAAACCACCTCGATTACACCTTAAAGACTATTTATATGAAACGGGAGTGCGAGTATGTGCGCAGCGCCATGCGACCGTTGCACCCGAATGGCCGCGTGACGGCGGGCGCCACTGCCGCCGCCGCTTTATAACATCATTCCCCGAAAACTCCGGGATTTGTTATTGTACTCAGTACCAGTGGTTTTAACTGTTTTTACATACATACATAGTTTTACGACTATTTACAGTTTACAATACCTTAAACAATTTTAACTATTATAAATCAATGAAATATACTTAAGTTAAATATTTTAAACACTGAAAAAAGAAGAAAGTATATTTAAGCGTTAAAATATATATTAAAAAAAAACATTAAGCAATGAAATATAGTTTTAAACACTTAACCACTGCATTGGTACAGAATAGAAAAGAAATCGGAGTTTTTGGGAAATACCGGTATCAAAGTTGCTGGTATTAACAGCTCCATGTTATGGTCCCGTCAAGAATTGTAGGTAAATACTGTCTGCCTATTCCTATCACTGCTGATAAGCAATCACTAGAATTCACCCAACAGCAACCCACCAAAGAGAACAAGTCTGAAGATATGTTCCATACATCCTAAGGCTAAAGACGGTTAAGGACTCCCCATCACCCACTGTCACCTCATTGCGAAAGAAAGAGGCGAGCATACTGATATTCTCCCACCACGTTTACGACTTTCAAAACTCAAAAAACGCTTTATTCTTCACATGGGTCCGCAATAAAATAATGGGTTCTAATAAAATATAAATCTTCCGAATCATAGTGAAAACTGTCGCGAATTTGAGTTTTGCCTGAAACTGAAGTAATGTTCGGTCCATTATGGTTAATTAGCTCGTGTTCAGTAGGTCAGGTCCTAAACTAAATGATGCGTCGTGTTGCCCTCAGGCGTACACGAGCCTGTGCGACCTGCTGATCGTGTTCTCGGAGCAGCTGCCGGCGCCGGCGGCGCGCGAGCTGGCGCTGGAGCCCGCGCCGCCGCTGCTGGACCTGCTCAACGACTTCATACAGGAGTTCGTGTTCGTGCACCACAACTACGGTACCCGGCGCTCCACGCCTCACTACAGCACACGAGCAGCGGCAACCGGTGCACCGTGCACCTCATATCCTCATATTCCATTAAAAACATTTCCAAACAGCAGTTTATCCTTAGAAACGGGAATATACCCAAGTATATATCACGCTCATTCAGACAGCCGTGAAAGGGACGCCTCTCTGCCTAATAGGAAGCTCCCGGTTACCCGATGTTATGAGTGCCAAATATGCAATTTGAGTCGAGTCGAAACGAACCATCAAATTTTGTGTTTTTTTTGCATAACGATAGGTAAAGGTTTCTGTCTTATAATTATCTACAGCGACTTTAAAACAGTGCCATGCGATATTCTGTTAGCTGTACATTTGTAATTATAAATAGCTTGTGTTTTAAACGTCTAACAAAATTTGATTAGACGCAGCGTCCCCGGTTGCCGATGCTCTAAGTAGCGTATGTGTGTATCCATTATATCGTCCGATATGACTTTCATCCGGTGTTCCATTAAAACAAGACAATCATCGTAGCTTATAAATTCCCTTTTGAGTAGGGGTCACAAATTCGAAAGTATATTTGAAAACCGGGTTTACGGTTTTGAATCTGTGACAAAACTGGTTTTCCGGTTTTATCGGTGTTCTCATTCTATTACTTAAAAATCGAATGTCAAGGAATATTCCTTATTAATCAGCCTTAATAATCATTTGTTACAATAATATTACCAATTCTCTCTTGGGATATCCCTTAAAGTCAAATTAAAATTAAAAATCATGACATGCATGATAATATGAAATTATAATTATCAACGATATTAAGCCACTTTTAGAGAATGTGAAGATTTTAGATGAGTGTGTAATTAGCGCACTTAACTTTCCTTTCTGAATTTCACTGAAAGTGAGTCATAAAAATTGTTTAAAGCAATTGCACCGTAAGAAATGTTAATGGTATTAACAGCAATAAATGCTCGATTATGTTAGTTATTAATTTGCATTATGAGAATTTAGAAGTTTCATCAAATTTCTACGCTTCGTCAAGTCGGCATGTATTTATTGCTGAGTGTGTTGCTAAGTTTTTTTTTTTCATAATGACTCGTCATAGTGACTGCATCCTGCCTGATGGTATGCAGCCGATGCAGTCCAAAATAAATAAATGCGTTTCACGCCCCGCTTAAAAGACCCGGGACTGTAGGAGCTGGGAAACATGCGCCGGCGAAGAATTCCAAAGCCGAATGGTCTTACAGAGGAACGACTTGCCAAATTTTTTGGTACGAGTACTGATAGTCTGTACAGTATGATGGTGGTTCCTAAGACCAGCACGTGTAGTCCGGGAGAGGAAAGGAGAGGGCGGGATAAGATCAAAAAGTTCTTCAGAACACTCTCCGTAGTAGTTCCAGTAGAAGACACTGAGAGAAGCAATGTCTCTACGCAGCTGGAGGTCCTCAAGGGAGGCTGTAACCTCAGCATCTCCAATAATGCGGACCGCTCGCGTTTGCAGTCTATCAAGTGCATCGAGGAGGTATTTAGCGAAGCCGTCCCATAAATGGGAACAATACTCAATACTCGATCGTACCTGAGTTTTGTACAACAAACAGCGCTGCTCGGGAGTGAAAAACCGCCTCACCTTATTGAGAATACCCAACTTCCGGAAGGCAGTTAAAATAGCACCTTCCATGTAGCATTTCGGATTGAGTTCCTGGCCGATGTCCATGCCAAGAATGCTGAGGTTCACCGAAATGGGTAACGGAGAGTTCTGGAGAGAGGGAAGAGTAAGGAAGGGAGTTACCTTGGACGAGAATGCACAAACCTGGGTTTTGCTAGTATTAAACTCGACCAGGTTTTTAGATCCCCACTTAGAGACACGATCTAGAGTCAGGTTCACTTTGGCAACCAGTTCTTGCCTTTTCACCATGATATCGGCTTGCTTTGCCGCAGGATGTCCCAAGTACCGCTCATGCACCGTGCTGTCATCCGCATAACGATGAATATTGCCCAAGGACAACATGTTATTAATATGCAGAAGAAATAGAGTAGGTGAGAGCAAAGAACCCTGCGGCACTCCGGCATTGACTGTAGAAAGCGGAGGAACTACCCTCACAAAGGACACGAATCCTCCGCCCTTCTAGAAAGTCTGCAACCCAGGCGCACAAATGTGGCGGCACACCGAAGGCCGGCAACTTGGAAAGAAGGGAACGATGCCACACTCTATCGAAAGCTTTGGTGATATCAAGGCTAACTGTCAGGGATTCGCAATGCTTGTCCATCGCTTCACCCCACGCGAGAGAAACGTATGCTAGAAGATCACCTGTTGATCGCTTAGGTCTGAACCCATACTGGCGATCATGGAGCAGCGAGTGATCCTCTAGGTAGTGAATGAGCTGGGAATTAATTATCCGCTCAAACACCTTGCACAGCACAGAAGTTACAGCGATGGGTCGATAGTTGGCCGGATCCGAGCGATCCCCTTTTTTGGGGATGGGTTGTATGTTCACCTCTTTCCAAGACACCGGCACAATACCAGTATCGTAAGACTCCCTAAACAATCGTGTCAATACAGGAGACAACTCAGCCGCGCATCTGAGCAGCACAATCGCCGGAACACCATCCGGCCCGCTAGCCTTCCGCACGTCGAGCGACCGCAGCACGGCACGTACATCACACTGCCTGATACGAATATCAGGCATGGTGGCCCCACAATGTGCTATAATGTGTGGAGCGGCGCCACAATCGTCGACGCGCGAATTGGCCGCGAAAAGTTCAGCCAACAAGTTCGTCTTCTCAAGCGGCTGGTAAGCCAACGAGCCATCTGGATGTTTCAACGGGGGCAGCGAGCGGGAGCAGAAGTTGGCCTGCACGGCCTTAGCGAGCCGCCAATAGCTACGGCTACCCGTAGGGTGCGAAATCAACTCCCGCCCGACCCTTGCTCTTTGTGCATCCGCTCCTGCGAGAGCCCTCTTGTTAGACTTAGAGGCCTTGTTGTAGGCCGCCTTCAAGGAGCTGGTACTAGGGTCATTCAGAGCGCAAGCCTTCGTCCAAGCACGATACGCCGCCTGCTTGCATTCAGCAGCTTTGGCGCATTCGCGATTGAACCAAGGCCGTTGTCTGCCAACGCTGGCAAGATCTGTGAATGGAATATAATATTCCATACCCAACAAGATCTCATCAGCGATGGCAGAAGCGCACTCCGATGGGTCCTTTCCAAGAAAGCAGCTCTGGCCCCATGAGACGGATGCAAAGTAATCACGCAATCCGTCCCAATCCGCCGACGAGTAGTGCCACAGACGACGCTTGGTCTCCACCGTTTTCGGTGGACCAACGTTGTGCGGTGCTGTGGCAATGACCGAGCAGTGGTCTGACGAGCCTAGGGGTGCAAGCACCGACACTCTATACCCTGCAGGGCGACTCGTCAACAATAAGTCCAACAAGGTGGGCGCGTGACCTACGATATCTGGCATCCTGGTGGGCCGGTCTACCAGTTGCGTCAGGTCTTGCGTGAGAGCGAAGGCATGAGCGACTCTACCAGCGTAATCAGTTTTGGAGGAGCCCAACCATGTTTCATGGTGGGCGTTAAAGTCCCCCAAAACCACCAACCACCTCGTCGTTTGGGAATCGCTCCTGCGCGACATCAGTCACTCGGCCGAGGTGGTCAAAAAGGCTGCTTGTGTTAGCATCTCCTGTATGCGACCGATATAGGCACGCAAAGACACGGCAACGGGAGCCGAATTCAATGCGCACCCAAAGGATAGGAAAGGAGAGGTCTTCCAAACAGTGCAGACGACGACAACAAATGTCAGCCCTCACGTACAGACATACTCCGGCTTTCGCGCGGAATTGCTCCTTGAGCTGATAGCCAGGGTACCTTAAATAAGATGTGTCAGCAGGGCGACGAATTTGAGTCTCCGTCAGAAAAAAGCAATGCAGGCTGCGCCGTCTCAAGGTTTTGGTGGACGGCGTTGAGGTTAGAATGGAGCCCACAGATGTTAGTGAACTCCACCTCAAACAGCGAATTGGTGGTAGGAGAGGAGGAAGCCGTATTACTTGCATTCTTTTTGGGCACTGTCATTGGAAAAGGGTAAGGAAGGGACGTGAACAAGGAGCCACTACTGCCGCAAAGAAATGAACAAAGCGAGAGTTGTCCGCTTCACCATTGGAAGAGCGTTGCAACCACAGCCGACACGCCGGACAGAAGGGCCCCCATACTCTCCCGGAAGTGGTCGCCGGGTCCCACCGTTTCCGGTCACCAACCGGCACGACGATCCACTCCGAGATTATGCGCGACCTGGTGAGGTAGCCTCCCGAGGTGGTTAGCCCCGGTCGGGCCCCTGTACTATGCCGCGGGCGGCCAGCGGCACCACCGTTCCTACGGGTCTCCCTGGCCGGCGTGTCGAGCTTCGTCTCCCGCTCAATGGTTCCACGGCAGAACTCTCTGGTTCACAGTTTGCAACAATAGCCGCTCCCCTGGCTCCGGTAGTGCGGCGCTGTTCCCGGAACGCGACCTGCGACGAGCACAGATCACTTGGCGTGCGTACACTACCGCACGGTGGTCGATAACCGGACGAGCTAGGCTCTACCACCAAATGCTTAATTAGCACCACCCAGGGGTCACATGTAGGGTCTCAAGGGTACACACCTACGGATGTGAGCATTGTTAACCTTCAAAAAGTAACCTTAGCAACACACTCATCAATAAAGTTAAACAAAAACTTACCTTTAGGCAGTTGTTTTATTTTGTTTTGCGTTAGTCAAATACTGCGCTAACTACTATTATTAAGATATAAAATTTTAATTATTAGAATAAACCACAAAATAGTGAAAGGTTTATAGTAATCGTAATCGTACAGTGAAATACTCAATTCAATGTTAGGTTATGAAACATGTTCTCTACTTAATCAATGGTAATGTTATAAATTAGTATGAACTTTTTTTAATGGATTGGATTCTAGAATCGTCTGAGTGCTGCGTGAAACCAGTGTTGCTAGACTAGGTCCTATTTCCAGAAATCGGGTAAAGTGGGAATTTTTACCAAAAATATCGAACAAGTTAAAACCCGAAAATCGAAATAATCGGTTTTGTCAAATATTAAACCCGGTTTCTAAATTAGCGGCAAAACCGGTTTACTCGGTTTTTTCGATTTCGGTGAAACCGTTTTTGTGACCCCCTACTTGTGAGCATAGGTACGATAAAAAGTTTTTGAAGGGTATAACATACAGCCGACACTGAATCATTTGAGTCATTGACGCTTAGCACCAGCCGTGCCCGGAGCCGGCGGTGAGTCAACTGAATTAAAACAATACACATCATTGCAGTCGAAACATACTGCCCTAAAATATATAGGAATCAGGGTTGGGTAAATTACATCATGTGGGTGCAAAATGTCACTCTAAACGATTCACATGACAAAAAGGTCTGACAATACTGCGTTCGCCTCACGCGAACGTGCAGCGAGCTCTCTCTGCCTTTATGCAGTCCTTTATACAACGAACACCAATACAAATAAATTATTTTTAGAATATTAACTGTAAATAATATGAGTATACTGTGTTGTATACAACGTGATAATTAAATAGCTCGAAACCTTAGACTCCGCAATTTATTTTTATTATAAAGTAATAACTTATAAAAATTATAAAAATAAATTCACACGCTTTAATTAAAAAGATTGTGCTATTTTTGTTTTCTTGAATTTCTTGCAAGATTTTGAGCTAATTAACATGTTGTATAAGTCATCATAAAAACTTATTATTCTTTAGTGAACTTTAGCGTTGCTCGCATAGTAAAAGTTGTGTACAATGGTGAGCAAAATCTATCCATCAATTGATTGTATTAATAAAAAATGGTCTATAAAAAGAAAAATAAGTACAATTGGCTATTTGACAGTTGTAACAATAAAATATGAAATATGTCGGATATGGTAGTTTATAATTTAACGATATATTATCCATTTTTTTTTATTAAGATAATTTCTAAATAAGTATTTTATTTTTACAAAATAAATTTGCGATTTTTTATCTGTGGATTACAAGACCCGAAACATGGGCGGCCATGATTGAGCTTCGTGTGACGTCACATTTCACAAATAGACAAAAACTATCTGTCAGGTATCAAGGTAAAATTTCTTTGTTTAGTGAATTGTGACGTCACAGGGAAAAAGTCACGTGACCAACCGTTTTTGCGCGAAATATGAAATTAATGAAGAAAAATAAAAAACTTTTTTCTGTTATATAAATCTATTTCGAGAAAAAAAATATTGTAAGAGGTATAAAATAAGCGTTTGTAATTTTTAAAATACTTTTTCGAAAACTGTCAATTAGCCAATTGACAATGAGCATCACTTTGGTAGATGCAGCAAGAGTGGTCAAAACCTTACCATGCACTCAGTATTTTACCCTGGAAAAGATATAGTTTGACTTGGCTTACTTAAATATGAAAATATTTTTGACTATTTTGTGTGCTTCTATCAATTTGATATCGGAGAATCATGCGTTAATTTTGGTATTTTAACTCGCTAGTGGTGGCATATCTTGTGTGTTTCAAATAACTAAATAACTGGTGTTATTATTATTGCGTTCAATTATTAGTATTATATTTCATTTTGCAGTTTACTGCTGTGCACATTAATGCTCTGTCATTAGTTAATGTTGTCTGAAACAGTGGGTTCGAGCGTCTCTCGTCTGCCGTTGTGGGCTCTAGGCGTTACTACTGGCGGGTTGAAATAATCCAAGCGTAATGAGCGTCGTCAGATAAAACTATTAATGGTGGGAAGTGTGCACTGTAATTGTTTTCAAAATTGGGTCTTTGTCTTTTCTGTAGTTCGTGTTTGGTTCATGTGGTGCACACTCTAGGCGTCGTTGTAATGTTCCGTTCGCTCCGAGACGAAAGCGCAATGGAGGGCTTCGTACCTATGATGCACCGACTCGACACTGCTGCCGCGATGCGACGCCGTCGTCCCATCGCCGGCATTCGAGTTCGCGGCATCTCATTGCGCTTTCATTGCGAAGGTCCCGCGTTCGATGACGGTCACCGAGAAAAAAATATGCATTAAATAGTGTTGGGACGCGCGCGCCTAACTCGCTTGTTTGGTTGCATGTGCGGCGGCGGCGGCGGCGTGCGGGTAAGCCGAGGCCGCGCGTGCATTTTGCCTTAGTAACGGCCGGGGCCGCGGAGTAATGCATATTTTCGTCTCGGGCCGCGCGGTACTAAGGGAAAATGGTCGCGCTCAGCCACAGCCGACGCGTCGGCTCAGCATGCTTGTTCACTCTCGTTGTTTCTGTTGCGTTGGTGTCGTTCTGTTGCGCCGGTGCAGGTCCGCTTGTCTCTGCGCCACTGCTCGTGTGGCTGCGCGCTGGTCGGGCTTGTTGTTTCCTTTGGCTTGTAGACAGTAGTGGTGCATGCCCGTAGTCGCTCGAACTTATTCTACAAACGAACCGCTGACTTGCGGACCAATTTGACAATTGATTAAAATTCAACTGTAGAATAGTGGGCGTGATATAAACTCACATAGAATGGCGGCGGCGCGGGTATCGGGTACACATTTGTGTTTAACCATGATGCACGGCTATTATTGTGGAGCGTACTCGATCGCTGCTCATATTCACTTTGGGAACATGGAAAATGCATAACTAAACCGCTCAAATTACAAAATACGACACTCCTTTTTATTTGCTTTTCTAATATGTTTGCTATGTAATGTTGGTTTTTCAAAGCACTGCATTAATATAGTGTTAAAAGTTTAGTAGCCGTTTATAGAACTTTCACCTGTACCTTTAAAGTAATATACTTAAATAAATCTACGGTGGTGCATTTTTTTTATTCGTGTCCATGTTCTTCTTTTAACACTTTGGTTTTTTTGTGGTAAAATATAATATGTATTTTAGAAAAAAACATAAGGAAAGAGACAAAGGGTTGGATGCATTTTACAATACTATTATTAACTGGGGCGATGAAGATGACGGCAGTGATTTAAAGTAAAGTGAATACATTTCGAATCTGCATTCTCAAGGTGACCCTACTCAGACTACTACGTCTATATCTACAAATAAAAGTAGTAAATATGTTATTTGTCTGTAAATCTTCCTGGAAATGAATAAATAAAATAAGTTCTATCGATGGCGACTATTCGTAATCATAATTTTATAATATCTTCGCAATCCTAACGTCAGTTATTTTCGGCAGTCGTATTCCCACCTAGCGGCGAATTAAAGGAATCCCTTTATCGCCATCTTTTATCAAACATTTCACACAATTATAACATTGGCTGCGTTTGGTGACGCCATTACAATTTGAAGGTAGCGCGGTGATATTGCGTTGTGCAGCTAGGCCCGGTGTCCACAGGGTAGTGTTCCCGAAAGCTATAGGCTTTTAGGCCTAAATTTAAGCTTATTGGTCCTTTTTTAGGGCTATGCTAATAAACTAGCCTTTTAAAAGGCTATCCAGTTTAAAAAGGCTATAGGTCTGAAAAGCCTTTAGGCCTTTTTGCGACTATAGCCTTTTTTGTAGTAATAGCTTTATTTTAAGGCTAAAGCCTTTTTAGACTAGGCCTGAGTAAGCCGTCATAATTCGTTAGTTCTCATTAGTTCTACTTATCAGTCTAACTGTAGGACTAATGGTACTTTTTTTTCTCACTAGTCCGACAATTTATTGGAGTACATGGTGGTAGAACTAGGGAGACAGAGTTTATGAATTTCCCAATAGTCCCTTATGAAATTTTTTTGAACTATTGTAGGTAAAGGAAAACTCAATAGTCAAACACACAAAAATATCCTAAAACGTCAGAACAACACAAATGTTAGAAATACCATGTTTTTATATTACTTAATTGTCGGTGTTACCTTAAATATAATTCAAACGAAATATTAGTTTTCCAATACCAGAGAATGAACTAACTTTCTAAGGGCCGATTTTTCAACAGTCAGATAAAACTTATTTGTCTGTTAAAGTATTGCACAACCATTTTGAAAATCTATTGTCATCAGTCTTTTCTTTCTTTACAGGTGAGATTTTAGTTTGATTGTGTTATACTTTATCAGACGGATAAGTTTTAGCCGAGGATTGAAAAATCAGCCCTAAAGTAGATATTCTTGAATAAAAGCTATAAGCCTCGAAGGCTAAGAGCTTCACAACCTTTATAGCCATTTCAGAGGGTTAGGCGTTACTATTGTCAGACTAGCTTTAAAAAAAGCCTAGGTTTTTAAAGACCTATTGGACCTCCAACTAATAGGCTTATATAGGTCTAACCTAAAAGGCTATTTAGGCTTTTACGCTGTCAAAAGCCTAAGTTACGGTAATAGCCATAAAAAAGGCTAAAAGTCTATAAGCCTCGGGAACACTACCATAGGGCGGTGAGGAGAGAAGGCTCGTTGAGTCGCGGGGCGCGGCGTCACTGGGGCTCATAAACGGAACTTTGATTTTTCAATCACGAGCCACTAGGCAGCATGCGACGCCCGCGCCGCGCTACACCTCATATTCATTCCACTGTCTCGCGTAAGTTTATTAAATTACTTACTTCGTCGATCATTATTCGTTACTGTTTTGTATCAGCCGAACCCTAACTATCGTACAATATTGTTTATTGCCTATCTCCTCCCCGTTCATCGGTTCCTACGCCAATGTTTCCTGTCCGCGCAACTCCGCGCGTTGGACACCGGGCCATATATACTGCGCTGGTGGGAATACGTCCTTTGCTCGCTGGCGGCATTGTGACGCGCGCCCGTTTGCAGATGGTCAAGACGAGAGACGCATCGAGGAGCTGCACAAGCGGCGCAACTTCCTGGCCGCCTACTGCAAGCTCATCGCCTACAACGTGGCGCCCATCCGCCGCGCCGCCGACGTCTTCAAGCACTACATTAAGGTGAGTGATCTACATTGGCATTTGGCATAAAGGCAATTACGGTCTTACTACAAAACTATGTCTAATCTTAGACTATGTCTATAACAGATGCTTTTTTATTACATTTTGGACAATTACGGTTTTACTAAACTACGTTTAAAGTTAAATAATATCTTAATCAAATGCTCTTTTTTTCTCCAATACTTTTTGACAGCGACAACTTTAAAACATAACTCTGATTTTAAATACTGTTTCATTGTAATGCCTTCAGTGTCTCCGATTTAAATTACTTATTTTTCAACCGTTCATATTTAATTAAGAATTGTTCAAATAATTTTTATACGGGGTAATTTGAGAATGTAAACTTTGACGGCAGTGCTACAACGACTACGGTGACATAATCAAGGCGACGCTGAGCAAGGCGCGCGAGATCAACAAGCTGAACTGCGCGCTCACCATGCAGCTCGCCATGCAGGCGCTCTTCAGCGACATGCTGCAGCGGCACCCCGAGCCCAACAAGCAGCTGCCGGAGTTCCTCGAGCTCAAGGTAAGGCCCGTTGCAACCTGCCGCCGTGCAGCACGCATGCAGCGCTGCTCACCGACATGCTGCAGCGGCACCCCGAGCCCAACAAGCAGCTGCCGGAGTTCCTCGAGCTCAAGGTAAGGCCCGTTGCAACCTGCCGCCGTGCAGCACGCATGCAGCGCTGCTCACCGACATGCTGCAGCGGCACCCCGAGCCCAACAAGCAGCTGCCGGAGTTCCTCGAGCTCAAGGTAAGGCCCGTTGCAACCTGCCGCCGTGCAGCACGCATGCAGCGCTGCTCACCGACATGCTGCAGCGGCACCCCGAGCCCAACAAGCAGCTGCCGGAGTTCCTCGAGCTCAAGGTAAGGCCCGTTGCAACCTGCCGCCGTGCAGCACGCATGCAGCGCTGCTCACCGACATGCTGCAGCGGCACCCCGAGCCCAACAAGCAGCTGCCGGAGTTCCTCGAGCTCAAGGTAAGGCCCGTTGCAACCTGCCGCCGTGCAGCACGCATGCAGCGCTGCTCACCGACATGCTGCAGCGGCACCCCGAGCCCAACAAGCAGCTGCCGGAGTTCCTCGAGCTCAAGGTAAGGCCCGTTGCAACCTGCCGCCGTGCAGCACGCATGCAGCGCTGCTCACCGACATGCTGCAGCGGCACCCCGAGCCCAACAAGCAGCTGCCGGAGTTCCTCGAGCTCAAGGTAAGGCCCGTTGCAACCTGCCGCCGTGCAGCACGCATGCAGCGCTGCTCACCGACATGCTGCAGCGGCACCCCGAGCCCAACAAGCAGCTGCCGGAGTTCCTCGAGCTCAAGGTAAGGCCCGTTGCAACCTGCCGCCGTGCAGCACGCATGCAGCGCTGCTCACCGACATGCTGCAGCGGCACCCCGAGCCCAACAAGCAGCTGCCGGAGTTCCTCGAGCTCAAGGTAAGGCCCGTTGCAACCTGCCGCCGTGCAGCACGCATGCAGCGCTGCTCACCGACATGCTGCAGCGGCACCCCGAGCCCAACAAGCAGCTGCCGGAGTTCCTCGAGCTCAAGGTAAGGCCCGTTGCAACCTGCCGCCGTGCAGCACGCATGCAGCGCTGCTCACCGACATGCTGCAGCGGCACCCCGAGCCCAACAAGCAGCTGCCGGAGTTCCTCGAGCTCAAGGTAAGGCCCGTTGCAACCTGCCGCCGTGCAGCACGCATGCAGGGCTGCTCACCGACATGCTGCAGCGGCACCCCGAGCCCAACAAGCAGCTGCCGGAGTTCCTCGAGCTCAAGGTAAGGCCCGTTGCAACCTGCCGCCGTGCAGCACGCATGCAGCGCTGCTCACCGACATGCTGCAGCGGCACCCCGAGCCCAACAAGCAGCTGCCGGAGTTCCTCGAGCTCAAGGTAAGGCCCGTTGCAACCTGCCGCCGTGCAGCACGCATGCAGCGCTGCTCACCGACATGCTGCAGCGGCACCCCGAGCCCAACAAGCAGCTGCCGGAGTTCCTCGAGCTCAAGGTAAGGCCCGTTGCAACCTGCCGCCGTGCAGCACGCATGCAGCGCTGCTCACCGACATGCTGCAGCGGCACCCCGAGCCCAACAAGCAGCTGCCGGAGTTCCTCGAGCTCAAGGTAAGGCCCGTTGCAACCTGCCGCCGTGCAGCACGCATGCAGCGCTGCTCACCGACATGCTGCAGCGGCACCCCGAGCCCAACAAGCAGCTGCCGGAGTTCCTCGAGCTCAAGGTAAGGCCCGTTGCAACCTGCCGCCGTGCAGCACGCATGCAGCGCTGCTCACCGACATGCCGCAGCGGCACCCCGAGCCCAATAACCGTGAATAGAATGGATGGTACCTACTGTATGTGAGTGGGAAGTTTCTTGGAAGAAAATAACCTGCACTGACATTATTCTCTTCCATCAAAGTTATTGTGAAATTGCTCACCTCAATTATTGTGAACCCAATGCTCTACAAGTTGTGCAGATATTTAAGCCAAATTATACCTTTTTATTTTTTAAATTGGGAAACATACAGCACAGCGGCTTTATTAAAGTAAAGTTAAAGTGTCAGTTTTTTGTGTAGGTACTAAACAATTATTTTCGATTTAATGGAAAACCTTACGCTATTAAAATGTTTTACAGCTAAAATTACAATATAAACAAGAAAAACCAAGAAGAAAATATTGTTTCTTCCTGGCATCTTATTTGATCTCATTTTCCGCAAATGAAGTGGTAATCCATGAGGAATTTAGGTAATGATACGGATACAATGGCGCTCCCGCCGGAGGTTGGCAGCGCGCTAACGAGCCGTATTCAGCCGCTCCTGTGCCGCGCAGATAAACGATAATCATAAAGTCTGAGCAATTTCGCCTCTTTCACATTGTGTGAGCTCGACGACTGAGGTCGGCGCGGTAATTAGTTAGACTATGTTGTTGACATCGCTTTTTTCTTTTGATTGATCCCGGTTTTGGTAGTTTCGACCGTTTATGTTATGTTGCCCGATGTCAAAGTCAAATTCCTAATTCCAATTAACTTATAAACGCATTTTTTCTGTTGCCCATTCAGTGCGTCTGGTCTAGTTGCACAGCATAACTTTTAAGTAACTACAATTACAAAAACTCCTTCGCACTTATTCACAGTCTTATTCAATTATAAAATAGTAAATAATAATCTTATAGTTTGGTTGGCCGGTTATTTAGTTACTAAAGTTGCTCTCAACATTATCTACGTTAAACCGCTATTGCAACGAACCGTCCTTAAGTAAAACTATTATGTTTTTGTACATAAAATAAAGGAGGCGGCTGACCACCGCGGCTAGCCTTGATCAAACTGTTTTATCAGTGACTACGTTAGCTTTTATACTTATTTTCGGTGTCAACACGCTAGAGAAAGGTTCAAAAATTTATTCAAACATTATTATATTTGTGTGTTCGTCGCGTAAGCCCCGAAGTGACCGCAGACGGCGCTTATTAAACAAACTGCGCGAGGTATGACGCGTGGCACACCGCAATGTTTAACGACACAGTCGGCTGCGTTTGTTCAGTCATCCTTCCATCGGTTATCATTTAACCACAATACAACCAAAACGATTTTAATGTTTTCTTTTTGTGAAAGCGAATCCGGATTTATTTGTTTTTTACAAGTGAGCACAGTTTCTCTGATCTCATCCATTATTCGAGACTAAACATGAGTACGTATTAGAATGGCTCGAATTAAACTATCGACAGCTGAACTGCATACGCTTAGTAAAGCGGATAGCCTTTTACGACATTTTAATAATTGTAGAAGTATTTTTTTTACTTCAGCTCCATACTCATTATGTCCAATATCTCAGTCTAGTGAGCAAAACAATAGATACATAGCTTATAAATTTGGGGCTTACGTAAAGAGTATAGCGACGATGTCTATATCCTATTATTGTTGTCAGGAGCTGGCGAAGCGCTTCTCAGTGATGTTCGGGCTGGACGCCGTGAAGAACCGCGAGGCGCTGACGGCGCTGCACCGCGCGGGCATCGCCTTCGCCGCCCAAGCGCCCCAAGCGCCCCAAGCGCCCCAAGCGCCGCCGGACCACCTGCTGTTCCTGGAGCCGCTGGCCGAGTTCTCCAGCAAGCTGCTGCGCCAGGACAAGCGGCAGGTGCTCAAGGTACCCACAACCGTTCTATTCTATTACAATTTTTATCACTACTATTGTCATTCTAGATAAATAAATAAACTTTCCTACACTCACACCAATTTATCTAGCCCAAGAGCAGCTTTGTTATGAAACTCGTTAAATTTTTTTTTTTTTTTTTTTTAAATAATAATAATAATCTTTATTTTTTTTGCATAAGATACATGGTGTCGGTTACTGTTTACTGTTAGCCAGTCAGTTACAGTTTAGTAGTTATATTATGTTAATTAGGTATATAAAAGAAAAAAAAAAAGAAATAAAAAGAACTATCATAAACAGTATTGAGAACTTCTGCTTTCTAAACTAGGTTAGACCTGTATTTTAGTCGGCAGCGATTCCTCCTACTTTTAAAGAACTAAATTAAATATTCTATATTGTACGTACCTAGACTTAACTATATAGCTAATAGTAAATTAGTCGTAAGAGGTATGTAATTTTAAACAATAGATATAGTTGATGTATATGTATATGTATGTGTGTGTGTGCGTGTGCGTGTGCGTGTGCATGTGCATGTGTGTGTGCGTGTTCGTGTGCATGTGTGTGTGTATTTATTTAAAGTCTTATTTTATTGTTCTATTTTTAATATATCCTCAGTCTCATTGTATCCGAGTGTAAGTAGGAATTTTTCTGTTGACTTTTTAACTTCATATTTTGAAAGTGAATAAATGTAAATAGCTTTGTTTATTTTATTATAAAGCATAGCACTGAGAGCATTGTATTTATGTTTTGCCCAAGCTGTACGGCATTTAACTTGTGGGCACACTCTTCCCACTCCTTGTCGTCTTATTGCGGTTTGGTGGTCGTACGTTAAGTTCGAGTGACGGCGGAGCACCATACGATGTATGGCTAGTTGTCTAACGGTGAGTACTTCGCATTCGGCGTAAAGTTTTGCTGTTGGATATGTCCGTTTTTTTCGTGTCATTACCTTTAAAACGGCTCTCTGTGCGCGTTCTAGTTTCATAATCAGTGTTTTGTTTGCACCACCCCATATCGAAACACAGTATGATATGACTGACTGGCATAATCCAGAATACACGATTTTAAGGGTTTTTCTGTCCGCTGAATTTCGCAAGTTTTTAAAGATATAAATTAACCTCCTAACCCTTGCAATTATTGTTTCGATTTGAACATGCCAATCAAGTCTCTCGTCCAAGTGTACTCCCAGATATTTAATGTTGTGGACAGTTTCCAGAGACTTACACTCACACCGACTCAAACCGGGGTTTTGACATGTGTGTACAATAATGTTAGGATCTGTGTGTTCTGTTTTATCTGCTTTTGTTATATTAAAGCGTACTACCCGTGTTTTATCGAGGTTAAGCGTAAGTAAATTTTCATTCAGCCAGTTTTTAACCTTGCCTAACGCATTCATGGCACATCTATCAGCAGTCTCCCAACTATCGCCATGAACCAGCAATGCAGTGTCATCAGCGTAGGTATATATATTGCAATTTTCAAGGGACATATTGCACAGCTGGTTAAAGAAGAAAGAGCGTAGGTCCCAAAATACTTCCTTGGGGTACACCATAGCATATTTTCTGTTCATTGCTGACTACGGATCCTATTTTTACACACTGCGAGCGGTTTGTAAGATAGCTAGAGAACATGTCAAGAGCAACGCCCCGTACACCGACAGATTCCAGCTTAGATATAAGGATTGGAACGGAGACGGTGTCAAATGCCTTTGATAGATCCAGGAAGATGCCATAACACTTTTTTTTGTTATCAATGTGAGTTACCAAAGCTTCAGTAAATTCAGACACTGCATCCTCCGCAGAAACACCGCTTCGAAACCCATACTGATTTTCTGCTAATAGCTTAAACCTGTCCAAATACGCTTGCAGAGATGTATTTAGGTATCTCTCCAGGATCTTTGAAAGGGCGGTCAGTACAGAAATTGGCCTGTAGTTTGTCACACAGTCTTTCTCCCGCCCTTTGTGGATTGGATGAACAACCGCCTTTTTTAGTGCAGTCGGAAAGATACCTTGTGATATGCAGAGGTTAAAGACATGTGTGAGAGGGGAAACTAGAGCATCACAGGAGTTTTTTAACACACGAGCTGGGATATCATCCCAGCCCGTGGCACAGTCAGTTCGTAGGTTCAAAATAAGCCTCTTCACCTCTGACTCATCAATAGGGAGAATAGCAAAGGAATTATTCATTTTAATTTTATTTGAATATTGATTCGGACTATATTCGTGCGGAAGGGATGGTATTTTTGAGGCTAAATTCTTTCCAATATTAACAAAGAACTCGTTTACCCGATTTATTGAGGACAATTCGTCATCGGCTATTTTCAGTAGTTCAGTTGGTGGTGATTTCGAACGCATAGTATTGGTAACCGTCTTTACAACATTCCACATTGCCTTGGGGTTGTTTTTAGCTTTTTTGAACTCTTCCTTTTCATAAGTAGTTTTTAACTTTCTTAGCAAAGAATTACAAAAGTTCCTATATCTAGTATAGGTTATCTTTAGGGTTGCATTTTCCGGGTCTTTTTTCAGTTTAAGGTGCATGTTGTCTCGATTATAAATACAGCGCAATAAGCCGGGAGTAATCCACGGCTTAATGACTCTCCATTTCCTAGAAACTTTTTTGGTGGTTTTGTTGTTCTCTATAGCACCTTTTAAAGCACAAATAAGAGTGTTGGTTGCCGTATTTGGGTTGTTCTCCTCTAAGATGACGTTATAGTTAGCATTGTCAAGTTGATTTTTTATTCCTTCGTAGTTCATTTTAGTGATTAGGTTTATACCTACATTTTTGGTCTGTGTGTTTTTAGGTGTAGTAAGTGATAGTTGTATTGGATAGTGGTCGGTAATATCTGTCTGGACGACTGCTACTGTAGCTGTTAGTTTAGTTTTCAAAAATATGTGGTCCAGGCAGTTTCCCGCTCTCGTTGGAAGAAGATGCCCCGGAAGGAGACCCATAGCCGACAAGAATGTTAGATATTCGTCAGAGTTTCTATTTGTGTTGTTTTCTTTTATATCTATGTTTAAGTCTCCAATCATTGCTATGTTTTGGGAATGGGTCGAAATAATTATATCCTCAACGCTGTTAAAGAAATTTTCTAATTTATCAAAAGAAGGGGAACGATAAATGGCAATTAGAGTCACGTTGCCAGTTGTACATATAAGACAATTCGCATCCAAAATAGAAGGTTCTCTGACCTGACATTTTAAAGATTTGTTGATATAAATTACCACACCGTCATTCTGGAGTTGATTGTTCAAAGTGGAATAAACAGTATAACCGTCAAGAACTGGGAGGGGACCAGCGACCTTCAGCCAGCATTCTGTAAATATTATTATGTCGTAGTTTATTTTTGTTAATGTCAACATTACCATGAAGCTGTTAAAGTTTTTACCAATACTTCTAATATTTGTATGTATTATTTTTAGTGTCGATGAATTAGTATTAATGTAATCTTTACAATTGACGGGGGTGCAATAGTGTGATTTAGAGACATTGAAACTATCAATGTCGGCTAATATTTTATCTACGTTGGCCATTTCGTTCGTAGTACTAAAAATCGAGAGACGTGGAGAGCACATTTCGTCTCCACGTTTATGTATAATAAAATTTTTACTATTGCACTCCCGTCAAGGACCAATTTAGATATAATAAGTAATTTGGTAACACCGTATTTTGTTTTAACATGAACACACCTTGTTATTGGAATGGTGCAGTTCGTGTTGTAATGTTGGTTTATGAGATAATGGATGATTGTGTTTGTGAGGGTGAGAAGTGTGAGCAGTATTAATTGTGTGATCAATGTATGTTGTGTATGGTGTATAAGTAAACTATACATAAAATTGACGTTACAAAAATATACTTGTAATAACTTAAATGTAATGCTATTCAGTCGGATTGAGTAAGTTAGAGAGGGTATTTTCTGATTTAATGTGTGTGTATTTGGAACTGGTATCTTTGCGAATAAGCACCTTACCCCTTGAAATCCAACAAAATTTATATTCATGTTTCTTAGCAAATTCACGGGCTTGAAAAAACAATTTACGTGTGGAATATGTAAGATGCTCATTCACATAGACCGGGCGTTTATCTTCGGGGACACCGATATGAGATAAGTTCAGTCTATCCGAGCCTTGTCTGCTTTTGTTCCAGCTCCGTACTGCGGTAAGAAGGGTATCCTTGACTTGGACGGAATTGAATTCGGCGATTATAGCTTTTGTTTAATGGTTACTAGACGACGGATAAACATACTTAAAATACTTAAATACATACTTATTATACATAGAAAACACCCAGACCAGAGACAATTTAGAAAAACAATTATTTCTAAATTGACCCGACCGAGGATCGAACCCGGGACCTCAGAGATGGCGACACCATGAAAACCGGTGTACAAACCACTCGACCAAGGTCGTCTCATTAGATTAATTAGTTCTTTGCATTTAATCGTGTCGTGTATCCGTGATAGTATACTACCACCCCCTCTCTTTTCTTGGGTGTCGCGACTAACGGACTAAAGGCTGCACATACATCCAACAGCATAGAGCGGCGATGGGCTCACCGCCTATCACGCTGAGCACATGTGCAGTCGCTATTTGCTGAAAAGTTGACTCTGGTAGAGGACTGCTTTCGCCTAGTCTCTAACTGGCCTTTCGTGAAAAATAGTCGTGATTTTGTGTGTGTTCTTTGTACTAAATTGATCATATTCATAGTTGAAAAGTAAAAATTAATTAAACTAAGTAATTTATCATCAGCTTATAACGTCCCATCGCACAGTGTAACGTCTAGAACAAGCTAGGTGGACAAAAATATTTTTTGTGTCTTTGGATTGTTTTAGCCCACGGAGTAAAAACAAAGAGGAGGTGTTGCAACAACTTTCTTCATATAATAATAGTGTCTCAGCTGCGCGGGTTGCGGGGGGAGTCCAAATAGGAGAAAACCATCTAGTGGCCAGTAGCCAAAGCAAGTACCTACCTAATTTACGAGATTAGCAGAGTTGTCATAAAAGTTCTGCTATATTTCACGAGATGTCGTGTATGTCGTAACTTTATTTGATGAAGTATAAATGTAATTTAAATATTACTTACGAGTGGAAAGATATGTTTATTCCGTTCAATCTCATTTTATCCGTGTAACTACTACACGATACAACACAGCACTTCATGCTAACAAAAAGTTCGGGTCGAGATTTTTTTTAATTCTTTAAAAGACTGAATAAGCCACGCACAACCTATTCGCCAGCCAACGAGAGTTGTACTGACGAAAGCGACACCTGGTCGTAAGTAGTTCAACTACGGTGTGACGTCAGGACTACATTGATAGTTGCTGGACTACATTGATTGCAACACCTCCTCTTTGTTTTTGCTCTGTGGTTTTAGCCATTAACAACGATATTTTGTCAAAAGTCTTAGCTATGTTGTATAAAAAAAAATTACTGGATACATTTGAATACAAAAAGTTACATTCGATGAAAGTAGACTAGTAACAAAAAATTATCAATTTTTCGACAGTGTTTTCAAAAGCTATTCTAACATAATATCGGTCACTGGATTTTAATCTTAAGTAAAATAAAAAACACTTACACTCTAAAGTAAAATCCATCATGTCAAAGCTTATTATTTAGCACAAATTTCTATGGATGTTATTGAAAGCACTGCAATATTGCAACTAAATTGAAGTAAATAAAGCAATTATTATTTTATCACCTACCTTCACCCGCGCGAGACTCATCGCTGTGGAATGTTTGTCAAGTGACTTTTAGGGTGTCGCTAATGCCATGTGAATATCAATTAAGCTATTCTTTGACATGACTTTCGTCCACCTAGCTCGTTCTAGACGTTACACTGTGCATCGCCGGGCACAGGTTTCGGGTCATAACCTACCACGCTGGCCCGATACCGGCACGTATTGCGTGGTTTCTGTGCACGTTTGAGCGGTAGATGTTTTGACTGGCCCGGGCAGTTCCTGGAGTCGCGCATCGCGTACGGCGTGCAGTGGGGCGAGGAGTGGGCGCCGCTGGCCCTGTACCGCAGCTCGCTGCTCACCGACGCGCCCGACGAGCGCCCGCCGCCCAGCCGCCGCCACTACGCGCGCCGCCCCAGTCAGTGCACGCCACACACCACACACACATCTCGTTACAATCACGATCAACGACTAAATAAACATTTCTTCCTCTTTATTGATTTCTTTATTTATAAAGTCTGCTACTTTTTTATCGAGTATAATTTTAAAACAACAAACTAACAGCATTTGTAAAATAAAATAAATAAGGTACATACTGTTGCATATTACACACATTTTATGTCTTAATTTTCACTTATAAAAATGTTCGTGTAACATTTACGGAGACACTGACATCTTATTCGTCCCGCAGGGCCCAACGAGGAGGAGGAGGCCGAAGACAACGCCGACTCGGAGCACGAGCCGCCCGGGTGAGGCACGCCCCCGGGCTCCGAGCCCGACTCCCCGTCCCTCTCCCCGTACCCCTCCCGCTCTCCCACCCCATCCCGCTCCCCGACCCCCTCCCCGACCCCCTCACCGCCCCCCTCACCGCCTCCTGCTCTAATGCCTGCTCTGAATCTGGCCCCAACGCCACCCCCCTCTCCGCCTCCGGCTCTACTCCCTGTTCTGAATCCGGCCCCAACGCCACCCCCTTCTCCGCCCCTGTCCCCGCCTCCGACGCCTCCGCCCGCGCCCGCGCCGCCGCCTCGGGTGCAGCTCCGATTAGTCTGTAGAATCAATGTTTCTTTATTTCTTGTACTTCGTACTGGTTACCGCTTTCGAAATTAATTAATTATATACGTGCGCAAAACCTGAACCGTAGTTTCTTCAGAATCGAGAGTAAAATCGATTCCACTAATAAAACATGTTTTACGCTATTTAATCAACACTTGAAAGAACGCAGCGGATGCCACATAAAGGAGTCGCGCGCTCAACATATAAAACAGAAAACCAAAACCATTCCTTAATCCGCTGAGAATCAAATAACAACGGAAAGGTCTACCGACGTAGTAAGTTAGTGAGATGCACGACAACTACATCACATTTGTTCATTTCATTTCTATCAAATAAAGAATTGATGTTACTGAACACCCCCTCATAGATGGGTAACATGTAATTACATACAACATTATTTCTAAGTAAATATTTTTAGTATGTAAGTATATTGTATGGGCGTTACTTGTGCTAATATGGACCGGCCGGTGGCGGGCTGTAGCGACTGATAGACGACTGATGGCCTTTAAGCGTTTTCTGAACGTGTACATTTATTAATTATTAATATAAGTTGACAATTTTGTATGATGCGGGATATTATTATTGTATTTGTATTGATTTATATGTTACTTTATATCTGTAGTTAGTGTAATATTAGTAAGTAGATAGATATACTAGAGTTTTGGTATTATATCTACTGTAAGAGCTAATTACGACCGAAATGGATCGCAATGAATCCGTCGTAGTTGGCTGTTATTGTTATAATGTCACTGTATTTGTTGTATCATTGGGAACCATGACGGTAACCGCTTGATCAACTCTGGCTTCTAGTTGTATGTTGTTGAGAGCATACCTCGTTGAGAGTCTTTGTACAATCTCAAATTATGACAAATATAACATTTTGGTAAGCAGAGAATAAAAGAAAAACCGGACATCGTCATGTATCTCTCCGGCCTTAGTACTGGCAGTTGTATGTAAAGTTGTTGTAGTTGTAAGTACGTTTAGTTAGCAATTAAATAATTATATATTTTAAATAAAACGATCCTTTTCAAATATGACATTTTATTAAACACCTATAACATTATTTTGGTATCTTTTACTGAAAATATTGAATACAACATAAAAAGTATAACATGCTTAATTAATTTATGTCAAAGTCAATTTTTTTTCAATCTGATAAATAATCGTAATAATTTAATAAAAAAGATGAGTGTGAAAGGTACTATTCACTTCAATTGGTTACAATAGGTAAGTAGTAATTACTCGTAACTATACATTTATTTATGCTACTATATTTGACAGTTCTTTGTTATCGTTAAAAAGTGAAATGGGTCAAATATTTATATTCGTATTATATCTATTTATATTGACTCACATGCCTACTGAACTACCTGCTTATAGTGTATAGGAAAAACCAGTTGTTTCCAAGTGGCAGCGAAATGTTCGGGAAATGTTATTAGTAATTATGGCAATGCGCGCGAGTGCGGGCGCGGGCGGCGGCCGGCTCTGCGCATGTACACTCACGTTTTATACATAATATATCATACATCATCATGACTATTTCCCCCGAAGGGCTAGTCAGAGACTAGGCAATGAGGACAGCAAAATCAGTCCTCTGCCATAGTCCACTTATCACCAAATAGCGACTGCACATGTGCTCAGCGTGTTAGGTGGTGAGCCCATCGCCGCTCTATGCTGTTGGATGTATGTGCAGTCTGTAGTCCGTTAGTCTCCTTTACGACACCCAAGGGAAGAGAGAGGGGTGGTAGTATTGTTTCACCGCTACGCGACACGGTTTTTCACACTGCACAATTCGAATTAATCCATTCCTTAAAATCAGATTTCAATGAATGTATAATCGGGCGGAGCGGGTGAGCGTTAAGTTGGCAGGCACACCACGGAATTAGACGGTTTTGACTATGTCAAAAAATTGTGTATAAATAGTGATAAATAGTGACGTATAGCATATAAATAGTGATACTATGGTTCAAAAGATATTTGAGTATCTTGGTGTGCCTGCTAACTTGACGTCAAGATAGCAGGCACCTTAAGAAATACAGTTCGTATCAATGTGATTTATATGTCAAAAAACTGTGCATAAATAGTGAATCGTATACGCAAAATTTCAACAATTGTACTTTAATACAAACCGAGATATTACGGTCTCTAAGGGTGGATTCGACCAAACTGGAATAAGGTCTTATACCTAGATTAAACGCCGATTTTGTATAGACTAATCTCGGAGTAAGCCTTATTCCAGTTTGGTCGAATCTGCCCTTAGTGGGCTGCCAACTTGACGATTCTTGCGATGGCGTTTCCAGAGAAACGGGTTGAAGTTTTAAACAAATAAATACATAAAAAATCGTGTGTGAAATTGTGAATCTTTAAATATCAATAAAAAAAGAATTCTTCTTTGCTATTTTCCAAAAATCTAATGTAAACTTCTACCATACATTCGATTTTAAGTAAAATCGTGCACAATTTTATTTATTGACTTAAGATACAGACATAAAGTCTAATTATTTTTAATTCAAGTCATAAAATTACACTTAAATCTACCGTTGTAATGTCAGTTTCACGTTATTTCTATGGAAATTTATGTCAAGCAATTTGTAATTTTAGTGACTCTAATTAAAAGTCTCGGATAGTGGTGGACGAGCGAGTGTCGCGAAAGATCGAGAGATGGCGTGATTTTGTTTACGTGCGGTTAGCCGGTGATACGAGAATGGTGCGCGAAAAGTTTTATTTGTTTCATTTAAACGTAATTTTTAATAAGAGTAAAAGAGACAAAACATGGAATAACTATTCGTAACTCATTCTTTGTTTATTAGTCATAAAAGACTAGGCAGGTAACTTTAACATTTAATGCACTAGGAATATACTTGACCCTAGATAACTTTACGAAAGATTAGCTAGGTAAGTACCTACTTATGAAGTTATACCAGTGGCGTGCCTAGAGCTTCAGATTGGGGCAAGCCACTAAACCTGAAGTTCCTAATCTTGCTTCCTAGGTACAATGTTGGTGCCCATTTGTGACACTAGCCACATTTTTTACTCAAATCGTCATAGGCCGTGGCATTCCAAACGTTGTTGTCGTTTGTAAAAAAACAGCTTATTACCTTCTATTACATCTTGAATGCGATTTTAGTGAGAAATTTAAAAAAAAAATTACTGCTGCCTATTTTGGCGTTCTTTATCTCAGAAACAAAAATACATTAACAGTATTTACTTATTGAATAGTGTAGAATAGCTATTGGCATAGTACGTAGCGGCCTCGCTTTTTGTAATTTTGCTTAACTTTTTATTTAAACCCAAAATTGCAGAGAAAGATTTTCATAAATTGCGCGAGGACACTTTTTGAGCTGCTGGATTGAACTACTGTTCTAAACAAATGAAATAAAAAAAATGAGAATGTTATCTTGTCGTATATTGCGTTGCGGCCACGGAATTTTTAAATATTATTGATTTTATATAGAAAAAAAATGTTATTCAAAACCAAAAAACTTCGAAAATCGCGTTAAGTTAACTGTGAATTTCTCTTATCTACGATAATATTATTGAGTAAAATTTATACCTGAATAATTGTTACTTCATGAGGAATAAAAATGTTATAATGAATTTATTATCCTATTTCGATGAAAACTATAAATACAACTACCTAAGTACAAAATGCGATGCGCCGGCCGTCTGAACTCAGCTTATTTTCGCAGAGTGGAGATTCGTAATATAAGCACAATGATATTTTATATAAGCATGCATTTATTATCCTATTTCGATAAAAACGATAAATACAACTGGAAAATTACTACAAAATGCGAAAATGGGCATTTTGCGCGGGAATCACATTCGATATGTAGGCCTCTACACTTAATTCATTAATTATTACTTAATTATTTTGAATGGAAGCAACCAACAATCCAAAGAGTTTTTTACTTAGACCTATTATAATTAATGCCCTAGATCACTTTTAATAGTTTGCGAAATACATAAATCATGTGTAATGTTCAAAGAATTTATTTACCTCTGCCTTTCGTATGCCAATCATCAACACGTTTAGGTACACATTTGTTTGCAACACATCACATGCCCAACACATCTAAGTTCGTCACAGAGACCAATAAAGCGACGAAATGAACTCAGAACACATTTTTTTATCACAATTTACGAAAACACTTGTTACTTAAAAACAATCGCTCAAACAAAGTGAAGTGTGACAATAACAAAGAATAAAAAATGGCTGGCTGCAGCCTGTGGCTGCTGCACAGCACAATCGCGTATTAACGCCTCTGGTTGGTTCGCCCTAGCTCGAGCTGTCGTCGGTCGCCTCTGATTGGCTCGCCCGCGTTGAAGTTGCACGTGATTCGGTAGAAATAAAGCCTGATTTTGAGAAGGCCTTACTTGCGAACTTCATAACGCAAGCTGGCTTTGACGAAGAGTATGAATTTCTCATAGAATCTATACATACTTACGCAGTATTATGTTTATAGAGTAGCAATTTTGTTAAAGTTAGAAGAGAGCGGATATACTTTAAATCCGAAGCCCGGTTGCAAGCCAACTTGTGCGAGAGAGATGTAAAGCATCGCACGATTTATAAGCAGCTTTATATGATTTGTTTGGTGATTCTTAATATGTGAATCTTATAAAATTGATAATTTGAATGCTGATGAAAGAAAATTAACAATGGTAAAAAATATTGAGTGGTTTTAATAATTACGTTTTACCAGTAGTGATATTGAGTTTTTGTTAGGGCAAGCCGGGCTTTTCGGCTTGTATGAAGGTACCGCCACTGAGTTATACGTATTACTCGACCAACACAATTAGGTGCATGTCAGCTAGACGTTTATCACAGTTGTTCAATAATTTACAAACTAAACGTATCTTCTACGATATTCCATTTTAAAATCTGACCACTCAGCATGTGCAAACTAATTGAAGTGCAATATATTTAGATTGTTAATCATTGAACAATTATGATAAACGTCTAGCTTTAATGCGATTAACTATGTTGGTCGAGTAGTAAATATGAAAAGTTTTGAATGACTGAGAAAATATCTACCTCACATTAGGTACAATGGCGGACTCCGTCGCTTTACCAGTCTAAAGGTCAAAATGCCTTGCACACCGCGTCGTCTATTTGGTACGGGCACGTAGGTACCCGGGCGGTCGGTGCGCTTCACACGAAAATCGCTGCAAAGTGGTAAAGCGACGGCGACCCCGACCGTACCTAGGTATATCTTTTTTGTAAATACCATAATAGAAAATAAGCTGCGTACATATAAATATGTAGGTTGTTATTAAGCGATTTAAACACTTTCACTTCTGATGCAAATGTACTCACTGCTTACCAATTTCAACACGAACAAATAAAACTTTTCGCGCACCATTCTCGTATCACCGGCTCACCGCACGTAAACAAAATCACGCCATCTCTCGGTCGTTCGCGACACTCGCTCTTCCACCACTATCCGGACTTTTAATTCGAGTCACTAAAATTACAAATTGCTTGACATAAGTTTCCATAGAAATAACGTGAAACTGACATTACAACGGTAGATTTAAGTGTAATTTTATGACTTGAATTAAAAATAATTAGACTTTATGTCTGTATCTTAAGTCAATAAATAAAATTGTGCACGATTTTACTTAAAATCGAATGTATGGTAGAAGTTTACATTAGATTTTTGGAAAATAGCAAAGAAGAATTCTTTTTTTATTGATATTGAAAGATTCACAATTTCACACACGATTTTTTCATGTATTTATTTGTTTAAAACTTCAACCCGTTTCTCTGGAAACGCCATCGCAAGAATCGTCAAGGTGGCAGCCCACTAAGGGCAGATTCGACCAAACTGGAATAAGGCTTACTCCGAGATTAGTCTATACAAAATCGGCGTTTAATCTAGGTATAAGACCTTATTCCAGTTTGGTCGAATCCACCCTTGGAGACCGTAATATCTCGGTTTGTATTGAAGTACAATTGTTGAAATTTTGCGTATACGATTCACTATTTATGCACAGTTTTTTGACATATAAATCACATTGATACGAACTGTATTTCTTAAGGTGCCTGCTATCTTGACGTCAAGTTAGCAGGCACACCAAGATACTCAAATATCTTTTGAACCATAGATCACTATTTATATGCTATACGTCACTATTTATCACTATTTATACACAATTTTTTGACATAGTCAAAACCGTCTAATTCCGTGGTGTGCCTGCCAACTTGACGCTCACTACACAACTTGAGCGGAGGTACTATAGTAAATTAAAATTATATATAATACTTAGTGGCTCAATAACAGGTTAGGTTAAAAGTAATGGTACCTAAGTAAAGTAAATATCGTAAAATAAAGATCGATTCGTGTCGGCTAGAAGATCCTTCAGCTTCGAACGAGACGTTGCGTGCGTCGCGTCGTATTCCATTAGTGTTCGTTTACAGTATTCAAAGTCGCTGGGACCGACGAGCCAGCATTCACTATGATAAGTTCCAGTGACTTACGCATCTTGTCCGCAGTAGGATTTGTTGTTGTTTGAATAATTGAAGTGCACAGTGTGGTGTGCAGTCGTCCACCCGCGACCTAATGCGTGTGTGTGATCGGCAGGCGGCGGCGCAGCGGCGGGCCGCGCCATAGCAACAGGTGACTATCGTGTTTGTATGCTCTATGAGCGCAGTTGCGGTCACTCCTGGACATTAACAGCACAGATAACATAATAGTTCCGGAACAACATACTACTTGTAATAACAACAAACAAAACACTGGTTTTTGGAGTTCCGTACAACAAAGGGAAAAACGTAACCCATTTAGGATCACTTTGCCAGTCTGTCTATCAAGAGTCAAGACACTTTTTATTTAGAACGCGTTCAAATGTGATTAATGTCCTGACCTCGGTCATCCCTTTCCAACGTCAGCCTATAATCGGCAGAATGGGACGGGTCTGATACTCTAGTTCGAATGACGTTACCTCGATAAATAAATAAAAAAATAAATAAATAAATAATTCCCATGACTAGAAGTCTCCCTTATTTTTATTGTGTATTTTTAGTAACATTTTGATAAAAGAATAAGACATAAGTGTCTTATGAATCATAGAAATTGTAAATTTATATGCAGTGATAATAAATGTTGCCTCTATGATTATATCGATGTTCATTTCAATTCACTAGTGTTTTTACACCTTTCAGTTACACACACAAATATTTTACATTTACTGTACTTTTGATAATTTTTCGAGGTAACAACCCATCGATCAAATGTACCATCGAAGAAAAGACCCGTCGAGAAAGAGATCCTTCGAGGTATTGACCTTTCGAGGTAACGAGCCATCGGTGAGTGTACCGTCGAGGTAGAGACAGGTAATGACTATCGAGGTAACGTCATTCGAACTAGAGTATCAGACCCAGAGGGGAGAACTGGTATTTTTTTTTCTCATTTGTCATCCGTGACTCCGAGAGGGTGACAATTGCTACGATTCCTTCCCAGTTGTCCACTCCGACCAGTTTAGAGTAAGGATCTTCTCTTTTTTCTACGACATATGACAGTGTTCGCATAAAATGCTGTCCTGATTTGGATAATATGTTATAAGTAAGTACATAGATAACAAAAAATACAATTACCATATATTTATAACTTTAATTAAATATAGAAAATTTGTTACAATAATCATCAAAATGTCAGAAATAAGAACTCAAAGAACATAAATATAATCAACATTACGTTTGGCTTATATACCTCCTAATTATAACAATCACAATACTAATCCTATTTTTTTATTTAGCACAGAAAATCAATAATATTTACAATAATAATCATCATTACACAGATATAGAAATAAAACAGCAGTTGGTAAAGTACAATGCATTCATACTAAGACATTAAATACCACGTCTAACATTTATTCAAGTCTAGATTTCTCGACCAACAATTATTGTAAATGTGAATGATTTTCTGTAATAAATAAAAAAATACGATAAGTATTTGTGATTCTTATCTAGGAGGTATATAAGCCAAAAATAATGTTGTTTATATTTATGTTATTTGAGTACTTATTTCTGACATTTTGATGATTATTGTAACAAATTTTCTTTATTTAATTAAAGTTATAAATATAAGATGACTGCTAGAAACCGCAAGAAACTTCAAGGGCTGGTCAGGTCAAGTGTTTTATCCATGACAAAAAAGGAATTCGTGTTTTTTCGTAGGTACTTATCGCCCAGCTGTCGGGGCGACGGGCGGCCGTCTGTTGCCCCGCCAACGTAGGTACTTATCGGCAGCGGACGGGGCAACAGACGGCCGCTTTAAGATATATTAGATACTGAAAAAGTATCTAATTAAAATTCACAAAATAAATTATTTCATTAAAAATGATAAAAAAACACGAATTCCTTTTTTGTCATTTGTGTCATGTATAAAACACTTGACGTTTGAAGCCCTTGAAGTTTCTTGCGGTTCCTAGCAGTCACCTTATATATGGTACGCAATTGATTTAATTTTGTTATCCATGTACATATAACATTTTATCCAAATCAGGACAGTATTTTTTGCGAACACTGTTAATGTCGTAGAAAAGAGAGAAGATCCTTACTCTAAACTGGTCGGAGTGGACAACTGGGAAGGAATCGTAGCAATTGTCAATTGTCACCCCCTCGGGAGTCACGGGTGACAATTGAGAAAAAAAAATACCAGTTGTCGGTACCCTCTGGTACGAATCGGAAGTGAACAGTTGGAAAAATTTGTCACCCGGGTGACAACTGGGAGGAGAATTCTCAGTTGTCACCCCGGGGGACAGTGCTAGAGGAATAATCGGTCGCACCGATTCGTCGCACTGCTGTGCGGGCTTCCCGCGTGGTGAAAGCATTCCTGCTCAATGCGGGTTGGGGGACTTAGCGACGCCATCTTACGGCAACAACCGGGACCAACGGCTTTCCTTCGGAGGATCTCAAGATGTTTTTAATAGGGTCACCAATCCAGTGATCCGTAGGCGTTGCAACAGTTTCTTGACTAGCAATAACATAATTTGAGCCTGTAATAAACTTTCCGCCTTTTTCACACGTTTGTTTTTTGTCTATTCGGATAGGAGCGGCGCCGGGAAAGCTGCGCGCCCTACGTGAGCGAGCAACGAAGTCATTCTCATGTCTCTATTTAAACTGAAGCCCTAGAATAACGCCTCATAACATGCGCAAGTCTGTGCGTATCTATTACTTTATCAATGAAACCTTTCGGGGTACTGTATCATTCAAATACAGGATTTTGTTTAGCCGAATTTGTGTTACAATGACCATCTTTTATCTGTTTTGTTGCACGGTCTTCCTCTTAAAATGTACTTTATATTTTTAAGGTAACTAAAGTTCATCAAAGCTATAACTGTTTTGCTGCAATATTTTTGATACAAATGCTGTTGTTATATTAAGTAGTTAAGAAGAGTTTTAACATTTTGTTACATACTGTCAATTAAAACATTTTTGAAAACGCCTGTCATTCTTTACAATCCCTTATAGTTTGCTTTCCCAGCAGATCACTCTTCCCAACTTCTCCATTCGATATCGATGCTCATAACCATGCTGACCTCTTGAATCTTAATTTATCAAAGTAGCTAAGTAGGTAATTATTTACTTATAAATACAGTCTAAAAATCGATTACAAATACTTGCACACAATTATTTATAACGGTCAACAGTGGCGGCTCTTAATATTGCAAGTTCATTATCCGCGAGTGACTCGTGCGTTCGCCGTGAGTTCGCGGCCGCAGCGCTGTCACTCGTGTAAACAATAACACTACGCCACGGGATGCACGGCAAGCGCCGGCGCAAGCCGCAACGAGGAAACTCATCCGCGACGTCACGACATACCACGCGTGTCGTGTAATGGACGGAATTGCATTGAAGCGAGTGCCGCGGCTTACTAATGCTCCCCAGCGATTTGGTCATAGACATGGGGAGTACCTTACTACAACTTGGTTACGTTTGCGTCAAACGACACCGCGCCTTGACGCACATAATATAAATCATTAGAAGGTGGATTTTTGGAATGGCAAAGATTTTGTTGTTTTTCCTGTCTCCCAATCCAAACCACTGGGTGTACCCGGAGCGTATTAGTAGTCCTGATATCATCTCTTCCACCAAGACCTTATATGCCCTATAGAAGGGCAAGAGCGAAAACGCGACGAAGAAAACGCCAATTAAGTATTAAACGTTGTAACATATTCGCGTATTAAACGTTGTAACATATTCGCTTAGGACTAATAATACTGTACAAAAAGAATTAATAACGCAACAAAAATCGGACATTATCCATAACTTTCTTCATACCATATCTCTCATATAGGTATTAAACCAAAGTTTGTTCGATTCCACAAATAATAATTATTCTGAGAGGCTACTTAGTGCGTTGATCTTAAACAATGAATTACTTTCGGTGGAAAACGAGAAAATAAAGATTTTATTTATATTCATAAAAGCACACATCAGGTTACAGTTTTATAAAATAAATACAACACAGGTAGGTACTTACTATGTAGGTACCAGGAACTAGACCAAAACCTTTAAAAGTGTAGGTATGAAGCATGGCTAGACCTAGATAAGTAATTTATTACTATAAACCTACACAATAATCAGTGTAGCATAGTGTGTGGTACACAAAAACACACGCACACAACACAAAAATTAAAAATAAAATAAATAACTACAAAATTGAGTTACTTATTAAAATTAACATTGAATTGAGTATGTAAGTGCTACATTCAAATAATAATAAAAAAATTAAGCAATTATACATCATAATATCATTAAATTAATTGCAATCAGTAAGAAAAAAATGATTAATCATAACTGTAAAAAATAAATAATGTAATTACTAGTAAAAGATTAAAATGTAAGTACTTACATAAAAAAAGTATTACAGACATTAAGGAACTTAACAAGGTGAGGCTTAGTGTCCCGTCAATACTTCTCCGGAACGAGTAAACACTGTGCTGAGATACCTATATCCAATTCAGGATTATTCGATGATAATTCGTTTTATTTACGGTGCATTCTGACCAACGGATTGTAAAACGATGTGTTGTTTTTGTACACTTTAAGCCAAAATTCGAGATGTCTCAAGAAAAATATTGGAAATATGCATAAGTACGTAATTTTTTTTACAACAGGCGTGCACTATATTTGTGAGTGCGTAGGGATAAACCGAGGTATAATTGTCTGCACAAATGAATGAAATACTTTAAATGTCAGTTTTCCTCTTCCGCAATTAATTGCGCACGCGCCGCTGAGGTTTCCACTACAATTCTTGATTCAAATATGAATAATAGGATTTTTTATAATGCCGAGTGTTTGTAGTAAGCCGCGGAAGGAAACTAACAGAGAACGGGCACGCGTCGTCCGCCGCCGATCCCCGTGACGCCCGCGCGCCGCGGCTGGGGAACGCGGCGCGTACGTCACGCTCACCATGACCTATTAATAATACGAATAACGCCTAGTCAGGGAAAAATGCTTTATCGATGATTATGACGTGTGTCAGATTCCAACCTGAGGTTGAATCTATCTTGCCAATGCTTGAAAATTCTTAAAGAAAATCTTTCAGAAATGTCTTAAACTCTACACTTACCTATTTATCTCAAAAATATATATAAGTTAAATATTGCAGATTCTTTAAGTTACGATTCTGTAAGTTTGTGCAACAATGTGAAATAACGAAAACCCTATGCAAATCGCGAGCGCGTGTGCGCGGCAGGGCCCGGGCGGCGCGCGCGCAGCCCCGCCCGCCGCCCCCCGCCGCCCCCCGCCGCCCCCCGCCGCCCCCCGCCGCCCCCCGCCGCCCCCCGCCGCCCCCCGCCGCCCCCCGCCGCCCCCGCCGCGAGCCACGCCCCGCGCACGGCACGCCCCCGCCATACTCGAACAATGATTACGATCAGTCTTCACAATTGCGAGGCCACATAGCACTAATTTTACAAAATTTCAATTTGGTATTACTTATAATAGAGTTGGTATAATAGAAGGACCTCGATGGCGCAGCGGCTAGCGCGTCCGGCTTGCGATCTTGCCCGCTAAGCCACTTTCGCAATGCCGGGTCGCTGGATGGGTGACCTAATTAAAAACATCTCTAGTTCTTCCGTGCTTCGGAAGGCACGTAAAGCCGGTTGTCCTCGAAAGATTACAGTTGTTAAAAACCCGCATTGGGCCAGCGTGGTGGGTTACGGGCCAACCACCCGTGTGGCCGCCATAGTGAGAGCGTTCGGCATAGCGTGGTAGCGCTGTAATGAACGCTTTCACTTCTTGGGCTTCACTGGCTGCTTTTCATCAGGCAGAGTGAAGGCATAATGGCGTGCCACAATAAAAAAAAATGCTGTCCATGAAGGAAGGCCTGTGCAGCAGTGGGACGTTTATAGGCTGAGGATTTGAATGTGTAAGAGCCTACCTATGCTAGAGCTAAATTCGATGAAGAATATTTACAATAAACATTTTATTTACAACATTTGTACATAATACATCTACTAAAATAAATAAATAAATAAATAAATAAATACAGTCTCTCTCTCTCTCTCTGAGATGAGTTTGATTTTGACTGTTTCTTGAGAGAGATTATCGAAACTACTTGCTAAAACACAAACAATTCGAAGATCACAAGGATACATTTGATACCCAGACTCAAATTTATCTAAATAAAGAAAAAGAATTGTCAGGATCGTAGCAAATGGAAAAGTGTCGTTCCTGCCCCCCAACGGGAAGCGGCCGCGATGCAATTATATCTAATATAAATACAAATCAATTGCAAAGGCACTATATTGTAAAGGCAAAGTGTACGTATGTTTACACAATTCTATGACCACGGCTTATATTTCGGTTCGACGCGATTCTGTTTCGGCGTGCAGCTGGGGGTAGCGATGCGCATTTGTCTGGCACAGACTATAGCTCGTTAGATTAGTTGTTAAGTCTTAACTATAAGTTAGTTAACTGTTTTTTTATTATTATTAGTATTGACGTCAATAAGTGCCTGTAAAGGTTTACATTTAATAAATAATTTGACTTTGACTTTGAAAAGTGTGAAGCCTTATTTCAAGAATGCCAAAAAACTGTACCCAAATAGTGCCCAAAGGAAATAAATAGTACCCTTATGGTTCAAAAGTTATAGACATAGTTTGGTGAGTACGCTAGGCGTAGGTTCTACGCCTAGCGTACTCACCTCGTTGCGCGAAAACCGAACCAGCAATGGCTCTCATTTCTATCTCAATAAATAGTACCGGAAATAGTACCCTCTAAGAGTGTAATTGTTATTTGACTTTTACACTAGAAAGTCATTAAATTTGATAGCAAACTTCTACATATAAACATTACGTGTGGTACAGTCGAGCACAGTGAGTGGTAAAATATTATTTTTATTACCAAAGGTATTGAGATTGGAATAACTATGGAGTTCATTCACTAATAGACGACGAGCTAAAATAAAATAGGTACATATTTAATAACAGTAAACTAAGGGTGGGCAAAAAAGGGGGGTCCTGAGGTTGGTGTGTCTGTCTTTCGCACCGTAGCTCCTAAATATCCTAGATTTGGATGCGGACTTTTTTATATGAAGGCTGGTTTTTAGCGGTGATTTTTACTTCGACTATAAATCTAGTGATAACTGTTATAAATCACAAAATTTGTAGTCGAGGGTGAATGAGACCTACTCCAACTTATATCTATGTATCAAGCATTGCTTATTTATGATTTGTTGATCGTGAATGACCGCCCGCCCGCGACTTTGTCCGCGTGAACCCCTTACCCCGTGACGAATTTACAAAAATGTTCATTTTTATACAAACCTTGTCCCGACAATTACAAATACAACAAAAAAGAATTTGCCAAATTGGTGCAGCCGTTCTGAAGTGATGCGCGTACAAACATTTTGGCAATTGATTTTTATTAATATAGATACATAAATAGCGACTGCACATGTGCTCAGCGTGACAGGTGGTGAGCCCATCGCCGTTCTAAGCTGTTGGATGTATGTGCAGTCTTTAGTCCGTTAGCCGCCTATTACGACACCCAAGGGAAGAGGGGGTGGTAGTATTCTTTCACCGGTAAGTACGCGACACAGTTAAACACTTTATACAGTCCAGAAAACTAAGAATATGATTTAATTTGTTATTCTACGATTAATAAAAAACAATAACGTATTTCTGTAGGTAAGTATATATAATATATTCAAACTGAGTAGGTACCTACCTAGCTAATGAAAGATCTACTGCAAATCGACATGAACATAAAATGCTATTACAGATGAAATATACATAGGTACTTACTCATTTAAAGATCACTCGCATCACAATGAAACAAAATTTACAAGTTTTTTCATTAATTGTTTCACAAATTAACTAAGTATTCGCAAACCTTTGCGGTTGCGGTGGCAAGGCAAAGTAAACGACAAAAAAAATCGTTGCCGAAAACTATGCGTTCCCACCGCGGCGTCAAGCAAATTGTTGTGTATTGCAATATTGATCTTTAGCACTTTCATAAAGTAATTAAAGTAAGAATTGTGATAAGCGCCATCTATTGTAACTTGTTCATACTAAAATGCATCGCTGTCGCGCGTCGATAAGTTGCACTATGATCAACAAAAGATAAAAGATTTTATTTTATTTTTATTATTAGAAAGGAGATCATTCAGGCTCCATACATTTTTGGGCCTTTTTTTAAAGTGCCATCTAACAAAAAATATAGTACGTATTGTTAGAACTAGCCATTTGGAGTAATAGTTAATGACACAAAAGTTGTAGGATTGCTCTGAGCAAAGTTATACAAGTTCGATGATTCATCATTTTTATACATTTATTGATTTCTGAAAGTGCTGGAACTGGGATTTTTATTTTTATATAAAAAGGAGGCAAACGAGCAGGCGGGTCACCTGATGGATATTGGAGAGCAATCACCGCCGCCCATGGACACCCGCTAAGCCAGAGGAGTCGCAGATGCGTTGCCGATCTTTAAGAAAGGAACAGGGTTAAGGACGGAATAGGAATTGTGAGGGGGGAGGGGGGAAGGGGCCTCCGGAACTCTCACTGGCCGGACGAAACACAACAGCACCAAGTGCCATTATTTCCCGGATTATATCGCCGGATGTTCGTGAGAGGGTGGTATTACGCCAGGCGAGCCGGCCCAATGCATGCTGCAACGCAGCGTGGCTCTACCACTTAAAAAAACATAAAATAATGATAGATATTGCTAGAACTAATGATCTGAAGCAATTGTCATTGCAGCGCAAAAGCTGTGGGGTCATCATCTGTTCCGTTCACACAAAAAAAATTAGGAATCAATAAATGTATGAAAATGATGAATCTTCGAACTTGTATAACTTGGCTCGTAGCAATCCTACAACTTTTGTGCAATATTAACTATTTCTCCAAATGGCTAGTTCTAACAATACGTACCATTTTTTTTTGTTGGCCGGCACTTTCAGAAAAGGCCCAAAAAAAATGATGTCCTTTAATAATATTAAAATTATTATGAGTTCGCCTGTACCTCATGTCAATGTATGTAGAAGTCTATCAAATTTAATGACTTTCTAGTGTAAAAGTCAAATAACAATTACACTCTTAGAGGGTACTATTTCCGGTACTATTTATTGAGATAGAAATGAGAGCCATTGCTGGTTCGGTTTTCGCGCAACGAGGTGAGTAGAACCTACGCCTAGCGTACTCACCAAACTATGTCTTTAACTTTTTAACTATAAAGGTACTATTCATTTCCTTTGGGCACTATTTGGTACTATTTGGGTACAGTTTTTTGACATACTAATTAAAGTTGTAGCTTGCTCAGATTTCCCAAACTGAGGTGAGTACGCTAGGCGTAACCTACGCCTAGCGTACTCACCAAACTATGTCTATAACTTTTAAACTATAAGGGTACTATTTATTTCCTTTGGGCACTATTTGGTACTATTTGGGTACAGTTTTTTGGCATTCTTGAAATAACAGAACTCCATGGTGAGTACGCCAGGCGTAGGTACACGTATGATTGACCAGTTCTATAATGTTGCGTTTGTAATTGTCAGGACAAGGTTTGTGTGAAACAACTTATGGAAATGTGTCGCGGCCGAGCCGCTAGTTAATACACAAAAAGCAATATTCAATGACTTGTACAAGTTTCGTCAGGAAATAAAAGAATGTGTTATCATTATCATATCGAGAAATGGCGTGATTAGGTACCCGGCGTAGGTCGCTGCGGCGCCCCACGCGACGCCCGCCCTTGAACCTGCCGGCGGACACTCGGAAACATTACATTTATTTACACAATACAGGTTAACAAAACTACATATACTTAATGTCATTCGCAAAATGCATTAGGTACCTACTTTTCGGCTACTGTCCCGCAACCGGAGTGCGTTCCGTCGTTTTGGGTGAACTTATTGGTTAAAGTTTAACCCGTTTATGTTGCAACCGAGCCACGGAACGATCGAGTTGTTTTTATAACCTGTTCTGAAGTATTCCTGTCCAAAACGAGAGAAAATTCTTCTTCTGTCTCTATTTTTTCCACTTACCATAATTAACAAAATTATTCAAAAGTAAAACAATACGAAACAAACAGGCGTACTTAATCGAGACGTTTTGACATAAATTGCAAACTTTGACACTTTTTAACAATGGTTCCTCTTTTCGAGACGTTTTAATATAAATTGCAAACTTTGACACTTTCTAACAATGTTTCCTCAGACAGATATTCTATGAATGGTTCATACATCAAATAGCTGTCAGAGCGTGAAAAATAACCATTCGATTTGATGGTTGTTTGGTTGCTGCCTCAGAATAATAACTAAAGCATATTATTCTATGGTTGCTGCGCTCTGAGCCACAGAACGGATGAAACTAGGTAGTACGCTCCGACAGCCATCAGAGTAAAATGTCACCAAGCCATGGAACGGTTAGAGCGCGCGCCGGAGTAGCGCACTCCGGCGAGTGCACTCTAGTGAAGCGACGGAACGCAGCCCCGCAATGGCACTATGTATGAGATATTAGATAAAATGGAAAATTTTGTAGACAAGAACGCTATATTGTTGTGATGAGGTTACTCAGAATCGTTGGTGTCGTAGCAAAGGCTGCAGACAAGGCCGCCGTAGCGCGCCCGCGTAGCGACGGGGGGCCGGCTACAGCGTCCGGCTACGGCGTAGCGCGGCGGGGGCCCGCCATTGCCAGCCCGACTTTTCCTATGCTATCGGCGAACCTTAATACTTACACGGCTTGGTTGTAATACCTGAATTTTCATGTGATATTTCTTTTGCATGCAATAAAATTCGTTTATTCGTAAGCGAGGCCTTACTGTTTTCTATTACAGACTAGTTCGTTTACTCACTATAAATTTGTAACAGTGGTGTGTTTTGTTTCTTGCAACCTTGCAACAAGGTATTGTGATATTTTATTTAATCGTTAAGTATAATTTATTTTCAAAATACACCTACTTTAATATATACATACTACGAGTATGCAACTAGGCAATGAGGGTCGCAGAGCAGTGCACTGCCACACCCATAGCACGCAAGTAAACTCATGTGCTCACCCATGGCACGCAAGTAAACTCATGTGCTCAGCGTGGCGTGGTGAGCTTATCGCCGCTGCAGACGCCCAAGAGATCGGTTGGATGCTCTAAATAATAAGCCGCCGCGCCGCCACCACAGCATATTTTCAAAATATTTACATTATAATGTAGGTACTTACTTACCTATTTATTAAAATGTTTAGCGATTATATTTGTTATAAAATCTTACTACTTCTCTTGTATGTCAGTATTTCTTGTAGTTTGGTATATGGTTACATTACAATACATAAAATTAGATTATGAAAGAACTTTGGACAAAACAAAATGTTCAGCGCGGATCTATTTAAAATACTTACATTTTTATTATGCCTACACCTACAACCAACCCGTATTGCGCGGGACAGCTGCCCCGTGGGAACGCATGTGCCCAGCTGTGGGAAGTCTGTAGAGGCTGATGATGCTGTTATTAAAGCCTCTCTGAAGCATTTTATTTGTTATTAGCTGGCACATTTTAAGAAACGCTTATCAAAGTCAAAGTCAAAATACTTATCTTTATTCCATTACTCAGTGGAATCACGTACATATTACATTACAAACTGCCAATTTAAAAAATATATGAACTCTAATACGCCTGACCTGACAATACATAGATCTAAAGAGTTATTAATTAAAACAAAACGTTATTGAGCAAAAGTTATGCGATTTAAAGAAAGAAAATCGTAAGTAATAAAAATACTAAGTATTTAGATCTCTGTATGTCCTTTAGCATACCTACCTACAAGGTTTCGATAAACTCGTGGTTATAGTGAATTTGGAAGTTTGAGTGAGATACTGAAATGAGACATTTTCAAATCGTCCAAAAACATTAAATTTGAATGTTTGTCAACTTATGTACCCTATTTAGATGTAACAAACCTATTAAGTATACTTATTTGATGAAGAATGTTTAAAAACAAATTATTCAAAATAATTCTTTGTGCTTACATACCTGTATAATGTCACTCGAATTGTTGCACTGTTTTTTAGAAAAAGAAACCGTTGTTGGAGGTTTTTCGTTAATCTCTCTCAAGAAACAGTAAAAATCCGAGTGACTTTAATGTACTTACTTACAAAGAATTGTGAGTAATTTGTTTAAGTTTAAACATTGTTCATCGAATTTGGCCCTAGTATGGGCCTAGATGGGTGAAAAAGTTATATTTTATTTCGCAGTTTTTAATCAAAGATCTCGATTTGTTTTCTGTAACAAAATTTATGGTAATGAAAGTAACGTGTTTTCTTATATAAATGTAACGTGTCGGTTGTTGATGGCGGGTCTCTTTACTGTCGAAGATGTTTTATTTAGTGCCCCGCGTATGAGTCACCTGGCGTCTCCGCTGCGGCCCGCGGCTGAGTCAGCGGCGGCGCCGGCGTGCGGTGAAAGGTGTATTCGTGACGCGGAACGACTTCGGAACATTCAGCAGAAGTGAACTTCGGGGATTTGGGTCTCCTACTTTAAATTATTTGTTGTATTGTTAAACATGACTCAGTTCTGTGCAATTTAAAAGTAAATCACAAAAAACAAAACCCTTGACAACATAAATACCTTACATGTAATCTTTAAAGTATTTTAAAGTAGGTCCATTCAAAAATAAGAAAAAGTAAAATGCAGGTGTCAATTTAAGTATTTTTTATTATTTCGTAACAAAACTTAAACTAGCCGATGCCTGAATACAGGTTACCGGGAATAACACAGATGCACCGGCGCAGCGGAGGCGGCCCGCTGCGCCGTGTCAGTGTATATATTCGTCTAGACTATGTACAAGCCGCGGGGGCGTCACAACCATCATCAATAAATTAACACTCACTCGGGCACACGCACAATAGGAAAAGTCTTAACTAGCGGCTGCTGCTGCTATGGCGGCTATGGCGGCGGTCACCTGAAGGGCTGCGGCGCGGGCAGCGCGGCCGTCTCCTCCATGACGCAGGCGCAGCCCACCGAGACGCGGTACTGCTGCGTGCTGCGGTCCGCGGGGTAGTACACCTGCACCGTGTCCTGCACCTCCACGCACTCGAGCCGCACGTTGTCGCGCTGGTGCTGGCAGCACTCGTGCTTGGGCACGTGCATCTTGGAGCACCACAGGTTCGGGTCGCGGTCGCACTTCATCACTTTGATACGTTTCGGTATCCGTTTGGGGTCCTCGTCGATTTCGATCTTGATCGGGCACACGGTCTTGTTCATGACGGTGGCGAGGTCCAGCTTGGTGGGGTCCCTCAGATCGGTGGGCATGGCGGCGACGAACGCGAGCGAAGTCGCGACGAAAACGAATACTATCTGAGCGGACATGTTGTACTTAGTTGTAGTGGGTCAGGTCGCTCTGAATGTCGCGTGCTCTCGCCAGTGGTTGGGTTGCGAATAGCAGGTGTGGTAACTACGAGAGCTTTAAATCCTGGGCGGCCAGAGCCCGCGGCGGCGGCGGGCGGCGGCGGGGCGGCGCGCGGCCGGCGTGTGCCCGCCGCGCCGCGGCACTCTCGCGCCACGTGCCGAGCGGTAAGCACGCGTCGCTGCGCCGCTCAGGAACGCGAACCGCAGTGACTAGTGATTTGTGATACGTTAAAAGTGATGGATCTATAAATGGACTGTTAATGTGGATAGTGCTTTAGTGTGGGATTTTAAATAATTAAGTTACTGTGTTTCATAATATGTAAAAAGATGTCTAGGTAAAAACCAAGTCCTACCTAGGTATAATCTAATCAGAGAAGTTCAAGATATATTTTGCGACACATTCAAACCAAATTACCTTAATGTTGTTAAAAATAATGCCACATTATAAAATGTTAGAGCCCTTTATGCTAAACGAGTTAAAAACGTGTTTAAATGTAATGTTTAGTGATAAGATTTGATAAATATTGTTTTCTAAGGTTTACGCGAGCACTAGGTATACATTGAAATGAAACACTTTTTACGGATTTAACTTGTGTTTTTTAGTAAAATAAACTCTAAAATGTACTATACGCGAGTTAAATACGTAAAAAGTGTTTCTTTTCATAATTTGATAATATAATTTTTTTGTACATACATAATATTTGGCATGTAATTGTTTTGATGTAATGCGCGTACCCAATGGATGTACTCGGCGGCGCGCGCACTGATTGGCTGCTGGATATGAGCCAACTGCACGTTCCTACATTATATCAATATATGTTATCGCGTAGCTAGGTATTTACTTATATTACGACGACGCCATGTCCATGTCCAGCCATGCCATGAAGTTTTAATATAAGCTAGCGCGCCGGCCGCGACTCCGCCTCCGCCGGCGCGGCCCGTGCCGGCACCGGGACTAAAATTTCTTTCACACAAACCTTGTCCTAACAAATACGAACACAACAAAACAACAATTAACCGAATAGGTGCAGCCGCTCGGCGGTGATGCGCGCACTCACATTTGGGAAATTGATTTTTTAAAGTTGTTTATATATTTTAGCGTTTTATGAACGCTTAAATATACTTAAATAAAATTCTAAACACTGAAAAAAAAAATTATTTAAGTATATTTAAGCGTTAATAAAACGCTAAAATATATAAAAAACTTTAATCCATAACGCAGCTTCATTTTAACCGAATATTCAAATACTTATTTGTGAAAATATTTCTTTCGGATCTCAGAGGTGAAAACTTCTAAGATTTGATGAAGCAATGTTGACTAAAAACATAAGCATCAAGCACTGACAAATTTCGACGGGTGAAAACCAGACCTCGGTAGCCAAGTGGTTAAGGCAGCCGCCCGGAATGCAGAAGGTGCGTGGTTCGATTCCCGCCTGAGGTTGTCGTCTTTTTTCAGTGTTTAAAATTTTATTTAAATTGATTTTTATTAAAATAGATGATATTCCCCCGAAGGTTTTTGGTGAAGAGAAAGAAGGGGCCCTGTAGACCTAGCATGCGCAACACGAGATATGTCGCGGACGAGAGACGACAAATCATTTTAAGTTGTCATGTTAAGGTTTGTACACAAAAATACCACAGTTTATGCAAAAACTACTATTAAGTCCATTTTTGACATATTATGTAGAGTTCTAAGCGCATCCATGTGTCTTTAGTGTCGAGAGAAAACGGGTCGAGACGAGTTCTCGTGTTGCGCATGCTAGGCCAGCTGAAGAAGGTTATCGGCTACCTACGTCCCGCAAACATTAACGCAAGCGAAGCCACGAGCTAAAGTTAGTGCAAATAAATAAAAGAATAACCTCATATATATTCTGTTCTGTGTTTGTTTCTAACTTTTCTCAATTTGCACAAATTGTAAAAAAACATTTTATGCTCTTTTTACGGATAAAACTGTTTCCATACTTCCATGCCATGAGTATTGCCATTTTTTACATACATTGTATAAATTCACGACTATATCCCCGAAGGGCTAGGCCAAAGAGCAGGCAATGAGGACCGCAAAAGCAGTCCACTGCCACACTCCAGGTTTCACCAAATGATAACTGCACATGTGCTCAGCGTGACAGGTGGTGAGCCCATCGCCGCTCTATGCTGTTGGATGTATTATATTTTATTTTATTTGGGAAACAAACAATTTCTCTCATAAGGATAAAAAAGGCACACTGAAGATTTGATTACATTCTCCTAGCTATCCTCTCCCAAATTGGAGTATCGCCGTTCGGGTCGGTCAGTCTATGTCTGCTGGTGCGAGCTGCCTGCTGGTGTCCCGCAAGTGGCATACTTTCTCCCCTCCTTTTTTCACTTTTTATTGACTCACTCACTGCTCGACTTCATTTTTCATCTGTATGCTGATGATCTTCAATTGTACTTTCAAACCGATAGCAGTAGCCTAAATCAGGCCATCGTTAGCATCAACGAGGATCTTGTTAAGATTGCCGAATGGTCCGACTGTTAAGGCATTTCCGTCAATGCTGCTAAGTGTCAGGCAATAATAATAGGTAGTTCTCGACAGTTGTCTCTTGTCGATTTGATCTCTGTACCTAATCTGGCGTTCAATGGGAATTGCATACCATACCAGCCCCGAGTAAAGAACCTAGGCCTCCTTATTGACTGCTCTCTCGGTTGGGAAGATCAAGTCAACGAGATCTCTCGTAAAGTGGTCAATTCGTTACGGTCCTTGTACCTATAGGCTGAAATTTTTTCTCCCATACAGCACTAAAATCGCGCTAGTACAGGCTCCCCATTCGCGACTATGACGACGTCCGTCTCTCTGACGCTAATCAACATCTTCTCAATAAGTTGGATCGTCTGCAAAACAGTAGCTGTATTAAATAAATAAATAAATAAATCTTTCCTACAATCACACCAATTATCTAGCCCAAGAGAAGCTTCGAAGAAACTCGTGAAATGGTTACTAGACAACGGATAAACATACTTAAAATACTTAAATACATTCTTGTTATACATAGAAAACACCCAGACCCGAGACAATTTAGAAAACAATAATTTCTATATTGACCCGACCGGGGATCGAACCCGGGACCTCAGAGATGGCGACACCATGAAAACCGGTATACAAACCACTCGACCAAGGAGGTCGTCGAATCGTATTCGATTTGTGATAATGAATGGCTTGCGTAAGTTTGACCACATTTCTCACTACTGGACTCAACTTAAATGGCTGCCTATCAGTGAGTGTGGGAACCTTAGAGTTGTGTGTATGCTATTCAATATTTTATACGATCCACGTACCCCAGAATACCTGAAATCTAGGTTTCAATTTCTAGAGCCTCTCATAACCGTGACCTTCGCTTCAGTAGAAACCTCACTCTTCAAACCCGTGCTCATCGTTCTGGCTTGGTCTCCAGTTTTTTCACCCTATCTGGTATCCGTCTCTGGAAGTGAACGCTCTGCCATTGCTCACTCGTCGTGCCAAGAGTAAAATGGAGTTCAAAAGACTAGTGCGTGAGCATTATTTTAACGCGATCTAAATTGTCACACTAAGTATCTGATTTGTTGTATTTATACTTGTAATGTATAAATATGTATTTATTTATGCTCAATATTTATGTATCATATTTATATAAGTAGTTTATAATATAAGTACACCGAGACGTTTTAGTGGTTGTTGTCCCGCGGCAGAACGATTTACCTTTAGTAGTACTATCGAATCATGAAAGTTATTTTTTGAAAATAAAAATATTTTTGTTCTCAACTACGAATCAACTCGAAAGCGTGAGAAACGATAGTTTCTTATACGAGATGTGACGTAAGTACGACGGTACTGCCTGCCGCACGAAATCAATGTTTGTTCTGTCGAGTTGATGATTATTTTTTTGATTGCTTGAGAACAAAAATATTATTATTTTCAAAAAATAACTCGCATGATTCGATAGTACTATTAAAGGTAAATCGTTCTGCCGCGGAAAAACAACCACTCAAATGTCTCTGTGTATGTAGTATTTATGTTTTGTATTATGTAATTACATATCTGGTATTATTACTTTAACTGTTTTGTTCCATCGCCTTACTTCTAGTCTCCACATCCTTACCGGTTGACTGGTAGAGAATGCGATGTGGCGTTAAGTCCGCCTTTTGCAGTTTTGTTTTGCAAAGAAGATTAAATAAATAAATAAGATTTTACACAAATCAGTTAAGTTTCCACTAATAAAAATATTTGATAAATTTAAAATTAAAATCAAAGAAAAGCTTTATAAAAAGCTTATTAAAGTGTCAGATTACACAGAAGACAAAACAGCTTGGCTCTGAACTGAAATGCTCCAAGTACTCCAACAGCTGTTTCTAATTGTCTATAATAAATTTATAATTTATATTAAAATTCTTATTTTGTATTTTATGACCTGGTAACGACATATTTTGTTTGTAAATGTCGTTGCTTCTGTGCGCTGTGGTTTCTTGCGCCCGTTCTTTGCCACAGTTAAAAAATTACGTCCTGAACTCAGAACAATCTTAAGTTATTGTTCTGAGGTCCTTAATGGGTGGTAGGTTAAAAAATTTTGGACGATTCAAAGTACTTAATAATTGAGTAGGTATATTGAATAAATATATTCTGACTTTGACAGACATACTTACCAAAAAATTTAACAATGATAAAATTATAAATGTCGTCTGTGATAATTAAATAACACTAGAATAAATTATTTACCTATGTAATCAAATTAATATCAATAAATAAAAACGATTAAAAGGTAATAAACTAGAATGAAATTAAGTAAAAAAATGTACAAAAAAATAAACAATTGGAATTAAATATTAACCAGACTTAAAACAAAGGAAACAATAACATCAATAGTACAAAAATAATAATGCTAATAATTAAACATAAGTAACACCTTTTACCAGTTTTCTATACAAGTTATAATTAACAAAATCACAAGAGTTATATAGGTACCTACTTATCGTCATAGTCCTGCGTATTTGGTCTTAGTAAACTGCACAACGAAAAGTTTTGTGGAGCGTGAACCCAGCTAGGGACATCTAAATACATATAATGTTATCTAATAGAATATAATAGGATTACTCTATTGCTTAAATAAAAACGATGTATCTACATAATTTCTCAAAAATTTATAGAGAAACATTTGATTCCTTTCCAAGCGTCGATCTAAAAGAGATGGTATCAAAGAGCGGCTTGATTATTACGAAGCGCTTTAGGCCGCGGGTGTATATTGTCTTTGCCGCGGGCACGAACCCGGGCGGCGGCGGCGGCGGCGGCGGCGGGCGGTACCCGCGGCTTAAAGTATGTTCAGTGTTTGGTCTGTTAGTCGCCTTTCACGACACCCAAGGGCAGCTGGGGTGGTAGTATTTTATGAATGAGCCGCTACCGGCACATCCACTTACCTATTTAAATCAAATTGTAACCCAAAAAGGTCTAAAGTATTACCTACATTAAGTGTTTCAAAAATAACTGTATAACTAAATAAAGCATTATTTCTCATTAAATGAAATGAGAAATGTTTGCTAAGCGTCATGTATGTTATTGTTATTTCATTGTGAACCAAAGAATTATGCACGTGTTGTACTTCTTATCAAAAATACAAAGTTAATAAATAAAACTATATCTAATAATGTTTTTGTTTTCTTTATATACTTACCTATATTATAAATCGTGGCCATATTGTGATATTGGCCATATCATGTAATGCTCGGCCACACCATGATTAGGTTAGGTTCGAACATGATCATTTCATGAAATATTTTGAGCATTTCATGATATGGCCAATTTTACGACATGGCCACGACATATATACATACCTATATTATATAGAATTAGTGCCTTTATAACCAACCTAACCAACCTGGTAGAAACCTGAAAGTAGGTTTCAAGTTTCCAAGCTTTCAAGTCAATTATTCTAAAGTAGCTAGTGTGTTCAAACAACTCTGATTTGGGGAAGTTGCATAGTTCTTGCCGGAGATTCAATAATTTATAAATGCGTTTGTTTGTTCACGCTTAAGCCGTTAAACCGATTCCGATAATTTTTGGTCCAGGAACAACTGGGGCCCGATGCAAACCGAGGGCAATAGTAGTAAACTATATAAAAAAAGATATAGTGGAACGCATTTACGTGATAGCTTTAAGTCAGGCGAGTATTGGGCGAAACCCTCGACCATGTGGATGCCACGCAATGCCAGGAGACGTCGCAGCAGGTGTAGAAGGAGATGGCGGGACTGACAGCCCCTACTGCAACGGCTGGACATCGAGAGCTTTTTTTAGAAATTTGTCGGAGGGTTTACGCGCACGAAGTCGCGGGCGAGCTAAGTGACTTGTTATTTGATTTAAATTTTAACGAATCAAATGAATCATACAATAAAAATTTATTAATTATTAATTTATATTTGGTGTGACTACTAAAGAGTTTGACAAAATTAGGTACTGCTATGTTTGATCATGGTGGTACGCCATATATAACTAGTTACAAAAAAAGAGATAAAAAAATGAAATAAAAAAAATAGTGGAGCAAAACTGAACAAAGACTTTGTAGTCTTTATATATGATACGGTAGGTATTTTATGCGATTTCTCTTAAAGCCTTTGATTTTGATGATCATTCAGTTAAATTGTTTCAATATGGAGTTTGTGGGGATGCAGTCTGCATTAAAATTAATTTAATCTTATCTTTACAATAGAAATCGAAATATAGGCATAAATGTTTTGGTCCGTAAGGAGTTTCGATAGACACAATAGGGGTAGGGGAGGTCAGCTCAGAGCGGCCACCTTAACTTAGACTTAAAAAAATGCCACACAGGAAAGGATATATAAAAAAAATATTATATCAAATGTAAGGGAACTTAATAAGCTTTCATAAAGTGGAGGCACATTTTGCAAAAACTTGAACAGTTTATTTTAATTTGTAAATTACGAAGACTAGTCAAAAAACCGCTTTGCCCCTGTTGGCGCCTAAAGCGGCCATGGGGGTAAGGGCAAAGTGGTCATGCCTAAATATTACAAGAAATTCATTTTTAAAAAACAAAAACACCTATAAGTATAAAATTAAAAATATATATATTTAAGATAAAATTAAATACCTATAGTAACCAATAAAGTTTCAAATGAAACAATCATTTCAACTTAATGTTTTCTTACTTAAATCTATGTACCAAAAGTTCCCCCTGCCTAGTTTTTCTTTTATAGTTGTTGACCATCTAAAAAAATAATAGTTTAATAAAACATTCTAATCTTAATAATACAAAAACGTATATTTTTATAAGCGGCTAACTGCCGCTTTGCCATCATCGCGGTTCACTTATTGAATACGGGCAAAGTGGTCACTTGGTCACTTTGCCCCGACCGCTTTGCCTTTTTCCACAATTTTATTTTAAAAATAAACACAGCTCACATTATTTATCTCATGTCGGTACAAATGTTACACATTCAAAGCCAATTAGTTATGTAACAAAAGACGTGTAATAAAAAGATTGAATTCTAGAGAGGTTTGATCAAAACAGGTTGAACTTACCCTGGATTTTTTTAATAAAATGCACAAATCCCTTGTACATGTCGCCGTGGCCACACGTTTGCTCCGATGGCAACCAAACGACTGCCTGCGGTGTGGGGCGGGAAGTTAGCCATATGGCAGAAGGGCAACGTCGTGCTATCGTTTTTAGTTACCGAGAAATTGGGTGTGGCCGCTTTGCCTCCTATGGCCGCATTGAGCTGACTTCCCCTACCTCAGGAAGCTTTTCTTGGTCCGTTTGTATTTCTTGTTTATGTAAATGTTAATGATAAGTATTCGTAATATTTGATACGTTTTTTTGCGTTAATAACGTTCAAATATACTTAGGTATACGGGTTACCGCACAGTAAATAAAATGTCAATGATTCGCTAATTTTAGTCACTTGCAAACAATGACATGTCATTGGTTACTTATGCACACATGTATAACTTCCGTAGGTATTTATAACCGTAACGATAGTGAAACGTTGAATAAACCTGACTGAGGCATGAGGTAGTAATTTTTTTAACGTTTTACTATCTTTAAGTATATTTAAGCATTAAGTATATCATTGTTGAATGAATTCTAAAGAATTTATAGACGCTAGAGCGTCTATAAATTTCACTATTACAAATGAATCGATTATATGAGAAACCCAACATGTCCATGAGACCCTATTTTATAGGAGGAACAAAAAACATTGTACTGAAAAATTTTGATACGAATGTTTTTAAAATGATTACACTAAAGTGTTACTAGGTCCGTTCTGCGATTGTTGACTCGAGGTCTCACCAATTTTGTCCCACCGAACTCGTAGCCCCACCAAGTTAGGGTTCGTGGTCCCACTACAAGTCCCACTGAGGGTGGCATTTAAGATTCATGACTCGCAGTCCCACCCCGTCCCATCCAAGCAAGTCAAAAAAATAAGTGAATGTTGGGAAAACAAGTGAATGTCGAAAAACAATTAAATGAAATGAACCTAAGAAACATAACACATGATTCAAAATCCTATATCTTCCACTAAAAAAAAGGAATCAAAGTCAATGGACTTGTGGGGTTTCTCAAATACAATAAAAACCATTATTTATTTAGCTATAAACAAAGTTATTTGTTAGATAATTAAAGAAAATGTACTTTATTTTATGCAGAATTCAACCTCCATATTATTCTTCACATTCCCTATCCGGAACAGGCCATCAAACAAAATCAAACAAAAAACCAACAGTATAAAACCCTTTTAAGTAGTTACTTTAATCCGCTAGGTATAGAACTAGTAACTTCATGATAAAACCGGTCACTCCTCCGAATTTTTCTTTTCAAAATGGCAAAGTCTCTGTCCCAAGCTAAGAAAGAGTGACCTCTTATTGGGAAGTATTGTCATTAAGAGATTTTCATGGAGAGGACATGAGTCTGACTATTCTGTGGTTCTTGTTTTGGCCACCAAAGCCGTCACTAAAACTTGCAGGTATTCGAGATTTCCCATATTTTGCTTAAAATATTCATGTAAAATTGTGTTGACCTCATTAGGACCTTTTCCAGCAATGCCCTCTTGTATACCTACCACAAAATGAATCTACCACAGAATCATCTCTGAGATTATGTATGCAAAATACATTAACAGTAAGCTGTCTTAGTTTTTTATATTATCCTGACGTTTAGAACCCTTTACAGGGTCCGTGGTTATAGTCTTCCTGTGACCACGAACCCTGTAAAGGGTTCGAAACGTAAGGATAATATAAAAAAAAAACTATGTAAATATTAAATGAAACGAGAGTTAATCCGTAAAAAAGTGTCTCATTTCAATTGTCAAAAATAAGACTGGAGATCCTTCTGACAAAACCAACTATAGGCCTATTTCGTTGGCCACTACTGTGGCAAAGGTACTGGACGGTCTGCTTGATCGCATTCTAAACAGTCATCTGGAGTTGAATGATGCACAGTTCGGATTTAGGACTGGACTGTCTACAGAGGCTGCGATACTTTGCATAAAGCATACCATCCGGTATTATACTGATAAGAAAACCCCAGTATATGCGTGTTTTCTAGACCTATCGAAGGCCTTCGATCTGGTGTCCTATGAGTTGTTTTGGAATAAAATGAGGGCTGATACGAGTCTCCCAGGGGAAATAGTCGATGTTTTTAAATATTGGTACAGAAACCAAACAAATATTGTCCGATGGGCGGGAGAGGTATCTGATGAATATAGGCTCAGGTGTGGAGTGAGACAGGAGGGGTTAACCTCACCCCGCCTGTTTAATCTGTACGTGAATGGACTTATCGAGGAGCTCAGCGGCGCCGGTGTCGGCTGCTCCATTGACGGAAAGTTTATAAATAACCTCAGCTATGCAGACGACATGGTGCTGCTGGCCCCCTCGATAAGTGCCATTCAAAAACTTCTTGATATATGTGAAAAGTATGCCGGCGCTCATGGACTCAAATACAATGCTAAAAAAAGTGAACTGCTGATGTCTAGTCTAGGGGTCACAAGATCAAATCAGTACCTCAAGTCTTTCTTGATGGTACTGCACTAAAACAAGTGTCGCATTTCAAGTATTTGGGTCACTGGGTAACAGAGAACCTTACTGATAACGAGGACATCGATAGGGAGCGGAGGGCGTTGGCGGTAAGATGCAACATGCTGGCTCGCAGGTTTGCACGATGTACAGAACCCGTTAAGGTGATACTTTTTAAGGCTTTTTGCCAGTCCTTCTGTTCGTGTAACCTGTGGGTCAACTTTACGCAGAAAACCATCAACGCCTTGCGTGTGCAGTACAACAACGCGTTTAGGGTGCTGTTGGGGCTGCCACGGTACTGCTGTGCATCAGCCATGTTTGCGGAGGCCCATACCGATGGATTTCATGCTATTCTTCGGAAAAGGGCAGCCTCGATGATAAGACGTGTTCGTGGGAGCCCCAATGACATTCTGCGTGTTGTAGCTGATAGTGTAAACTGCCCTTTTATGATGCATTGGGTTCAGCTGCACGTGTAGTTTATTTGTTTATTTTTTTATATTTTTTTATTTTTATTTTTAAATACTTAATTTTTTATTTTTTTTATTTAATTGTATTAATTTAATTTATTTTTTTATTATAGTAAAATGCTGACATAATAATTGTATTTATTTGTATTTGTAATTTTATTTGTAATTTTGTAATATTGTATTATTGTATTTCTACTCTACTGTATAAACTTAATTATGTCTGAAATAAATGTTTGAATTGAATTGAAAATTTCAATGTGTAGTGCTCGCTTAAACCTCAGAAAACAATAAGCTGTCTTAGATAAAAAGTTTCTTGCACTGGTATCATCCCTCCAATTTTGGCTTTGGTTTAGTGCATCTCTACCAAGTATGTGGGTTTGTCTCTGGGTGCTTTGCCCAATATGGCTACTTTGGTGAGTGTTGCCAGGGTATGTATTAGAGAAATCCCACATGTCCTGGACTTATGGTGTTTCTCAACTAACTGTAAAATTCGACCGGCTGTAAATCGTACGCATGAAGCAGGACTTGTGTGGTTTCTTTGTGACTTATGAATTAATTGCCATCCTTAACTCAATTTTGCCGAAATTGGGACTTGTGGGGTTTCTCAAATAATCGATTCAAATATGGATAAAATAATTCGTAAGATTTTTAAACCATAGGAAAAACCTGTCTAAGTTTAAAAGACACGTAAATTACTAGTTAGTGCTGTTCTGTTTAGTTATTATTTTGAGGTTTAGGGCACAGAATAATATCTGAGGTTTAGGGGCAATGACGACGTTTTTATTTTTTTTGTCTTATATAATGGCTTCGAGCGGTCAGCACATTTAGCCAGTATATTAAAGTAAATATTTTCTCTCTACAAAGTAGATGATAATGAGTGATAACTAACGTTTAATGGTATATGATATTCCCCTAAACCTCTTGAGAAAGCTGTGGGACTTTATTGAGATCTCACACGGACTTTTTGAGAGAATTTGGAAAGTGATGTTGCACTGTTTTGTTTTATTTGCCAACACTCATGCACGTTCACGAACACTTAACAGTAAATAATCCAGCATTATTTCACATTAATATTCGACAAAACACAAAATAAAGAAAATTAAAAAAAACTGCAGACTGCAGACAGACAGACGCTTCACTTTCCCGCCAAGAAGTCCACGTTTTTATTTTGGCATGACGTATTTTTTTATAATTTGTTCCTCGAAGGAACAGGCTAAGGTCAGAGACCATACTGCTTAGTCATTAGTTAGTTAAAATCACACTATTATTATTATAAGCCTATATTTTCCCACTGTTGGGAAAGGCACTCCCTCCCCTCTTTCCACTTTTCGCGGTCTGTTGCTTGTGCTAGCCAATTCTTGAAAGCATAACACAACTAGGAAGGTAAGTACTTGTTTTAGCCAATTATGATAGACATATCCTCCAAAAATTTTAATTGGGATATCTTTAATTGTAGATTTACAGAAGTAAAACCAAGACAAATGTTGTTCAGGATTACAAACTCTATACCAACATATCTTTAACAACATAATTATGGGAGTTGTTTGAGTCCTCCCATACAACTCTTTTAAGCGTCTTTAAATAATAAAAATATGTTGGTATAGAGTTTGTAATCCTGTAAAATTAAAAAATTATAGGTACAGTCACGAGCACCAATATGTATACACTTTGACTCTTATTTCATTGTACTAAGAGTTACAATTGCTTACATATTTTTGCTCGTGAGCATACATTAATGAAATTTAAAAAAAATGGGACATGTGTTGTCTATCTAATTTTGTATGACTGTGTGTTGGAGGAGCGGGGTCTCCTGAAACAGGCATTTTAGAATGTTTACTAGGATAGTTCCAATCACTGTGTATAGAGAAGTTACTTTGAATTACTGAAATAAATAATTTTTGATTTTTTTGGTTCCAGCTATGTTAAGGCCCCGCTTTTCCCAGTCTAAAGTTTTAACAATGTCCTCTAACACCATCACCAGTGTGAACAATTTTGGGGACAGTGTATCTCCTAGTCCAACTCCTCTTTCTATTTAAAATGAGTTGGTTTCTCGTGGTATGTTCAACGTCGGACGTGCTCTTCGGTAGATATTTTCTTAATTACTTACTTAATTAAATCAACTTTGAAATAATGCCGATGCTCAAGATATTTGTTTTTGTGGTGTAACAAAAAAAATATATATGTACTTACTTGACATTTTTTTAGACGAACTATTAAAGCTTTGGTGCTCTTATACCTATACAATTTATTTATATTTATTAATTTATCAAATAAAATTGTTAAGCCTAAGTGAAACAAAGTGTTGGAGAACATTTTGGTAAACTTAAGTATTTCTAAACGAAAAGCTCCATTTGTTGACCGCTGAGCTCACGGTTCACTTTGCCCGTATACTTTGCAAAGTATTTATTTATACATAACCCGCATTGGGCCAGCGTGGTGTTATGGCCCAATTGGCCCAGCCTCCCCATGCGACGTTATCCATGTCGCTCCTTAAATACAAAAGTCACACATTTCAAAAAATTTCAAAATTGTTTTTTTTTGCATAACGATGAAACTTTATAGTTTCGCTTAAAACAGCCGTCGTTTTACGATCAGACACCCGTAAACGCTCAAACGTTAGTTTTGTTTTCTACCGTTTCTGTGATTGAGTTTTGTGCAAAACTACCACATTGTCAGTTGCCAACAGACTTCTGGAAGAAGCACACTCGCTTTTAGTGAAAAACTACCACATTCCAAATAACTGCTAAATATTATGTGAAATCATTGTGAGGCGGGGCCCGCTGTTAGACTGCTGGTGATGATGATGATTTATTTAAGTAAGAGTTTTTACACTGTTCGGTCATTTTACGAAAACGAAGTAGGTATAACAAAATTGTCATTTTACTGAGAGACAGAGTCAATTTGTTACCTTATTATTAAAAGTTAAGTTATTGTTAGATAATGTGTATTTTTGTTTATCTGCCAGTTAGTCTTGTTGTATATTACTTAGCAGTTAACTTTTTCTGATCACTTATTCTAACAATGTTTGACACTAGGCGCTACTTAATTAAGTGCCACAAAACTGGTATTATCGTTAACGTTATCGAATGCTAAATACAAGTGACCCTAGGCCCTAGGCGCTATGGCGATAATATGTTTTGGCACAGTAAATTGGTGACACCGACAAATAAATCAGGTGTTCCATACAAAACTATTTTGGAAATACTATTTTACTAAAATTCAACTCGCAATCACAGAGATGCTCCCACACCATAGTAAAGTTGTCCTTTGCACTTCATACGATTAGGATGGATCATCTCATTTCATTCAAAGTTTGTCAGTCACTCTAAGATAGGTGTTGTGGATAAAGTAAACTTATTTTTATGTACATTTTTTTTTATTTGCTAATGTTTGGTAAACCAATGGATCGTGAGACGTGGCGAACATTAGTGTATTAGATAATAGATAGAAGAAATATCCTGTAAAAGTGGTGGTATGTGGAAATTGAATACCTACATAAAGAAAAATCAAGGTAAGTACTTAAATATAATTTGTGTCGCACTCATTTATTTAAATAAAGTGATCACTGCGTTACTGATATAATAACATGAATAAGTTGACACAATCGCCAATGAGCGCGCGCTGCGTGCGCTGCGCGGCGTGCGTGAATCAGCCTCCACTATAAGGCCACTAAGGTAGGCGGCACGCGCCTCGCCGCCGCCTATGGTGATATTTTACTATAGGTACATCTTTTCCTCCAACGGAAACCCCTACAATATTCCAAAAGCCTCAGAAGAATATTACTCATGATTTCATGACAACAGTCGCGGGTAGTAGCCATTAACACTGTTTGTTTGTTAATGTTGAGCAATCGAATGAAGTACTTTATTTTCTTAAATAAATCAAACTTTATTGTCAAATCCATATGATTATAAATTTATTTCCACATGTGAACCGGAGCATCCCTTGGAAACGGCGTGTTCGTAATTGTCAGGACGAGGTTTTTATGCTGCTATTTAAATAAAACTGTAGAACACCAGCGCGTGGACTCGTGGCGTGGCACACCTTGTCAGGGCTTACTTCGCTTTTTGAAACATACCTTGTTATAAGTTAAGATTTTTGCTGTGTATTAGTTTCGTATTACATAAACAAGATTACCAACACATATAAACCAACCAAGTAGTGGTATTACCATAATAATTTTGATATGTAAATAAGGAACAGCCTTTAGGAATATATAAAATTAGCTATCATACCTTATCTCACAACTCCTATTCCCATAGTAACAACGGCAACGGTGTTCGCCGCCCGAGGCCGGCGGCACCGCGCCAAGGCCCCGCCCTGATAGCGATTGCGCCCTCCCGCGGCAGATAACACGGCTTGTTATGAAAAGCACAGCTGGAAACTATCATGGCTGTTGACATCATTCACGGCGTTACAACAGCCCCGCCAGGCTCTGACCACACGGCGGGCGTTACGCAACATGCCGCAACCTTAGCGCCAGCCGCGGCGCGTGCCGACTGCATAGCCAGTATTCTGCCTCCAATCTACTATTTATAAAACGTCTTCGTCACTCAGCGATCAAATTTTGATGTTTATAGGAGCAATGACAAAATAAGATTGATAAGAGACCATTGAAAATTTAGTAACTTGGTAGGTGCAATTATGTGGGATGATAAGGAAGAGTGTAGTAGAGTGAAATATATTTTAAAAACATTGATTTCTCAAGTTCACACAAACAAAACTCATTAAAAAGAAACACTTCTCACTTGACCGCTGTGACTCGTGCATACAATTTATAAAAACGCGAGGAGAATTTATTGTAGAAAGTATTTAATTTTATTTTCTTCTATTTATAAAAGGAAATAGGAGCTGGGGCTAGCCTGTCGTGACGCTGAACATTAGCGTTTTGTTAAGTGCATTATATCCTTTAAAAATGTGTGTTGCGCTTGTAAACAAAATAAACACAAATTCGTTAATATTGTACTTGGCTTATTTTACTTCGCAGTCGTCGATAATCGCGTGTTTATTGCGATCTCTAGATATCCGTTATAGTTTTTAGTTAAACATTAAAAACAAAAAAATTCCACGCCTGTTTAACATATTGAATATGCTTGTAAATATTCGAAATAATTTTAATACGTTTACAAATATAACGAATTTTGTTTGTCGAAAACTATTTGCTCATACTTGAACGACTAAATATTGTAGCCTACAAGAATGTTATGGGTGAAGTGCGAAATTAGTTAGATTGGCTCTAATGTCGTCATATTTTGCAAATGTACGAATAGCACACAACTTATGTAGCAAGAATTAGCACCACGCGTACATTCAGGCAAATATGTGAACAGTCAAGACAATGGTTACGCTTGCATTCCACGACAGGCGATCCTATGCGGGAACTATCAGATAAAAAACACGAATCTCAGGCTCGATGTCTTATCTGAAGTGTCAGAAAATGACAATTTCAAATATCTTTTTTTAATTACGGAACTTTTGTTTTTTAAAAACATTTGCATCTGAGTTTGATTTTATATGAGACCGTGCATCTACTGTTTATGATCGAACGTTTCATCGAACCTTTTTAACTATTTATAAAACTATGGTAACATTAATCTACTAAGTATTAATTCTATGCATATTTGTATTTAGCGGGGAGATCACAAAGCATCATAGTTGAATCCAAAGATGGTTTCACTAAGATAGGTTTATGATACCAACATCTAAAGGATGGTTTTGCAGAACTTTATGAAGAGCTACTCTTTCAGTTTTACAGTTTTCAAATGTCTGTGTTGTACATCATCCAATGTACCACATGCATCACAGTTGGGTAATTCAAGTTTCTTCATAAGAATTAAAAAAGAATTCCTTTAATTTTTTTATTGCCAAACCAAAGAAATATCTTGGACACTTTCGGTAAATAATAAACTTTCCGCGTTACTTATTTTCATCGGTTCATTTTATAGTCGTACTGCACAGGAGACGAAGTAAGCAGTTATCAAAGAAGACTAGAAGTTCAGGATTATATGAAAATGTAGCATTAGTAAGCTTAGCTGTGTGGCTTAGCTTAGCTAGAGGCGGCCGCCGCGCTGTTACGTGACGCGGTCGCACGCGGGTAGCGACGGCGGCAGTGACGTCAAACGCCATGCACCGGCTGCAGCGGAACACGGGACAATGATTTAGATGCCATCCTCGTGTTAATTTAGCTTTCCACTACTAGTTAAAATTAGATTTAACTTAATATTTTAATATTATTTTAAATATATTACTATAAACAACCAAAAACATGGACGAAATAAATTACAGAAAACTCTTTATAGGTTATCTTGCGGAAACTGTGTGAAAACCTTATTTATTAGGAGAAGAATTTAATTTTTTTTTACGAAGTTTCAAGGGGATATTAACGTAAAAAACATTTTATTATTTAGTTTTAAATGATTTAACATGATGTAATATAATGTAACTATAAAAAATTGGGTGATGATGATGACCCATGATGGTTAATTTTTTATAGTTACATTATATTATAAATTATTGTAAGCTAACTAAAAGTTTGTGTCGGTAAACATAACTAATTAATTAGTTAAAAATCTTCAAGTTAGGAGTGAAAGTCCCGTGTGGCGCAATACCTTTTTCTGAAAGATGGTTTCATTCTTGTCATACTAAGATTTATCATTTTCTTTGTACGGTCCGTAGCAGATGGCGATCCATAGTCTCTGGCTACCCCTATGTTCTCAGGCGTGAGTTTATGTAAGTATGTGTGTATGTTTTTTGTATAAAAGGTAATAAAAAACTTTTTTATTTTAAAATTTTCTTACTAAGTTTACAACAATTGACAAAAGCGTTGAGATTAAGAGTCACCCGGCGGCCCCCGGCCTTGGCAAGGCGTGGAGACTTTCACTGCAGGCAGCACCGCACATCTTCGGCTTTGGGGATCTCCTGCAATAAGTCACTTTCTTGGAATCGTGTGACGTGTGATGTTGCGGCATTGGTAGTTTTACTTTTTTTAAGACGCCTCGATGGCCGAGTGGCCAGCGCTCGGCTCAATGTCCGAAGGTCCCTGGTTCAATTCCCAGGTCGCACAAAGTGTGTTTTTGGATTTTTAGATGCAAAGCCCGGGTTTTCAATCACTAACCCGCATTTGACCGCACCCGCACCGCCACTCGGAAACGTAGTGTAGGGCGCCCTCCGGCTAGGTGGTGCGACGACATATCTACGTGGGGTGGCTGGCAGCAGCTGCATCAGAAGAGCCGAAGATCGGGCTCAGTGGCATGCATTGGCAGAGGCCTATGTCCAGCAGTGGACTAATAGTACTAGTAGTGGACAATGATATTTTGCTTGTGAAGTGCTCTTCTATAGGGTTCACACCCAAGCTTTTAGAGCTGTTAGCTAGCTATTTGAGAAATCGTGGGCAATTTGTTCAGTTCAAAGGATTTACTTCGGAAATGTATTACTACACCAGATCTGGCACTCCTGACTTACTAGTCAGGGAAGTACACTTGGTCCTACTCTCTTTTCTACAATGATAAATGATCTTCCGAAAATTGTAAAAATAGCTAAATGTTTAATGTTCGCTGACGATCTTAAACTATACACACTATTATATACTTAGATATTGAGGACACTATTACACTTCAGAGAGACATTGACGCGGTAGTTGAATAGGGTCTTCGTAATCGCCTACTTTTTAACACTATAAAGTGTAAGAGTATTACTTTTACTAGATCTAGGAAGCCTATTGTTATGCCTTACGCTCTATTAAATAATCCTTAAGAGAGAGTTAGTGAAATAAGAGATCTTGGGCTACTTCTAGCCTGTGAACTAAACTTCACAAATCATGTAGTTTACTATTTGTAAAAGTGCTCACAAAGCATTGGGTTTTGTGATGAGAATATCAAAACAGTTTAGATGTAAGTGTACCAATTAGTCTGTATAACGCCTATGTCCGTAGTAAGCTAGAATTTGGTGCAATAGTGTGGGATTCCTATGAAAAAAAATACACCCTACTAATAAAACAAATTCAAAAGAAGTTTGCCAGGTGTGTGTATAAGCAGTTGTATGGATATTATCCTTTTTTGTATCCATTTCTTTTCATTACGGGTATGATTAGCATGTACACATTAGAACTAAGGCGGAAATTTTTAGTATTGGTACATTATTATAAGTTGGTGCAAAATAAGGTGGATAACTATAAATTTTGGGGGTTAAAGTTACTCGCGTCCGTAGGTTTACTCTTGAGATCCTACACGTGACCCCTGGGTGGTGCTAAATGAGTGACACTGACTGAGTGGTAGAGCCACGCTGCGTTGCAGCACGCATTGAGCCGGTTCGCCCGGCGTAATACCACCCTTTCACGAATATGCGATTCCTCTGGTTTAGCGGGTCTCCATGGGCGGCGGTGATTACTCTCCATTATTGGTGACCCGCCTGCCCGTTTGCCTCCATCTTTAATATAAAAAAAACCATTGACGCTAAGTCGGCTCAGTATATTGGTACTAAAACCGTGTGCAGACATTGGTGAAGGTGCGATAGCCCCGCGCCGCCGCCCATTTCTCATGCACCACACTAAGACGCTGTGCATCAATTGCCCCGCTATAAGAGCGGTGGTGCTTAATAAGTTTTAATGCAAGTACTTCATGTAGACATTTTTTCAGACAGATGTGATGAGGCATTGTTCTTTCTGTCATTTATAGGTAGTATAATTCTATTTAATTTTATAATTCCTAAAGACAATGTTCTGCGCCCATACATTGTCAGCCTAAGTACCAACAATTATGAAATATTCTTTTCTAGGTTCGAAATTGCAAGTAAATAACTGTAAAAACAAAGATTTTCGACGGACACTCCTATGAACCTAAATATTAGGAAATCTTTGAGGTTGTGTTTAATTAAAGAATTTGAGAAGTGTTGTTGCACTGTTTTGTTTTATTTGCCAACACTCATGCACGTTCACTAACACTTAAATAATTCATCATTATTTCACATTAATATTCGACAAAACACAAATTATAGCAAATTAAACAAAACTGCAGACATGACGCTTCACTTTCCCGCCAAGAAGTCCAGACAGAACGTCAATTTTTTTTTTCTTGACCATGGATACTAGTCCTTCAGTCGTATTATTAGAGTTCAATGATTATGCTAACTGATCATAATGATGAGTGATGATAAATATGAACGTTAATTGCTAAATGATATTCCCCCCAAAAACCCCTTGAGTAAAGATGTGGGACTTTACTGAGATCTCGCACGGACTTCTTGAGAGAATTTGAAAAGTGATGTTACACTGTTTTGTTTTATTTGCCAAAGAAACTGCACAACCAGTGTTGCCAGATCTTAGAGCCAGTATTCCGGAATAACTACCAAATTCCGTATGAAAACCGTATGGGAAGTTTTATTTTATTGTAATGCACAAAACAAGTTATAGACATACAAAATACAAACAAAAAATATTTTATCTTAAGGTCTAAGTTGAAACTCTAAGGTATGTATGTACATACTTACAACTATGTATAACTATATCAATGAAAGTAATAAGATTAATAATAACGGCAAAAACACACTAAAACCGCCTCTGTGGTCTAGTGGCTAAGCTACCTGTTTCAGACCCAGAGGTCCCGGGTTCGATTCCCAGCGGGGGGTACATCTTTGTGTGCTCGGTTTGGTTGGTGGTAGGGCTGTTAAGTCCGCCTGGCTAGCTACCACCATCTTATCTAAGTCTGTCGCCATAACAACGATGTTTATAGCATTCTTGTGTTCCGGCAGTTTGAGATAAGATAGCCAGTTCCTCAGCGGTTGAGGATTCCGGGTGAAGCGCGCTTCCACCTTCGGCCTTATCGTCACTTACCATCAGGTGAGATAAAGCCAAGCGCTTACCCGTTGCCAATAAAAAAAAAACAATATGGATGTCAGACAGACACAAATGATTCATAACAAAGTGTTTTACGTCTGGCTTGCACTAACACTAAATCACACCATTAACTCTCACTGGCTCTCATTCTCATATTAGCCGACCAAGAAAATACTTATATATATCTCAATGGGAATCCTCAAAGCCATAATTTTTACTACGTAGTAATTGCTGGTTCAGTTCTGTTAAAATCTATGAAAATTAAATAAGACTCGCTAGTTTACGCAGAATCAAATAAATAGTAACATATTTCTTAGGAATAATAAAAGCTATTAGTAGGTACTACTTATTAAAAGTTATTACTCATTAGCATTTGCCTGAAATCTCCGTATAAAAATCCGTGTGTATTAATTGTCCGGTTTGAACATTGACATTATTTTACGGACAAATCCGTATATATGGCAACACTGTGTATAGCAGACTACAGTAACGTCAGTCAGTGAGTGACACAGCACCGCAGGTTAGTAAAATTCTCCTCATTGGAAAAGCAAAAGAATTTTAAGTCGACTAACGTTTTCAGTTTGAAATAAAATGCGACGTATCGTATTATAATGATGCGTGTTTGGCACTAAGTATATCGAGTCAGCCATGCATGCATAATATTATTGGGTTTGTTTGTACACATTCCAGAAATTAGATCTTAATAAATTTAAAATCAAAATCAAAGAAAAGCTTTATAAAAAAGCTTATTATAAAGTGTCAGATTACACAGAAGACAAAACAGCTTGGATCTGAAATGCTCCAAGCACTCCAACAGCTATTTCTAATTGTCTTTATTTAATTGATACTACATTGTATGTATTGTAATTTTGTATTGCATCATTTTTTTTATTTTTAAATTCTTCATATTTTGTATTGACCTGGTAACGACATACTCTTTTTTTTGTTTGTAAATGTCGTTGCTTTTGTGCGCTGTGGTTTCTTGCGCCCATTCTTTGCTACAGTTAAAAAATTATGTCCTGAATGGGTGGTAGGTTAAAAAAGATTTGGACGATTCAAAGTACTTATTAATTGAGTTTATTGAATAAATATATTTTGACTTTGACTTGACTTGACATATTATAAATATTTTGGTCACAAACCTTTAATTCACTGGCTGAATGCACTGAACTCTCAATTACCCAACCCGGGATAAGTGGTATGTGCCCAACCCATAGTCAAAAAAAGGATAATCAATATTAATGTCCAAAAATTATTTTTAATAATGGTTACTTATCTAAAAGTGTCCGCTAAAATCTAAATACTGTATGTCGTAAAAAATAAGCTAATAATTATCATGTATGTCATGTTTGTGTTGGTTCTTAGGCTAACTTCAACAATGTCCTTTGTGTTTTATTTTGATAATGTAGTTGATTTTATTTGTGTTTTTGTTTAATTGTGAGTATACTAATTTTATTAACTTGTTTGTAAATTTTAATATTTATTAATTTCTACTTTAATATTGCAATTATAATTGTACTCTTGGATGTTTTGGGTTAAACTGTGAATCCAGAGTATACTGCAAAAAATAAATAAATAAATAATTAAACACGGGCTGATGATGATGATGATGATGAGCCGCACTCGGCGCGTACGTGACTTGATTTCAATGATGGAGGGCTTTGTTTCATCCTGGCGTTGGCAGACTTCTAAGCAGGTAGCATCTATAATAGACTTTGACTTACTTTCAATATTAGAAGACGATAGCTTCGTGTCGCAGAGGGTTTTAATTACTTACTTTATTAAGGACTGTGCCACTCGGCCACCGAACCATTGATTAATATAAAAGCCTGTATACTGGGCCACTACAATTAATCATAATAAACCTAAAACTATTACCAACACATAAGCCTGGTGAAGAGTCGAGCTAAGGAGGACTTGCAATGACGACACGTGACGGCACGTTACACAAATGCCGCGCGTTAACAAGATTAGTGAAAACAGATACAAAATACGTTCTGTACTAGGAGCACTATATTTGTAGAATAAATCCGAAAGTTTTAAAATATGACTTTTAGGATACAAGAGCCGAACAAACAATTAGTTACAATAGAAAGTCATTGCGTACAAACATAGTCAAGTGTTCAATATTCCTCAAACCATGAGCCAGTTGCAATTCAACTTATCACAGTGGATTTTAAATATCTTAAATTGAGTTGACTGTACTTTAATTTACTAAATCTCCAATATGACCATACTCATACCCGTGTTTCGGAACTGGAAGTTTATATGGGATGCAAAAAATGAGTAAACCCTTTTAAGCACACAATTAAGCTGCATATAAGATGCAATAAAATTAATAATTATCAACATCCCACTGCTGGGCACAGGCCTCCCACGCGGCCCACAGCACGCGGGGAGATTGGGCCATACATAACCCACCACGCCATCTTACGTGCCTCCGCAGCATGGAGAAGCTTGACATGTTTATTTTTGTGGTCACTCGCCCTGTGACCGGCAATGGTTGGCGTTGCTCAAGTCACCCGCCCAGTGATCGGCACTGCTTGGCCACAGTGTTATGGCTTGGCGTTGTAACGACGATCGCAAACAGAACGCCCTAACCGCTGCGTCATCGAGCTACAATTAATAATAGCTATATTTAAATGCGAGTTAATCCGTAAAAAGGGTTTAATTTTATTGGTTTGAAAAATATTTAACGTTAAAGTTTGTTATAAATTAAAGAACTACTAATTAGCCAAAGAAAGTCACGTTTGAAAAGTGTTAACAAGAACTGTTTTACAGTTAAACTTGAATACTCGTAATTGGCATTGTATCAGCCGAGCGGCGCGCTGCGCGGCGGCACGGAAGGACTCCAGAATCAAGAATCAATATCATTTATTCAGGTCAGGCCATGTTTAGGTTACAGCAGTTATGAATGTTATATGCCATCGGTTCGTAAGTCTATCTATGGGACGGGAGCCTTGTACTGAGAAGCACCGGCAACAAACTCAGCAAGATTTTTTATTATTTCCCTTTCTTTTACAGCGTCAACCAGTATTGAAAAATGCTCTCCCTATCATAGAAGGGAAGTAAAAAAAACATAAAACAACGACAACGACATAAAAAAAAAAAAGTTTAGGTATTCATCAATATAAAATAATCGATGTCTTACAATACACAGATAAATAAAAAGTAAGACTACAACTACTAATAATAATAAAAATAAGTTTGCAAGAGCAGACCAGCCTCCACAGGCAGCACCCGTTCGCGAGTATGATATTTTGGGGGTTAAAGTTACTTGCGTCCGTAGGTTTACCTTTGAGACCCTACACGTGACCACTGGGTGGTGCTAAATGAGTGACACTGACTGAGTGGTAGAGCCACGCTGCGTTGCAGCACGCATTGGGCCGGCTCGCCCGGGGTAGTACCACCCTTTCTCGAATATCCGGTGTGAAATAATGGTACTTGGTGCTGTTGTGTTTCGTCCAGCCAGTGAGATATTCCGGAGGCCCTCCCCCCCCCCCCTCACAATTCATATTCCTTCCTTAACCCTATTCCTTTTTTAAAGGTCGGCAACGCATCTGCGACTCCTCTGGCTTAGCGGGTGTCCATGGGCGGCGGTGATTGCTCTCCATCAGGTGACCCGCCTGCTCGTTTGCCTCCTTCTTATACTATAAAAAAAACATGTGAATCAGCTATCGTCGGTTCTCTCAACAATGTTTTAGCGAACGTAACGACCCGACGCACGTATGCCACCACCGCAGATACATATTGGGAGAGCATGACACACTCGAGCAACTTTAATGAAGGAAGCAAGAAAACATTTAGACAATTGTTGTGTGTTTATTGTCTGTAACTGTATGACACTGCCGATAAAGGCTATTATACCCTTAGAATAATAACGCATAGAAAGCGAGAACACGCGCGATAAATGAGGCCAGTAAAACCAAGCCATACTGGCTTGGTACCGAAACGGCCCGCGTCAGTACTAATAATCTAAACTTATCTATCAACAGTTCCAATTTCCTTACTTTTGGGGCAAATCCGATTCCTCAACAACATTTGTACATTTTTGGCGTGTCGCTGAGATAGTATGTACGCGTGACTTACTCCTACATCTATTTTTTTCTAGCCTCACGTCATGACAGTTTTCTGATACGAGACTATCGTTCTATGCGTTGTTATTCTATGATTATACCAGGGTAAAATGAGTTAGATAAAGAAAATGGACTAAAGAAAATATTATGTGAATATTTTTCATAACCAGGCTGTTTTGTCTTTAAAATATTCCTTGACTGTATAATATTGTACCTTTCTTAAGTAAACAAGATTTTACATGATTTCTAAACATATATATAGGTAAATCTAGTACAGTACTTGGTATTTATTATAATGTATACCTTGCCTCATGAAAGAGCCGAGAACCTTCTGTAAGTGGGGGCGAGACTGTAAGGGTATAGAACTGTGGTATAGTCATCCCACCGCTGATTTAACTTATTCCTAAGCAGCGTACTTTTAAACTCTCATCATTGTATGCTGTCGTAATTTGAATATATTCTAACGAACTCCCTCACATGCCGGCAACCCCCCAATGTGTCGGGTGTGGTACACTCGTTTATTTTAATGTAAATATCAAATATCTCTAATATCTCGACAACGTGCCACTTTAAGCTTGGTGCACAAAGAATCTGGATGAGAAGTGAATAATCATCCTAGTACTGTGCGCTAATTGTTTACAAACATTAAACCCATTATTCATCTACGTTTCATTGACCGGATGTGAGCAATATTGCGAAATATTACCTACCTTGCAATTGTGGGCGATGACGCGTCGGCACGAGCGAGACTACACGGCGCGGCGCGGACGAGACGGTAGGTAGCGTGGTGCTGACGTGACGCGTCGAGACGGTAGCGTGGCGTTGACGTGACGCGACATGACGTGACGTGACGTGACATGACGTGACGACGCGCGACGTTGCGCTAACCGCCCGTTACGCACCTTTGAAGGTAACGGGGGTTTGGGGTTCAGACTCTGCGCAATTGGAATGACCATTTTATGAAATATTTTGATTAGGGAGAACCCGACGAAGTTTTGTCAAATGATATGTATGCAATCGTGTCAATCAGGTATAAACAAGGAGTTAAGCAAAACTCTGCAAAATAGGATAAATAAAAAGTGCTATTTCAGTGTCAGTTTTTGACTTTTAAAATCAATAAGACACTAATAAAATTTCATTTAATTTATATGATATTAAATTATATTTAACCGTGTTTGTAAAAAGCAAAAAGCAAAACATAATAAAATTTATTAACCGCGAGTAGGGTTACCATCCACCCGATTAGTCCGGACATGTCTGGAGTTTTAGACTCTAATCCGGACTTTGTCCGGCTCTTTAATTTGTCCGGATTTTGGAATATGAGTAACAAAACTACATATTAACATAACATCAAATGAGTCTATAATCTTTATTTAGTGAGAAATCATGATAAATTGCACATAGAAACCACTCCGGCCTCTGACTGTTGAGGGGTGGTTGAGCGACCGCTATGCGGTTCCACAGATGCGCCATATTGCAATTACTCGTATCTATCTCAACAGTAGAGAGGATATCTTCTCATTTAATTAGGTATCTAAAAACAAATAAACAGTGAGTAATGTTTCCATTTTGTGACTAAAAAGCCCGGACTTTTATCCAAATGTCAGGCTTTTTGTCAGGACTTTTCAAATTCCTAAATGGTAACCCTAACCGCGAGGGTATTCCTCGTTCGGCAAGCAAAAGCTTACAGTGTTCTATCATTACTGGTTGATCAGCCGTTGTCATTATCATTTATCACACACGCCGTTTTACCATCGGCGATGCAAGATTAAAGTCACAATCATTATCATTACATGTGTTACGTAGAATTGCAGCAGCTCTTTAGGGCAAGCGCTACGTCAGCGGACGTGATGTCAGAGGGGCGGCGGGGGCGGGGCGCGGGGAGTGCGTGCGTGACGCAATGCGCGCGCGCATGACGTCGCTCGCGTAGCATATCCGTCGTATCAATACCAGACGGCATGTGAGACCTCTTCTATCTTACTTTTGAATGACGAACTTAAAAAATCCTGTTAAAGCTGTTTATCCTAAATAAGATGGCCGGATGCGGTATATGACGCCTTTTATGTTAGGCATGATTAGTATTGGTGAAATTTTCATGAATTCAAATCATATCGTGTGTGTAAATAATATACTTATTGTGTTAATAATATGACAAAGTTAAAGGCACATATGTCCTATGTGGTCTGTGGTTAAGACAATCCATGTGCTCGATATTTACATACAAGCTGAAAATATAACATAAGTATGACTAAGTGTAATTTATTATACATACTTGTGTAGACAATTATATCGGTAAGGAAGGACTAAGGTGGGTCCGCGACTATTCGAAGACAGACAGACAGACATTCTATTTAAAGCTAACGAAACATTTTCCCGTTTTAATAAGTAATTGACATAATATAGCATTTTGTTTCATTAATTTGGTAAGTAAAGAAAAATACATACCTACATTCATATAAATAACCTAAATCAAAACACAAGGGCCTCAGGCATACCCCACAACTTGCAAAATATTATTGATTGACTGTTTCGAAAGTTTTAATGAAATCAGTTTTTAATATATACTTTTTTACAAAATATGTTTTGGACGTCAATATGAAGCCAAGTAGACTTTTAATGAAATGCAAGATTACGTATTCACAGTTATGTTAAGTCACAATTCCCGCACACGTGAACGCGCGGCGGCATCGCAGCGCATGCGGGCTGCGACAAGAGCGGACTCGCTCCTCAATATGCATCTATTGCACGCCCAATATTGCTACATCCTACTATTTACTTCTCTTCTTCACAAAAAAGAGCATTCCTTTGTCAGTAAGTATAGAAGACATTATCGTGCGTCACATTTTCTAGTGCTATTATAGGTGAAGAGCGTCAATAGAGCCGCCGCTCCCGGATCCCAGAAACATTTGGGGCCGATCTTTGGAATTGTGGGGTGTGCAAAAGTAACAAAAAGGTGCGATTTATGGCGGCCAGCGCCGGCGCTAAGTGCGTCATTTTACTCGGAAGCCGCGCGCGTGGACCGCCGCCGCCGCCGCCTTCCAGCATGCAGCCCGGCGGCATCCGGCTTTGCTGCATTTCTAAAGAACAGTTTGTTTTCGCCAACCGACGTGGCGTCCGATGATGCCATAAAACAAGCTCATTGACGTCCGCTGTCCACCCAGTGTAAACTTGAATGAATTGACTCATCCGCAAAGGGTTTACAGATTGTGAAATAACACAAACATTTAAAGAAAACTTTTGTCCTTGAACAATACCATTTTAACGAGTTTGTGTTAAAATGCGATTGTAACTTTCTTCCCGTTCATAATGGCTTTCAGGTATTAAGATAACTACAACAATAGAGTAAAATTTATTTTCAAGCACCCAATGTACCGAAAGAAGATTTAGAACCAGGTATCTACGAGAGTTTACTCGTTCGCGATAAAGTTTGCGTTGTTGCACTAAAAACACGTATTTGCTTGAGTATCACAGCAGTTAACAAAAACACTATTGACGACATTATTTGTAAAGTAATTTAACTCGTAATGAGATAATGAGAAAAAGACAGTACAAGCGGAATTTGTAATAAAATGTATGCTAGTGGCTATGTGGCGGCATTCATTCACACGCCGCTGCGGCCGCGCAACTGTACTTTTCGGCGGATGAGGTTTACGTGGGCACGGGACTCACGTTTTTGGGATATTAATGAGATTACAATTATGTTATTTGTTAAATTGTATTAAATTCAATTAAATAGGTACGACTTTGTTATTATCTAAAGAAGAACTAAGATTTGAATTATAATAGTCATAATATTTTGTCACGTAAGGTAGGACTGCGTTGTCCAATACTTAGTCACAAATTATAAGTTATTTGACGCCAGTATAGATAGAGTTAATGACATTCGTGATTTAGGAGTTATACTAGATAGTAAGTTTGACTTTCATGAGCATGACTGACGGTAACCTGCAAGCAGGCGAATAAGATTTTAGGTTAAGGTTTAGGCTCTCAAGTCAAGTCATGTTAAATGCTTTATTCAATTTAGACCTTACTTACTTATTGACGTCAAAAAAAAATATATTTATAAAAAAGTTAACTAACAGTACCTATGTAACTAGTTAAATCTTGTCAAACAACTTAACTACCTACCTACCTAACTAATCTACCGCCAGTTCGGATTTTGGGAGGGCCTTCGACTTATTATTTATTCTGTGCTTCGACCGAGAAGAAGCTGGCAAGAAACTCAGGAGGTCTTACTTTTTTTTCCCTCTAAATAACAAAAGTTATAATGTCGTCGCCAAGTCATACAAAATACATTAAAAAGAACTACATTCATACAAATTACTAATAAATAGGTTATGCTCGTTCATGCTCTATGTCCATACATATTTGTCATTTACATAATCTTTCGCTTTAGAGGGTTTTTAACATGGGCTTTAAATGTATGTAAAGGCATTTCATTAATATATAGTGGAAGTTTGTTATAAAACGTTACACATTTATCCACCAGAAGGGCCACCTGTTTTATGAAGTCTAAAATTAGGGATAGCTTATTTTTTCTACGTGTGTTTAAGTTATGAAGATCACAATTTTTAACAAATGTGTATTGATACTTCTTTTCATACATAATGTTTTCAAAAATAAATTGTGATGCAATAGTTAATTTTATCGATTTGTTTAAACACCTCTTTGAGTGGCTCCCTAGAGTTTAGGTTGTATATGGCGCGGACTGCCCTTTTCTGTAGAACAAATACATAGTTAATATTAGCAGCGGAGCCCCACAATAGCAAGCCATAAGACATCACACTATGGAAATAGCTAAAATAAACTATTTTCTAAACTAGAATTCTAATTTTCTTAACTGCGTATGCAGCTGAACTCAGTCTTTCTTACAAGGCATCAATATGTGGGTCCCATTGTAAGAGTAAATCTAGTTTAATGCCTAGAAACACAGTAGAATCTACTAATTCAACTACACTATCGTTTATCTCAATTTGTGTGCTGATCTGTCTTACATTAGGTAAAGAAAATTTAACACACTATGTTTTTGTTGAATTTAGTAATAAATTATTAATAGTGAACTAATGCAATAATTTACATCGTCAACATTTTCAAGACCTCTTTTAACATTAACAATAAGAGAGATATCATCTGCAAATAGTACAGTCTCACACAAGTTTCTAGTAATGTAAAATAATGGCCCCAACCAATATTGACCCTTGGGGCACGCCTATAGTTATGGGTGCTCCTGAAGACACAGCACCATTAACCACAACTTTTTGAGTTCTATTCGACAGGTATGATTGTATAAGGCTCAGTGCTATTTTTCAAACACCATAATGCTCTAACTTGTTAACTAAAGTTTCGTGACTAACGAAATCAAATGCCTTTGAGAGATCACAGAAAATATCTATTGCATCCAGCTTACCCTCCCAGGCGTCAAAAATGTGTTTAAGAAGCACAATTCCAGCGTCGGTTGTAGATCTAACTTTAGTATAATCAAACTATTTTAATGAAATAGCTTAATAATTGCAAAATGGGACAGTAATTGATAGTAAATAATTTTTTCAAATACTTTGCTAAAGGCTAGTAATATAGAAATTGGTCTAAAGTTAGAGGGGTCGTTTTTGTCACTAGCTTTGAACAATGGAATGATTTTAGCATGCTTCATTTAATTTGGAAAAGTTCCATCTTCAAGACACCTATTAAAAATATCGACCAATTGAGGAGCTAAGGAATTAATAATTGTGTTATAACATTTGTAGAGATACCCCACAGATCTTCTGTATTTTAAATATTTTTTGTTATATAAGCTTTTAAAATGGTGTCACTGTTTATATGTCTAAAACTAAAACCTTTTTAGTAATAGGTATGTCCAATTCTGTTGCCTAGAAAATACGCCGTCCAATTTCATTAGAACACAAAATGATGGCCAATATTCTAAATTTTGTTAAATTCTATTTGTAAAACTCAACGACAATATCTTGTGATTTCGCACGTCATGTAGCGTGGCAGCTAAATCAACAAAAGGGCCTCGAGCGATTCCCACCTCTACTGAATGAATTCAATCAGATTTGTGATTAGTCATGGAAGTGCAAAATATTTGCCGTTCACAAACAAGCCTCGGCGAGTACATGATGTAACTTCAGGACGTCCTGACTCCCGACAGGAATATTTAGAGGTGATAAGTCGATAAGTGATGATAACTGTAGCACATTATATTGTTACGAATCGATGTAAATAGATTGAACGATTGAGAGCGGCGGGTGGGGCGTCACGGAGGCGCGTATGATGTAAGTTAAGGTCGCGGCGCGTCACGGGCTGATAGCGGCTGATAGCGGCTGGTAGCGAGGGTGCAGATGCCGCGCGGAGGGTCCGCGGTGGCGCCCGAGTGACGCAATGGCGTTGGCCATTGCGTGGCTTCAATTCAAATTTAAGTTAAGAATTGCAAAGGCGTTCCTATAGATTTATCAGTCTTTGTCAGTCCACTGTTGCACATAGGCCTCTTATTTGCTTTTCAAAGATTCAGTAAAAAAATACTGTCAACTATTGAACCTAACAGAACTTCTTAGACACGGAAAGGAAGGAAACAGAAACTCAAAGAAAAACAGTTTGAGTCATTAGCAATCTGTATCTGATCGGCATTCACGCCCATTAGTCACGATGCTCTTAGCTCCTCGTGACGACACACGCCATTTGCATGTTTGTGGCCTCCACGACTTTTGTTTCGTATAACTTTTAGTGTGAAGGTCATCATGGTTAAAAAGGTGAAGCAACATAGATATCTAACACAAACGTCAGTAGAGTATCCGTTAAAGTTGTTGTCAGAATAAGGTACTATGAGAAAAAAAAAAGTTATTCTTCAAACAAGCTGAATTGTTTGGAAGTTGCCTTTGTAATTTGTTATTGAATGGACGGCGACGGCTAAGGAGCTTGTAAATAACTTTAGTGCGTTACATGAATGAATCCGAACGGTACCTTTATAGCGGTTGCGCGGCAGGACCCCCCGCGGCGCCGCACGCAACAGGCGGCGACCTGTCCGCGACCGCCGCCGCCGCCGGACTAACGACGGCGGAATCCAACAAAAAAACGCTAATAAAACTTCATTCTTCCAATTCCACTAATCTCTAAAGTGCGTGAAAGCAAGTTTGGAAACATTAGGCCCATCAATTTTTTGTGCACCGGCCGGTGGCTGACATCAAAAGCTTTTTTTTAATAATGCGAAAAAGCCATCCAATAATGAAACACCCGAATTGTAATACTTCATCCTTTCCTTGACAGACACGCGCCGCAAAAACTTTTCTGTGCGAGCAATAACTGGCGCGCGTCATTGGGACATTTGGGCCGGGAAACAAGCTTACAGAGCTTTCGAAGAATAATTAGTAGGAGGCTGATTCACGCGCGAATCTCTCAACAAATGCGGAATGCTATTGGCTAATATGTTGATCACCATTTAACTATTATTAACATACGTGTGGTGTTGGTAACTAATAAAAATAAGGATAAAACCAATAAGGGGTGTGTAATGTTTGATGTGAAAACTGATTGATCCATCGTTTTAATAATTTAATTCCATAATTTGATATAACAACTTACTTTACAATAAACATGTCGTTTCGGTTTAGATTCTATAAATTCATGTGATTTGTAGAAATATATATTTGTGAAATGTACATTTGATATAATATACCGTTGCCATTAATACAATGATATAAAATATTATTCATATAGGTAACAAGTTTCTGTCACCGCTCCGGCGCGGCGCTGCGAGGCTCCGCGACGGCGCGGTCCCACGCGATCTTATAATCGTCGCAGATGGCTTTCGCCATATAAACATTTACTAAAGCTTTCGCTCACCACCGCAGCTTCGGCTTGTATGATGTATTTAAACCAAGTAAAATTATATCCAATGAACGTTATATCCTTTTACTGAGTGGTAGAGCCACGTTGCGTTGCAGCACGCATTGGGCCGGCTCGCCCGGCGTAATACCACCCTCTCACGAATATTCGGCGTGAAATAATGGCACTTGGTGCTGTTGTGTTTCGTCCGACCAGTGAGGGTTCCGGAGGCCCCCCCCCCCCTCCTCCCATTCCTATTCCTTCCTTAAACCTATTCCTCCCTTAAAGGCCGGCAACGCGCCTGCGATTCCTCTGGTTTTGCGGGTGTCCATGGGCGGCGGTGATTGCTCTCCAACAGGTGACCCGCCTGCTCGTTTGCCTCCCTCTTTTATATAAAAAAAAAAAATTAGTTTAATTCAATAAACCGCCTCCACCAATAGGACTAAAATTTATCAATCTAGGAACGACCACAGTTGGGCTAGAAATATAGCACATGTGTGTTATTTATTCATTGCTTCGAATTTATATCAAAGAAGTCTTTTGGAAATTCGTCAACGGGACACGGGACACGGGACACGGAACATGGGACATGGGACACGGGACACGGGAAATGGGACACAGCCCACGGGGTGGTCGCGCAGGCGGAGTCGCGGGCGGGCTGCTATGTACTTACAATAATTGCATTAAAATAGTGTTTTGTAATTAATGTAGTGTGGTTATATTTCTATAGACTAAGTCACTATATTTTATAATTTGTAAATTAGAGTATTTATTGTCATCACTTAAACCAGTCGAAAGTGTTTTTTACAAAAATAGCACAACTTTTTAGCAACAGTTTTACAGGAAATAAGAAAAACTTTCTCAAATCCTTATTTTTTGTTTAATAACTTAGAACTTTTGATCATTTATTCATGCTAATGTTACACTTATTATGTGACACTTAATTAAAACACAATCCTGTTGTGTGCACTGGACTGGACACCATATTAACATGCAAAGTGCGTACGCGCAGCGCTCGTCTCACCTTCCAGTAATCGTACCGCAACATTGACGCAAGCCTGGTAACTCCCCACCGCTGGGCCCTGCTGGGCTGACGTCACCAACTAGACCACTAAGTCTAGGTCAGGCTCACCCCGACCAGCTCATAGTTCCACGTAGTTGCAGTGAAATATTGATTTCGTATCAATGCAGATGTTCTATTAGTCTAAGATCCGAGTATAGAACGACCTTCACCGAGAAGGTTAATGGATGAAAAGTATTTTATATCAAATTTAATATGTTAAATAATATATCGCGAGTGGGTTGGCTGAAAAAGTTCAGTCCAGTACCATGAATGATTAATTTAAAATTAAAAAAATATTATTTTTTTACATTGCACTGGTTTGGTGTGTGTGTGTGTTAGTAATGAGCTTATCTTTATAAAAACATAAATTTTATTTATTTAACCAGACGGTTGCAAATTACTAATATTGACTTGCCTGTTTACACCTGCCTATCCAATGTTATGACAGGAAAAAAATAGTCAACCTAACGTTTGCATATTCTATAGGCTTCATACTTTTGATTGGTACCTATGTAATTTATCTATTATCGAAACAAGTACAATATTTAAAAATAATATTTTTAAATATTTATTTAATCATATACTGGACTGAAATTTTTCAGCCAACCCACTCGCAATATATTTTTAAAACATTAAATTTGATATGAAATACTTTTCATCCATTAACCGCTCGGTGAAGGTCGTTGTATACTCGGATCCTCTGCTATATGGTAATCATTGGACTTTAAAAGAGGCCCTTACAGTCAGAGATGTACAAAATACCTTAAAATAATAAAGTATCTGGAATACGAAATGCAAAATTCTTTTAAATTAAGTATTTCAAATACCAGATACAAATAACTTTCTGGAATGGTATCTGAAATATTAGATACAAAAAACGTATCTTCTAAATACTTTTTATAGATAAAATACTTCAGTAAAAAAACTTTTTTTTTTAATGATAGTTTATTTTTTTACACGATTTACATGAATCGTGTGATCGCGCAAAAGTGACACAACATTCAATCTTAATTAAAACCTTTAAAATATTATATTTTTAATATCAATTAAAAGCTTAAAAATATAATATATATAGTACATTCTCATATACTACGTTTTTCGGATATTCCATTGAAAAAGTCATACTTTCATTGAGAAGAGCATTAAAAGTTGGCTACTGTTCGATACCTAAACACTTTTTACATATTATGGTCAAACTTTAAATATATTGAATAAGTAAACATATTTCTGTCAACGCTGGCCCCGGGCAATAAAGCAAGGAGGGTCGCAAAAACCATTTTTACCACCCTCATTCGTTTCGGCTGCCTTTCTTCGCGTTTCTTCATGCTCCTCGTTCTCCCCCACTTCAGTATCCTCCGGGTAAAAGCTGTCGGCCATAATGCGGACCGACTCCCGCGGGTTGGTGTTTTTGCCGTCCCTGACTATTGGTAGATCCTCATAGCTGCTCTTAGTTTTACCTATAACTCTATATGGGATATATACGTCCCACGTCGTTTCCCTATCCTGTTTGCCACAAAACTCCTTCCAACTCTCGATCCTGGCCCTGTCCATAGCTTCTTGGTATTTCATTTTCTCCGCCACATACTGTTCTACAACCCATGCCTTCCGCCTAGGAGCTGCCCATCTTATTCTGTTTATAAATCTATTTATCTTTCTTTTTAGCTCCTCTAACTCCTCGGACTACCACGGTATTTTGATGTCTCTTTTTTATATTTTAATTTTTAGGACTCTGTTGCATGTGTTGTCTATGATTTTAATATATTTTTCTATTGTAACTTCCAATTCGCTAGCTTTTTTAATTATTTCTATGTCTTTTTCGTTTATTTCCTCTTTAGCCAGCTCTTCCCTACACTCTTCCTTAAAGTTTCCCCATTCTACTTTTTTTGTTATATACTTCCTGTCGTCCTATTATTATTTCTTTCTTTGATACTGTTTAGTTTTATTTTTATTATTATCGCGTTGTGGTCCGAGGTCGTTAGGTTAGTATCCACTTTCCATTCTTAAACACCTCCCACCATCTTGCCAATACAGCATGTGACGTCTACGCTACTCTTATACCTTTTTCCTCCTCGCCATGTGTCGAAAGTTGGAGTATCCCCCTCATTTAAAATATTTAGTTATAGTTCATTTATTACACCAATTAGTTCCACACCAATATCGTCAATCCTTACACTGCCCCACCACTCACTTCATGCATTTGCGTCGCCTCCAATAACAATCCTGTCACACCCCAACTCCCTTATCATCTCCTTCAGAAGCCCTACGTAGGGGGCAATGTTGATGGCGCCGGGTTCAAAATAAAAAGATATAATGCTGATCGTCCAGTCCGTTGTTCTACGGCTCCTGAATGAGTGCAAAGCTGATCCTCATCTTTTTTGCTTTAATAAGGAGTTCGGGTGTTGCATTTTTTTTGCGTTGGAGGTTCGCTTGTATGACCGTGTATACTCTTTTTTTCTCTTCTTTAACTGACGCGGGTCCCTTAGCACCTGTAGGCTACCTTCGCTTGAGCTAGCCGGTCCCACATAGCTCGGATTGGACATACATTGGTGGCAGTCTTCGAGGCCGGCCCTCTTGCAGTTCAGACAGCTGGGGGGACTGTCTTTTTTCTCACACGCGGCGTACAGGTGGTTTCCCCCGCAGTGGCTGCAGCTGCCCAGCTGCTCCTGGCAGACCCGCTTGATGTGGCCGTAGCCCAAGCAGCGGGAGCACTGGATAAGCAGGGTCTGATCTTCTACTTTGGAGACTCCCCATTGCAGTTGAAGAGACCCCGCCTGTGTCAGCGGCTGCCATATAGCTGGGGCCACCTTGACCACCATATGCGCCACGTGTGGATTCCTCGTTTTCTTTTCATAAATTACTTCTATTTGCTTCCCTTCTTGGGTTGTTGTCTTTCCTATCTTTCTTTTATAGCTTCTTCTACTTGTTCTTTCTTTTTATCCCCCCTTACGTGTCTTACTATTACTAGCGAAGGGTCTTTTTTTCTCGTAATTGTTTCGCCATTTATAAAAACAAAATAAATTTTATGGAAGTATTTTCGTAATATTCAAAACCACACAATCGCGCTAAAAGAACATTATTAGCGCAAGACGTTACACGCTGCACTGACACTGCCCGCCGTTCTATCAATTGTTTACCTAAAAATGGTGTTAGAAAGCAAGCGGTATTCATTTATGCGTAGACTCCTCCTTTCACTCGAAAGGGATGACGTTCTACGTAACATGACAGTACGTCTCCGAGGCTACAATAAATTTACGGGAAGAAAGGCGTAATCGCTTGTACAGAATAAAATGTCCTGTGATTAGGTACTTCGTATTAGTGTTTACAGTTTATTGATAAAATAAGTTTATTTTATAAAACGCGGTTAAATGTATTACTGTTTCTCTTTATTTCGAAATTTAGTGTAAAGGTTTTCACCGGTGTTTTGTGTTTCTTAGAGTAATGCATTAATATACAACTTCGTCTTAAGTGAACTTTCCATGCAATAAAGCTGTTATTGTCATTTATTCTATAGAAATATTAATTGAAAAAATCTGAAAAAAATAGGAGATATATCAAATAACATTAAAAAACTTACCGCTATATTGCCTGGGGCCAGCGAAATGCCTGTCAAACAAGCATTTTCTCAAATACATGGCGTAGGACTTTCTATCTTCGTGACAAAAAGTATCTCTGAGATACCGAATCTCCAATGTAAATGATTCGTAAGGTTTGTTTCTCGTGAGTAATGATTTTTTGTAAGTTATCCTATGTTTTGTACATAAAAAACCACAACGGTTTTGTTTTAAATCCGTTATAAGTACGTGAGCCGACAAGTTGTCTCAGATTTTGTTGCGCTTACTCGGACCGCTTGTATTCGAAAACGGTGAGTGCTACCTTCCTCCCTTAGATAGATGATTGGCCTTGCTGCGCTCGACCACAGCGAGACCAATCATTCATCTAAGCTTCCTCCCTTCCCCGCACATCGGTAGGGCCAGTGCCGTCGCTGACATCTTGTGGGAAGGACGCGCTGCTCGATGTTTGGTGTTTGCTCACGAAGGTTAGTACCATTACAGCCACGTATTAATTCGGTGCAACTATCAGATACATGGTATTGTTTTACCAACTTTATAACTATAGTAATGGTTTCTATATTTTTAAGTTAATTGCTTTTGCTATCCCATAAATAATGAGCAATATACAGGATTATTGGTTATTAGACCGGATCAATTTAAGAGGTCATAGGGGAGGTCTTTTGCGACCATTTTGATCCCATATCACATTATCCAAAAGTCAACCATTTTCGTGATAATTGAATTTTAAGGTTTTTTTAGAAAAAACAATTTTATTCGTTCTAAAATTAATTTAAAAAAACGAATTCTCCGATTTTAATTTTGTTAACAGTTTAATATATTTTACATTCCGGTTCTTAATAACAAATTATAAAATCATAATAATTAGAATCCATACCGAAAATACAGGCCGTTCTATAATAAATAAATAAGGTTTTTGTGGAAAACGGTCTACTAAAATGTATGTTTTCTCCAAAAAAAATGCTAGTTAATTTAGTCTGCAAATTATTGATAAAACATCTACACATTTCTAGCTATCCAACGAAGTAAAAAACACTCACCCATGTTACATAATTGAAGAATAAATGTGATAAAACGAGAACCAGGCAGTAAAATCTCAAACTGAGAGTATGAATTTAATTAAGTAAAATAAACATAACAAATTCGCAATTCCCATCGCCGCTCTATGCTGTTGGATGTATGTGCAGTTTTTAGTCCGTTAGTCGCCTTATACGACACCGAAGAGAAGAGTGGGGTTGGTAGTATTATTTGATGAGTCCATCGCCGCTCTATGCTGTTGGATGTATGTGCAGTCTTTAGTCCGTTAGTCGCCTTTTACGACACCGAAGAGAATAGAGGGGTTGGTAGTGTTATTACGATGAGCCCATCGCCGCTCTACGCTGTTGGATGTATGTGCAGTCTTTATAGTCCGTTAGTCGCCTTTTATGACACCCAAAGGACGAAAGGGGTTGGTAGTATTATTTTGATAAGCCTATCGCCGCGTGAGTTAGAGCGAGATGGCGCATTTATTATTACGAGACAAAAACATATATTTGGATTTTTTACCTGAGCCCTTTGTTACCGCTTTTTTTCATCAAATATGTATTATATGGGTTAGTGTTACCTCGTTGGATAGCTAGAAATGTGTAGATGTTTTTTCAATAATTTGCAGGCTAAATTTACTTGTATTTTTTTTGAGAAAACATACATTTTAGTGGAGGGTTTTCCAAAAATCCTTTTTTTTATACTACGGCCTGTATTTTCTGTATGGAATCGAATTATTATGATTTTATAATTTGTTATTAAAAACCAGAATATATAATCTATAAAACTGTATACAAAATTAAAATAGAAGCTATCGTTTTTTTTAAATTAATTTTTAAACGAAATAATTGGTTTTCCTAAGAAAAACTTTAAAAATTAATTATCACGAAAATGGTTGACTTTTGGATAATATTATGATATGGGGTCAAAATGAAAAAACAAAAGACCTCCACTATGATCTCTTAAATGGATCCGGTCTAATAACCAATAATCCTGTAAGTATATTTATTTTTATTTGTTAGTTTTTTCTTGAACTGTAAAATAAGTCTTTGTCTTCAAATACCTGGCCTCATATACGTGGCTGCCGTGGCACCTGCATGCCATGTTTCTGGGAAAATACTCATGTTTTTGAGAGAATCATGTAATGTGGGAGTCCACTGTTGGGATTGGGTTAAGAAATATATATACCGAAAAGTAACTGTAATCAAAATAAAAACTTAAAATTATATTATTTTTATATTTCATATCTTGTCCTACCTAACTTGTATAAATATTTCATATTATATTATTACCTTCAGTAATATTTAATAAATTATAGTGCTTTAGTAACTAGTTTACGAATTTAAATAATTATAATTAAATATTATATAAATTAATGCCTAATACTTTGCTCTCTGCAATCTCTCAATTCGCTGTAGCAGCAACTGTAAGATTTGTATACTGTAACTGGTTTCAGTAAATTAATTATTTTATGCATTTTTTTTACGAAAACAAAGCTCTGCCAATCTTTATACCGTAGTTTGTGTCTCAAATACTTGCAAAAAATAGAGGGAATCAGTTTTATCAATTTTAGGCAGTAATATTATGTTACATTTTGCTAAATACGCAATTTTATTTTATGATCCTAGATATGTATATTACTGTTTTTTTAGCTTATTTAATACAAATAGACATAATTAACGAAATAGTAGGAGGCACGTTATTTGAAAAACGATACTCTGAGAGACATGGATACAAATAGTGGGACTCAAATCACTCCGAAACTACTGGTTAAAAAACTGGGCCTTGGCATTCATTATGTTTCAAATGGCGTAAACTTTCATGTACCATGGTTATTTTTGCTAAATAGTTAATTTAAAAAATTTACACGTTTCTGAGAAGAGAACACTTTCAGGTTTTAATCGAGACTTATGTAAAATTTGTTTTTCAAATACCTAGTTTAAATCACTAATTTTTCTTCGATGAGGCCTCATGATCATGCCCCCAAATGAGAAGAGCTCCACAAGGGCAGAATTTGGCAAACAGGTGTTGTATTTCAAAAATATTTTTTTTATTGTAGGATAAGCATTTAAGCTCTATTTATTATTTTGGCAATGTTTCTAAGTCAGCGGTGTTGCCAGTAGATCCTGTGTCTTCGGCACTTGCAACAGAGGAATCAGAATCCTCTAAAAACATTTTATAAGTATAATGTTATTGTTTATATAATTTTAACGCAAATTTTGTTGCGAACAAATTACAAATTGAAAATACAGTGTCGAGAAAATTTCTACAAACCGGATTCGAACCCGCACCCTTCAGGTTTCGAAGCCTGCTTGTGGAAATTTTTTCGACACCGTCTTTTTCGATTTGTAACATGTAATAAGATTCATCTTTTAACTTTTTTTTTCTCTCAAGCTCAAGAATAGACTATCTTCTCATAGCTCCGACCAAGCGAACATACTCTCCCTCATGTCTCCCTGAAACACAGACTAACCGCCGTACTCAGAGACGTCAATTAAGTTTAATGACAATTAAATGTCTTTCCTTCTCTATTTATCACTATACATACGAAAGTGACAGCAAGAGACTTAATTGTCATTAAAACTTAATTGACGTCTCTGAGTACGGCGGTAAGAAGCGGAATAATTAAAAATGACACAAGTCAAGGGGCATAGCCGATGACATTTTGAAGAAAGAAAGAATTACCACGCCATCTATCAATTTAGCCCCAGACTAAAGATTCAATGGCGCCTTCAGTTTTATTCTACAACAACATTGACATATAAAATTAATGTCACTTTCTATAACTAGACACTGGCTAAATCATAGCAAGCCATCAAATAAGAAATTGAATTGAATTATCTTCAAGCACTGATGTCACAATAGATTCTATTTAATTTTATCTATCTATTCTGTCTGATTCTGAATCAGTTATCTATTACTAAAAGTATTTTGACAAAGAAAGTATCTACAAAATACTAAGATACCAAATAAAAGGTATTTAAATACAAGATACGAAATGAATTATAAAAAGTATTTTAGATACAAGATGAATATACGTATTTTGTATCTTGTATCTGTATTTCAGATACTTGTATCTTTGATAAGTTACATCTCTGCTTACAGTCCACAGTTGTAACACTTGTAATGTAAGTAGGTACTATAATATGTAGCATAAGACCATAACGTTGTACATTTATTTAGCAAATACACCAATTGTCTAGCCCAGGATAAATATTCTTATGAAACTCGTTAATATGGCAATATAACGGATAAATATACATAAACATAGAAAAAACACCCAGACCCGAAATGTAGTTAGCAAAATACTCTTAGAAACGAAAGCTTTTAAGAGCTTATGTCCTTAAATAAATTTTATATATGTTCTGATTAAAACAGAGACCCTAATAATGGCATATCATAAGTTTTTTTAAGCTATAAGAGCATTATATTATACTTGTAAAAAAAACTTTTATAAAATTTTAACGTTTATAAGAAAACGAGAGATGAAATCAATAACAACAGTAGTGTTATAAACGCACTCTGTAAGCCTAATTCTTAATTAACACTTATGCATGCACTATGTAAGTCCTCTCGATCTTAGGTGTGTATCGGCTGTTATACTTATAACTTATTCTTACAGACTTTTATAAGCAAACTTTATAAAACATTTATTAGGGCAATTGTATTATACACGCACTTTGTAGGCCTAATTGCCCTAGTCTTAATTAACACTTATAATGCACTTTGTAAGACCACTCGATCTTAGAAGTAACTTAACTAAGTGTTTTGTTAGATATCGTCTGTTACTTATAGCTATAACTTATTCTTAAAGATGTTTTTGTAAATAAAACATTTGTAAGAACAGTAGTATTATTATACGTTCACTTTATAAGCCTAATTACCTTGATTCTTAATAAACTCTTATAAATGCATTTTGTAAGATCACTCGCTCTTAGAAGTGACTATGTAAAGGATAGTAAAGAGTACTAGCACGTCAAATGTCTTAGAAGCTTACATAAATTGCAATTACAATTCTAAAGCATTGCAAAAAAGTCAAAAGGTGGTCTACCAGGAACTTCCCTGTTTATCTTTTAGCCTACTTTTACTTTAATAAGGAACCCTAAAGTTTATGAGCCATGGCCACGTGGATTAAAAAATGTGGTTGAATTTGATTTTAGAAGTGCGGTATAAACTCTAAACAATGGTAATGCACTCATATTGTTCTGTCAAAGCCCTTATAAGGCATGATTGGGGGTAATGGCGACATTTCGATATTTTTAATATTTAATACAATTTTTTTTTATAATTAAGATACATTGTTAAAAAGGCCCATAAAAATATTGTAATTCTTATTTCTAAATACTCGATAAAATCGACTTCGCAATTTAATAACCGTTAGTAATGCGTAACAAACATGAAAATATACTTACACATTTTGTAGGAAAGTGAATTAAACAGGACAAAACATAATACTTACGTTTTTAATACTCTTCTTTCATAAAAGTTTCACGAGCACTTGGCAATTCTTTCGGCGGATTATGATAACACTCTTACTAAAAGCTCGGAAAGAGCACTACTAGTGATATTACACTTAGAGTAGCATTAGTAAGTGTATTATAAGGGTATATGCCCATAAAGAATGCTTCTGTACGTCATTTGTAAGTCTGTTTGGTATTATCAAAGCATCGACAAGAATTTCTTAAGATTGGAAATACACTTCTCGAGACCATTTCAAGCTATATTTAAGGGTGAATAGTCTTACTAAGTGCGCCCAAATCCACACATAAAGCAGTCTATCGGAGTTATACCAGTATTTACCAGTCTTGTAAAATCATATTATTCTTGGGATGTGTGTAAGAGAAAATTTTGCTAGTTAGGTTAGAAAAACAGTTTTTCTTTAAATTGACCCGACCGGGAATTGAACCCGGGACCTCAGAAATGGCGCGACACCAGACCAGGCGTGCTAACCACTCGACCACGGAGGTCGTCACATAAATATGAAATAATATGAAATACACTAGTATATAGGTACTGTGTGCAGTTCTAGGGAAAACACAGACTGCCAATACTTAAAGTTCATTTGAAATTTGGATATTTATGGTCTTCCAATAGGCACGTCCTAACTTTGACAGTTGGTAGCGGCAATCTTGTTGAAGCTACATCTGTCAAATTGGTTGTCATTTATTCATTCGGTTTTGCCAAATCATCATGGATAGCTATAGCATTCAACAACACGTGCAAATGATAAAATTGTTTTTATCAAAATGAGTGTTCTGTTCGGGCAACGCACCGCGCGCTGCGCCCATTTTACGGTCGCCATAATCGTTCTACCGAGAGGACTATTCGTCGTGTGGTGGATAAATTTGAGTCCACTGGTTCGGTAAATGATCGACCAACACCCGTACGTCAACGAAACGCAAGGTCTGCCGAAAACATCGCCGCTGTCCGTGAGAGTGTGCAGGAAAATCCGTGGCAGTCGATTGCCTCGGATTCTCCTGCCCGAACAGAACACTCATTTTGATAAAACAATTTTATCATTTGCACGTGTTGTTGAATGCTATAGCTATCCATGAGGATTTGGCAAAACAGAATGAATAAATGACAACCAATTTGACAGATGTAGCTTCAACAAGATGGCCGCTACCAACTGTCAATGTTCGGACGTGCCTATTGGAAGACCCTATATAAATCAGCGTTATATCAAATAGTATATACCTATCGGTACCACGGCCACATCGGCTATGCACACCTGCATCACTGCATGCAGGCGTGCATAGCACTGCACACCTGCATCACTGCATGCAGTGTGCATAGCACTGCACCATCTTTTAATTGCTATGATCCTGACACACTTTTTTTTCATTTACTCCTTTCACGAGAAGATCAGATTGACGAGGTCTTCTCCTTCCAAAAGATATTTTAATTTAGCAATTTATTTGAATTAACGATTTATATTCAATTAATCAATCAAAATCATTTATTCAACACAAACCTTTACTTACAGGCACTTATTGACGTCCAAAACAAAAATAACAGTTAACTAACGTGTAGTTAAATCTTAAAAGCTAATCTTACTAACTAATCCACCTACCTACCTAACTAATCTACCACTAGTTCTGATTTTGGAAGAGCTTTCGACTGAGAAGAACCTAGCAAGAAACTCAGGTGGTTTACTATGCGTTTAGAGTATAAAGCTGCACCACACACCGTGTCATTTCATACCATAACTCATAACCGGAACAATACAATGCGGAGACACTGCAGAAACTAGTGTGAGGATGCAGCCATCCAATTGGGTTCTGCGCAACCGCATGCCCCCGGCTTTTCCATAATAATAAGTTTTGTATTACTTTTATTTACTACCTGTTTACTAACCAAAATATATTTCCTTAAACTGCTTGTGGGGAAACATGATGTCTTCGCCTCATTATGTGGCGCGCGTGTCACCGCGTGCGCACGCGCCGCGCGAGCTCTCTTTCCCCGCGGGGCGCGCACGACGTCAGCTTTGTGCTATGTTGTGTACCGAAGCGCCCCGCAGCGCCCGCAGCACCGCTTGGAATGAAAACTGTTAAGTACTGCCAACTCGATAATAACGAGGAAGGAACTTCCTTGGTGACACATCGCTACAGGCAATTATTATGAAATTGTATTGTTTATATGCTTTATAAAGTACCTATATTTTTATATCTAAAAACGCATTTGTTAATAAACACAAATAAATTGTAAAAATCTTAACATAATACTAGATCAATAAACATAAAACAATAATGACTTGGTCATTTTATAATTTCATACTACTACTTTGGCACGGGGTTTTTCATTAAATTACGAACCGAAATTGCTATGCACTCGTGGAATTCCCATACATCTCTTAATCATGCTATTATCTGATATAACGTTGTGATGAAATCTGTTCGGATTCTGCGCACGCGCCACGTACCTACTACACGTGAGTAATCATCAAAATCTGATATGGGAAAATGTTAATGGCCGTGATTCGCTGATGATTGAGATGGGCGCTGACTCAGAGCACGCCGCTATATCTAGCGAGTCCAAACAGAAACCCCGCAGCGTGATAACGTAATTGGGATCACGCGACTCTGCAATGGTGCAATAGTAATCATGAAACAAATAAACAATGTTACCTATATTTCATTAGAGAATTGGGTTGAGGTAATCAAAAAAATCTGGAATTTTGGTTGATAACTTGGTACTCACTTACTTAAAATTAACATATAGGTAATTGTGACATTTAAACTTGTATTGAAAAACAATAAAATAATTGAATCGGTTTTCTATTGAACAAATGACATTCATTTTATGTAATAAAACATAGTGTGCCTGCGGCTCTACAACGGCACTTTAATACAATACTACTGCCCCATCTCATCCCTTAGGTGTCGTAAAAGGCGGAAACGGACCAAGGACTGCACACACATATCCAACAGCATGGGAGATGGGCTCACCACCTGTCACGCTGAGCACATGTGCAGTATCATTTGGTAAAACGTGGAGTGTGGCAGTGGACTGTTTTTGCGGTCCTCATTGCCTGTTCTCTGCCTAACCCTTCGGAATAATGGTCGCGAATATGTGTATGAATGTAATAAATTACATTGATGCGCTTCATTATTTCTTAGTATATTTAAATAGTCATAATCTTTGCAATAATATTACCTACGAGTACAATATGATACGAAGACGCTAATACGAGTATATATAATAAGAATGTGCACGTGACCGCGTGCAGCGGACGGCGCGCGGCGGCGGGCGCGCGCCGCACACTGCTCCGAGCTCAAGTCAATGGACATAAAAATAATTCTTTTAATTTATGTTTATGTATGTATGAAGTCGGACATTTCACGAGTGATTTATTAAAATAATAATTGTGTATTATAAAAATAATTTAATTAAATAGGTGGTTGACTTTTTTCCAAAAGCCTATCGCTATAGAGGGAAACTATTTTAAGCTTCAAAACAACACGGGTGTTGGAAATTTGGAAATATATGCTAATTTTTAACCATACGCTGCATTCTACTGTATACACACAGCGTCATTATCTAAGTATTTCACACAGACAGCAATTGAGGAATTTATTAATATTTTTTATTAGTTTTAACGCAAATATGATTCGGAATATTTTAAAGACTTTTTGTAAATTTTCTCTTTGTAGATTAACATTCACGTTATTACGGAGCAGAGTTTTGGTGCATATATCATCAGACTGAAACCACAGTGCGTCTCGCCGTGAGACGCCGGCTGGCGGCGCCGCGCTGTCTGTGGCGGCGGCGGGCGGCCACAGCGCACAACACTGCCAGTAGACAATTTACTACCAGACTAGCTGGCTCGTACGCTTATCTACTTCCGACATTTATGAATGGATTGACAATTAGTATTTTTTCCATGATAGTGTTGGTGCTAATGATAATGTTAAAATAATGGTCTTTCCATATGTAAATTAGACAGAGAACCGACTCATAAATTGATGAATCTGGATGGATTCAACGTGGCTGAACTTACTTCAATATCTACCTACCTTCTTATCACGTATATTTACTTATTTTGGAAAAACCGATAACGTAGGTATGTATAACAAACCCTTACATATTTTATTTAATGGGACGTATCAAAACTGTCTTTTACGCTTGGAAGACTTCCAATCGAAACTAATTATACACAAGTATCAAGGTACTTTTCCTTCATCACCCGCTTAAGTTGGCAGCTGTATATTATGCAGGTAAACCTGGTTCGCTCTAAGCGAGGAATGTAGTCGTAGTAGAAGGAGTACATTGTTTTCGATACTTTTGTTATTTAAAACGAATTAAAGTAGCGAAGCTATGTTTTTTATTTTAAAGGTATTGCGATAAATAAACTTAAATAAATTTCCTACATTCACACCAATTACCTAGTCCAAGAGAAGCTTCGTTATGAAACTCGTTAAATTGTTACTATACTAAGGATAAACTTACTTATACTTAAAATACTTAAATACATACTTATTATACATAGAAAACACCCAGACCCGAGACAATTTAGAAAAACTATAATTTCTAAATTGACCCGACCGGGAATCGAGCCCGGGACCTCAGAGATGGCGACACCATGAAATCCGGTGTACAAACCACTCGACCAAGGAGGTCATCAAATAAGTGTTGAAGATAGGTGTTGAAGTTATACGATAAGCCCTCACGGCTTTGTGATCGCAGCTAACTGTTAGCTGGTATAGTATGGCCGGTCACCTGCAGGCTGCAGGGTCAAGTTAGCCGCGCGCCGGTGCTTCCCCGCGGCGGGCGGCGGCTGGCCGTCCTGTTATACGACCAAACTATTTATTAAGTCATCAGGTTTATGTCACTTGTTTCCTCAAAGGACATGTAACAACGGACCGCACGCGACTAAACACGTCATGGCTTTGAAGTCAATTGTAAATATTGTTTTAATCAGTTATGTTAACAGTATATTTCACTTTTAACATCATAATATGATGTTAAAACATACATTGTAAGTTAGTTTTCATTATTACCTTTTACGTGTATTAATAATTTATGTTATTTTTTAGTTAAAATTATAAAAAAAATATTTGTATTTTCTTTTCTGTATAAAAGACATCAACGAGATTTTATAGTTTTATTTGTGTAATTAAAATTCACCGCCTTAATAATTTTTTAGACTAATTTTTTTAAAACGTGTTTTAAATTTTGAAAAAAATTAAAGATATACATACATACATTAATCACGACTATTATCCCCTATGGGTTAGTCAGAGACTAGGCAATGAGGACAGCATAAGCAGTCCTTTACCATAGTCACCCTTTTCACCAAATAGCGACTATACATTTGCTCAACGTGACAGGTGGTGAGCCCACATCGCCGCTCTATGCTATTGGGTGTATGTGCAGGCTTCAGTCCTTTAGTCGCCTTTACGACACCGAAGGGAAGAGAGGGATGGTAGTATTCTTTCACCGCTACGCGACACGGTTGAAGATAAACCTTTAACACTTTTTACCTTATTTTTCAGTATAATGAGAAACCTTTAAATTCAATCTTATACAAAGGTAGGTACAGAAAATAGTTTGGTTATGATTGTGTTAAAATGTGGAAATCTGAAATTATAGTGGCATAAAGTTTAAAAGCTAAAACGTGTATGCAATGTGATCATATCATACGCAAGAATGTTTTGCTGTTTCCATACGTTAAGGCCCGCCGGAAAATGAAATTAAAGATGAATTCCTAAAGGTACCTAGTCGTTGAACTTGCCAGAGACCAAGTGGGACCAAGTGAGACCAAGTGATATTCGGAAGGTTCCCAGTTCCCAATAATAAATACCTAGCCAAGCATAAAGTTGATCCACATACAAAGGCCTTCGCGATGTAACACATCAATAGGCATGCGTGTGCAGGCCATAACGCTGGAGCATTACTGTTTTAGTAATTTAACGATAATTAGTTTAATAAGTGTAATAGTTCATCGAGTTTGAGTAATATGGTCCGACTGCTGCCTCGAATGATAGTGGCGTGAGTGGCGTGAGCGCAGGCCAGCCAGCTGTTTACACACCCTGATAATGAATGCTTCCCACACCACACGATGTCGATGACAGGCCACCACCCTCCTTGCGCAACAGAGCGTAGTTACAGCATAAAGGTTCTTATTGCAACGTCCGGTCCTAGAAAAACTGATAATATTCTGTGTATACATAACTGTGACGACAACGAACTGCACTGATTTTCGGTTACAAATCCGCGTGTGATTAAGTAGGCAACTGGGGCGGCGCATGCGCAGCACGCCGAGTCGCCGACGCGACGTGCGTCATCATCCGCGAAGAAAGCAAACATTATGCAATTCCGAGGATCCGCAATGGGCTGTGTCGTCAATCTGTATCGGCCTCCAGCTTCATTGTAGCTCGTAGAGAAGGCCATGGTGGCTGGGGCTCAAGAAGCTCGATGTCCGTAATAGACGCTTCAAAACATGACTCCAGAACAAAACTTGTACTTCATAAGATGCGTCGCAAGGCCTTGACTTGGATTGGCCAAAGTTGGATTTGACTACACCCTCGTCAATTTAGTCCATCTTTCATCATCATCATCATCAGCCTATTAACGTCCCACTGCTGAGCACAGGCCTCCCACGTGGACAATAGCACGTGGGGATATTGGGCTATAACCCACCACGCTGGCCCAATGCAGGTTGGTGGGTTTTAACGACTGTCATCTCACGACAACAACCGGGACCAACGCAACGGCTTAACGTGCCTTCCGAAGCACGGAATATCGTCCATCTTTAATGTGATGAAACTAAAAGGAAGCTACGTGGTTTAAGTTGTTATTAAATAAATATTTTGGGATCTGCACCATACAAACTCGTGCATAACAACAGCTATGAATGATATAGGTACTCGTATATGACTGTAATGTTTGCACATATGTGATGCAGAAAATGCCACTTCCAATATTTTGAGTGTACGAGGATCAATACGTGCGCTGTGGTAATATGTGTTTAATATCAAAAATAAGTATTCTATTGTGCAGTTATACTCAAGAGTGCTCCTCGCTAAAAAAAAAAATTCTATATAAACTGCGGTGCGGAAAGATTGGCTGATGTAAGTAGTTATATCAAAATTTAAATTAAGATTTTAATATCTTCCAACTAAGAAGTAGAAATGAAGAGTCACAAAATGACGTCCGTTTTACAGCATTTTCACCAGCTTATGTCCCTCGGCTTTATGAGAATTCTTCGCTGTGTTGCAGGTTGCAGATGTATTTTACAGCTTAAACACATTTAAGAACTTATCATGAATGAATTGACGACGCGATACCTATAAGAGTTCCCGCCATACTACATACTCCGGGGTGTCACCGCTCGCGATACGTACAATAGGAGTAACGTTACTAATTGTGCAAATGAAAATTGCATTTTCACGGTTACCTCAAACTGGTAACACGCGATCGGAAATAGATTTCCCCATTACTCACCTGCCGAATGGGTCCAATGACTTGCGGGGAAGGCCGCCGCTGAGGTGTGCTCAATGAACAACGCATGCGGCCCAGTATACAAACGAGGCTTTACTACAAACAAACTAGACACAAAACCTAGTGATTCACTGATTGAATCACTGTAGAGTGTACAATTTTTGTCACGCTTTTATGGAAGAAAAAATGGCATGCCTTTATGTACGCGGGCATAAAAAAGTTGTTCATGCGGCATGTTGTTCCTCTATTTAATCACCGAGAAGGCTTTGATCATGCATAGGTAACCAAGTCAACATCGTATGTATGAAGTAATAGTTTTTTATGTTCTACGATGACAGGCATCTCAGGTGAATGTTTATATTGTTTTTTTTTTGTTGTAATGTAAAATGTTCTTCTATTATAGGGACATTTTCCAATTTGTATTGACGCTCACAATTTGTATATTGTATGATTTGGTAACGACATATTGTTTTGTAAATGTCGATACTTCTATATTATTATAAATCTGTGGAGTTCTTCTCCACAGCTAAAAGACTTCCTGAATGGGTGGGGGGAGAGGGGGGAGGGGGGGTGGTAGGCGGGTGCCCATCAATTCATTAAGTTTAGACGATTCAAAATGCTTATTTTAATTTTACTGAAGGACGAAATTTTGATTGATTGATTGATTGAATGGTGAGTTTTTAATTACCAAACAATCTGAATGGTGAGTTTTTTATTACCAAACAATCACAAGGTCGTTTCTTTTAAGTAAGTTTATTTGATTTCTAATAACATAAATAAGATGGATCAGTTAAAATTTGGGTATCACATATTTTCGCCGTAAAACTGCGTAGAAATGTATAAAAACAAAAGTTAATACAATTAAAACTTTTAAAAATGATCTCTGTAACTCCTACATGTTAGGTCCTTAGGCTTCGGAAACTTATCTAAACGCTGGTATGTAAAGACTGCCACATCGAATACATATATGCATGGCAATGGGAGTATATTTAAAAGTTTAAAATATGGTCGACAGGGTTCATCCGGCATATTGCGCGTACACACCTTTTTTGCGCAATAAATGCCTTTTTAATTTCGGTACTGTTACGCCAAATTAGTAGCCCATATCTCAGAACCGATTCGACGTAGGCGAAATATGTAGTTAGCGCAGTGTTTCTACATGGTACCATGCTAAGTTTATATAGAGCATATGCAAATCTATTTAACTTGTTGCATACCTTTTCAACATGATCCTTCCAGTCAAATTTTGAATCCAAAATTATACCCAACAATGTCACATTATTAGCCGTCCTGAGAGTTTGTCTGTTAAAAGTAATGTCAATAGCGTGATCCTTAAAATTACTGAAATTAATGAGGTTGGTCTTAGATAAATTAACTATAAGATTATTATTATGCAACCAGTTTGTCATTCATTAGGCCACATTCAGGCCACATTCAGGCCACTTTACAAACTTTACAAGAGAGAGGTTTAAAGTCGCAAAATTTAGAAAAAAAGTCATAAAAAGTTTGTTTTTTATTCTTAAGACTCTTAAATTTAGCTATATAGTTTTAAGTTATTTCTCCACAAAATGATTTAAGTAATTAAATTACTATAAATTATTCGTCTAATAGTATTTTTTGGCGCTTATGCTCAAATGGACTACTTTTTAGAACAGGTAAAACGTCGAAACCTCTTTCGCCAAAAATTCACATGTAAGCCTAAATGACTTTACTGCATCTTTATTTTTATTCAAATACCTTAACCGACATTAAGTTATACATAAAGTTGAGGCACTCAACATAAGTAGTGATTGGCTATAGACTTAGTGTTAACGAAATAATATAAAAAATATGTTACAAGTGGAACAAGTAAACAGCTTTTTAAAAGACGAACTTTACTTATTGTAAGTTTCTAGTATCAAGGCCTGCTTTCCTGACCGTAAGGCTACTTAATGATGAGTATAGTCTGAGGTATAAAGTAATCAACATTTTACAGTAATTAAAAATATTCGTTACCTACTAAATCGTTACTATATTAATCGTCTTCGATGTCAGATTCTGGAATTTATGAACCTGACCCTGAGACAGTTCTGAATATCGACTGAGTTTTGAATGATGACCTGCAACTAGATTACCCCATAAAGTCCGCTTTCCCTTGCAAAGTTGTAAGATAAATTAAGGACCTAGACGACAAAAAGGCTACGGGATTTGACCTCATTGACAGAAAGGTATTGAGCATATTGCCTCTTATTCAACAGGCTTTCGACAAAGTGTGGTACGAGGGCCTCCTTTATTAAATAAAAACTAACCTACCGCAAAGATTATTTATGCTTCTTAACTCATTTGCGGATGACAAAGCCATTCTGGCGTCAAGTACGAAGTGTGAAGAAGCCTCACAGATTCTACAAATGGGATTCCAAACAGTAGAGAAGTGGTTGATGCAGTAGAGAATTAAGGCCAGTTCCTCTAAATCTACACACATTTGGAGGAGCACATTCACTTTGAGAAGAAGGGACTGCCCACCTGTGAATTTGTGTGACCAACTGCTCCCACACAGCGACTGCGTCAAATACCTGGGGATGCACCTCGATCGCAGACTGACCTGGAGAAACCATATCCAAGTTAAGAGAGATTACTTAACATAAAATACCGGGAACTCTATTGGCTGCTTGGTAGAAACAAAGCACTGTTTATTGACAGAGTTACAGAGAGCTGAGGACTCTATCCTAAAACAAATAGCGAATGCACCCTGGTTTATAAAAAACTCCGAGGTCCATGAATACCTTCAACTAAGCACAGTTAAGAATAGATGCTGATACTAAATTTTACAAAGTCCGTTTGCAACGTCACGCAAATCAGCTAGCAGTGCAGCTTACTATTTCCAACCAGTTAAGACGATTAAGGAGACGCCAAATTCTGGAATTGCATGACATAATATAAGCTTCCAGATTCCTACTGAGCAGCTCCAGCTGTGGAACAGGGTCCACCTGCCAGACATAAAACGCATCTGCTTATAGTCTAGGGACTGATATTTCAAGAACAAAACAATGGTATTCAACTGAAATATTACTCTTTGGTAAAAAGTGGACTATGGCAGTTCCGTTTATAAATTAAATAAATTTATAAATTAGTATCAACCCATCCGTGCGGCGCACACTACACAATCTCAAAAGCCACAGGCGGAAAACCACAAATGTTTAAATTGATTTGAAACAAATTATAATAAGAAGATTTCTGTTACGAAATCAATTAATTAAATTCAATTAGAACTAAGTTACCTAAAAAGTATTAGGTATACCAGTAGTTCGATTGCGTGTGATGTAAACTTAAAGTAGCACACGTAATTAGCGTAATCCGACATAGTGAGCGGGAAATCCAGTCCAAAAAAATATTGAACATTCTATTGAATAGATTTTGTAAAATCTTAAACTGTTGTTTAATTAGTCGACAGTTAAGTCAACCGCAAGGTCCAGCCTTAACCGCACCATTATAAATAATTATTTAGCTTGCCGCCTGCGAGTGTAGTAACTGCTTCGAGTGCTATTTGCTAAATGTGTGTCCGTTTCTGTGAGCGGATCATCAATTTGCACAATCAATAGCGCCGCGGCGCGTGTCAGTGGGTCGCCGCTCGCGCCCGCAGCCGCTATACAGATTGAGCTCTTGAGAGCATTTAAATTTTTTTTCTACTTGTTTAATACCTATTGACATAGATTCACAAATACAATCACGTAGGGTGGCTGGCAGCAGCTGCATCAGAAGAGCCGAGGATCGGGCCCAGTGGCATGCATTGGGATTGGCAGAGGCCTATGTCCAGCAGTGGACTGACACGGGCTGATTATGATGGTAGATTCACAATTACCCTAGCACTCAATTGACTTCTCGTAAAATTCTTAGACTTTATTTATACTACTAAAACTTAAGTACGATCTATTTCCCTGTGACTCTATTTCTGGATATTCAACCTTCAACTTAGATTATTGTTATTAATGATGTACATTAATAACCACCTCATTAGTCACATAACCACAAAACGAACTTGAACGCTGTGTGCAAATAAGAACTTCTTATCACACAAAAACAGATCCTTTTTAAACATTATTTTTAAATATTACCTGTATTGGCTCGGTTTCTGAAAAATTTAGGTTTTGTCTTGAAAAAATAATTACTTATTTATTTTCCTACGATTTCATAAAAACACAGGAAATAAAACAAAACGAATAAAGGCGAACATTACTCGTTTAATAGGTATCATTTATAAAAAAATCCGGACAAGTGCGAGACGGACTCGCTCACCGAGGGTTCCGTACAAAGTAAGAGCATATTATAAAATAAAAATTTAATTCTTCGTCAAAAATCGAAAACTATAAATCATAAAAATAATTAAAAATCTGTTTAAGCTTGTGCCAATGAAGCCATTTCATACGATACCCCACATGACACGGTTAACTCAATTCAACATTTGGCACGCCGTTCCTGGCATAAACACCCTGTTTTTTAATGACTTAATTACAAATATATAGTTTTTAGAAGATCAAAATTGGATAGTTTTCAGATTTTTCCCTATACTTGTAGTCTAAAAGACGGTAATACTTGCCAAATTTCATAGTTCTAGTTTAATGGAAAATACCCTATATCGTTTCTTTCACCAATTTCCGCAAAAATCAATAAATCAATTTTATTTTTTTTATCTTTATTTTTCTTTTAATGTAGTTTGTTATTTGAAGGAACAGGCTAAGGTCAGAGACCATACTGCTATTAGTTTATTTCTTTGTCGTTAAATTAAGTGTTACGTCGGTTAAGCTTAGAGTACCTGGATAATAATGAGTTATATAGTGTGAACGTTTAGTGCTAAATGATATTCCGACTACACCCCTTTGAGTTTCAATAAAGATGTGGGATTTTACTGAGATTTCACACGTTTTTTGCTGGCAGTGTCGATTTACATTTTAAAAAAATTACATTGTACAGTGTTTACGGCATTCGGGAACCCCTTCTATTTAATTTTATGAATCTGCTTTTTTTTTTCTTATTTATCGTTATATTGTTGGTAGTGTTATTTCTTCTGTGTGTATGTTAGTTACAAATATTGTTTGTCATTTTGTTTGTTATTATTATAACTAATACCTTTTTTTCTTTCTTTGTTATTGTCTTGTCTCACTTAGGTCCCACCAGAATACCAGCGCTGCAGCAGCTTGCACGTCGTTGCAGCACAAGCTGAGGTTGGGACCTAATTGACCACATGGCACTTATTAACTCTTATATTTGTTGTCGCTTTTTATTTAATTAGTTTTTTCTTATTATTTTGTTTTCTACATTTTTGTTGTCAATGTGCTTCAGGTCAATAAATGTTTCTTTATCTTTATCTATAAATTTTGATTCCCTTGAGAGTGACGAAATATACATTTTTGGGCATAAAGACCCTGTTTTTTAATGATTTAATTACAAATGTATAGTTTTTAGAAGATCAAAATTGGAAACTCGCTTCTACTAGAATCTTCATCCGCAGAACAACTAACTTATCTCATTTTTAACTGTCTTAAAAAAGCCAACCAGCACGCGCTATATACCCCATTGTCTGTCACATAGACCCTAGAGGTCGCTTGTAATTTGGAATTTGTATTGTGTCTGGTATTACGGCAGCTGAGCTCTTAAGGAGTAAATATTTTACCGTATACATCGTTAAGACTCGAACCGGTGACAGATAACGCACCCACTTGAAAACGACGGTGGTAAAAGTGAAAAAAAATTGTTGAAATTGTCAACCTTCGCGATAAATTCAGTAATTTGTTTAGATTTCAAACAAATGATTGGATAAAGAGAGGTAAGGTGCTGCCCACTGCCGGGAACAGGCTTTCTCACATTGGCAAAAGCGCATGCGAAGATTGGGCCAAAGCCCCGCTGGCCCTATGCTGGTTGGGTTTTAACGACTGCCATCTTACGACAGCAACCGGCAAAGCCTTTACGTGACATCCTCGAGAAGCTCGAGATGTTTTTGATTTGGTCACCTATCCTGTTACCCGGCATTGTGACAGTTACTTAACTGACAGGAATAGATCTAGTCAAAGTACCGGATAAATACAATTTCGACGCACACAGTGTCTGTGGACCATTCTTCTAATCCGAGCCGGAGGTTGTTGCGCGCGCTGAAACTTTTGCAACCAGCGAGGCTGCTGACGTCACCGCCGCTGGCCGTCACTGCAAAGGCCACGTCCGAATAAAGTGTAATGACGTCATAAAAGTTTATAGGACTTGTGATTTGGTAGGTACGAATACGTTCTGAAAAAATATCAAATGGACTGTCTTAATTAACACATACCACACGCAGATGCCTTACTCATTTAAATGTCTTTCTTTATCTACTTTACATAAGAAAGTGGCAAGAAGAGACTTAATAATTATCTTAATTGCTGTGGGAATATGGGAAAATAGCTACGGTAGAGGTATATACCAGCTGAGTCGTGTAGCGGCCCACAGAAAAAATACTACCACCTAGGCTTGCCAACTCCAAAAAAGGCATTTCCGGGATTACCCAGCTCGACATCCGGGACTTGGGTATATTACGCGGGACACAACACACCACATAGTATAAAATGGTTAGTAAAAATACAATAATAATAAATACATATATTTTTTTATTATTTAATAAAAAAATCAATACCAATGCCTAACCCGAGGGTAGTTGGTACGAGATAGATACTTCATAGTTTCGAGGGTCACGGACCCGTTCGCCCCGTAAGTTTCGCCCCTCATACCATAAATGGACCTGTTCGCCCCTTGAAATATTAAATGGTTCTGTTCGCCCCTTATAAATAAATAAGTAAAAGTACAGTTGCTTGACAACTGTACTTTTACTCAGATAGATATATCATATTATCACTGATTTCCGGGACAAAAAGTGTCCCGCAAGGGTTCACAGCGGGACGGCCCAAAATTGACCCAAAAGCGGGATGTCCCGGAGAATCCGGGGTGGTTAGCAAGCCTATACCACCCCTCTCTTCCCTTGGGTGTCGTAAAAGACGGCTAACGGACTAAAGACTGCACATACATCCAACAGCATAGAGCGGCGTTGGGCTCACCGCCTGTCACACTGAGCACATGTGCAGTTGTAATTTGGTGCGCCGTGGACTATGGCAGTGGACTGCTTCTGCGGTCCTCATTGCGCGATCTCTGTCTAACCCTTTGAGTATATAATCGTAAATCTATGTATGTAGGTATATATATATATATATATATTTATAGGTATGTGGTATATACATAGGTATATGGTATTATTGTTTTCTCATGGTCGAGACAGACCCTGTAAACTGATTTGATACGTCAGGTTTCTAATACGTAAACATTAAACGCAGTAGATTCGTAAAAAAGGTTTATCTTTCAGTTTTCTATTTGTACTAGCATGCAACGTACATTATATTTTATTATTGATAATTCGACAGTTTTGAATTGACCTCATTGACGCGCATTATAACTTTACATATTTTCACAAGTTTAATTTGCAATAAGCCATCAAGAGCGCCGCGCTTACTAACTATAATTTATCATTTTAGACTTAGCATTGTTCATTTGTTACTAAGTTCCTATAATATATTATTTTCTATCATTATCAAGCAGTATCATTTATCAGTAGTTTCGGGGTAACCCGAACAGGTACCCACTTGTCTTACGAACTAGGTTAAATTATGACAACTTGTTTATATTAATCCATGGTCGCTGGTTCAAATCCGGCTCGAAGGACCAATGTTTGGGTTACCCCGAAACTACTGATAAATGATACTGCTCGATAGTGATAGAAAATATTATCAAAGATAACGAAACGTTGAAAAAGTTTTTTGCCTCAGGCGGGAATCGAAATGGTGTATGAGCACAAGATTGCAGAGGACGCGGCTCTGCAATCTGTGCTCATACACAATTTCACTTAGAATTTACATTAAGTATTACACATTATCAGCAGCTTTCTATAATTCCATGGTTAGAATTCATTAGTCTTAGGGCCGATTTTTCAATTGTCAGTTTATTTTGATCTCGTCATAACTTTATCAGGTAGATAAGTTTTATCTAGGGATTGAAAAATTTGCCCTTAAATAGAAAATAAACCCTGGAAACGATACAACTTTAATTTACTTTACGCTTTACGTTACGAAGGTTGTCAAGATATTTGAACACTTTTGCTTAAATACAGTTTCAACAGCAACTGCAATAACTAGATAAAAACAAAACTCAATGTAAACAAAGTTACACCTGAAACTTACGACAGCAGTTACTTCTATAGTTTTCACTCGATAAGTTAGCAAAGGTAGGAAAGGTACAGCACTTACAGCATAATAAGCATAATATGTTGAGCCTGTGCTAGGTTACAGACTCATATCAACAGTACTAATGCAAATAAATTCATTATTTTTATCAGCAGGAGCATAGAAACGTCCCACTGCTTGGCTTTCCAACATGGACGACAGCACATGGGCAGGTTGGGCCGTAACCCACCCCGCTGGCGCAATGCGGGTTGGTGGGTTGTTACATTTCTTTCAAACACTACACAATTTCCTTAAATAGTTCTTGTTCCAACCGGGCCATGTCCTGCCGTGGAGTGACCGGCGGCAGGAACCAGGTGTTCCCCAGGCGCACAGGCGCACAGGCGCGGGCCGCATGCGGGCGCGGCTCGCATTTGCATATGCGCGCGCGCAGGGACACTTGACACTGCGCCGACTGCATCACTAGCCAGCACATGCTATTTTTAGCAGCTAGTATCAGTATCACTTACTGTATTACCTATTCACTTTTAGAATAAGGTACAATTGCAATTAAATAAATAATAAATAAATAAATCTTTCCTACAATCACACCAATTATCTAGCCCAAGAGAAGCTTCGAAGAAACTCGTGAAATGGTTACTAGACAACGGATAAACATACTTAAAATACTTAAATATATACTTGTTATACATAGAAAACACCCAGACCCGAGACAATTTAGAAAACAATAATTTCTATATTGACCCGACCGGGGATCGAACCCGGGACCTCAGAGATGGAGACACCATGAAAACCGGTGTACAAACCACTCGACCAAGGAGGTCGTCAATTTAAAAAATATTCAACATAATCAAATCAATAATCAAAATATCATGTAACAATGTTACTTAACTACATGAAAGAGCAATATACATTTATAATTTATGTAGTTCTTGAATATGTAGAGCATTTATTATGAAGGATAGATAAATGAACATATAAGAAAAGCCTTAGGCCTCAACCACGCGAGAATAAAACTCAAATCAATAATGAAACAATAACATTTTCTCTCAAACTCTTCCGTCAGTTTCAGACCCAGAAGGCTCGGGTTCACAGCGGGTACGTGTTATTGTACCCGGCTTAGCTGGTAGGTTCTAACACCGCCTGGCTACCTACCACTGTACTCCTGTCCTGTTACTGTTAACAGCTTTGTTACGTTCTCTCAGTCAGTGTGAGATTTGATTTGCTGTTGCAGAATAAAGGAGCATTGTAGGTACGGGCATTGCGCTGATTAAAATAAAACGACATACGCCTACTGTTTGCCTGTCGCGGCCCGCGCCGGCGAAGCGGGCGATATTAATTACTTTGGTTCACCAGAACATCGTAGACGGTTGGTTTTTCCGACATACTGATACATGAATGAACTACGATACCGTTTCTCTACTGCTATCTGGTAAATTCAATGGTCACAAATAACACAATTTTATAAGATTGTGATTTGATTGTATTTGGTTATAAATAGTAATTTAAGATTACAAATTATTCACAATTTTTTGTGCAAATATCTATTGCACTACTACTCAGTGACGGATTAAGACTACTTGATGCCCTAAGCAATCCACTCCTGTGCCCCCCCCCCCCCCCCTCCGTATGTCAACTAGCACCTGTCTTTAAACCTTTACCGTCTAAAAACATTACTTTTTTTTGTAAAATAAAAAATGACGAAGTCGTCCTGAGGGGATGTAACGTACCTTAGAAATGGAGTAGGTGGTTAGGTTAGGTTTTAGGCATTGAATTCACGCAAGATAGTATTAATGTCTAACGTTTTTAACATATCGGACTCTACTCTATGTATAATATCGATAAATGATTGAGCCTTTCTTGTATCATCTTTGGCCTTTTTATACTTTTTAATATTTTTAATTTTGAAAAAGAACAGAACATGTATTATTTTATACAATTGTGCGTGAGTTTGATGTAAACTTGTGCGAGCCGAATCACTGGGTCTGGAACTTATTTTACCTATGACATATGAATGAAACTGTTGAATTTCTGTTATTAATTCGGTGTTAAGGTCTTCTGGATAATTATGTATTTACTAGATTTTTACTGTACTGACTGTATTTTGCAGTTTGATTAGGACACATAATTTTACCGGCATCGGGTATTTTATTCAAGAATGAGAATTTGTCTGCTGTATCTTTGTATATCTCTCCTCTTTTTCGAATCTTTTTTGTCATATCCTTATAGTGACACTCGCAAGGTTAAGATAAATCGGTGACGTGCGAATCATCAAAATCGGTAAACGCGTTTGGTCTCTACAATGGTACAAAGGAACAAACATACATACATAGACTGACAAACACATTACCCTCACGCAGTCGGGTAAAAGTAAAAACAATTGACGAATCTGGTAAATGCAGCTCCTTCTCTAGACCTGCGGGTCTATCGGCTAAAAATATGGAAATGGACATGGGCTTCATTTGACATTTGAGGCCCATATTTTCTCCTTAAATGGCATAATTTAGGCTTCAGATGTCAAATGAAGCCCATGTCCATATTCATAGTTTTTAGTCGATAGGGTAGCTGATCATTAGATCAATATCAACTCCATTGTCACCGGGCGGGAGGGAATACAGCTTAATACCTTTGAGTATTTATTGTCCTTCATACCCAATGATTACCTAATTTTAGCTCAATCGGACCGCTGGAAATCGCTCAAAAATCGAACGCAATATTTCGCCCGTACAAACTTATAAACTTATTTGACGAGTAGTGTAGTAAAAGCTTGTAACAAGCAAATAGGTATATTAGCTTTTAAATTCAATAAACACGCCCGACCGCTAGATATTGGTACCTAGTCGTCTTTCGGTAGGTATCATTTGACGCGCGTGTCATTGACCTCTCTAACTAACTAACCTACCTAGAAAAAACTATTTCGGAGCTTGCAGAAACCTTCAGCTTCGACTGGTTTAACATTGTGATATTTGGTCCGAGGGTTAAATATTTGGTCCGAGGTTTAACCCCTCAGTCTTGGATTTATTTGACAGTTTTTTTACACTAACTGTCAACGTCAAATTTGACAGAATCGAGCATAGAAGGACGGATTTTTTTGTGCTTCGTCAGGTGCCCCCCCAGACGTGATGCCCTAGGCAATTGCTTAATTTGATTAAGGGTTAATCCGTCACTGCTACTACTATTACTACTACTACTACTGCCACTGCCGCTGCCACTGCCACTACCACTGCTACTACTAGTAGGTACTACTACTACTTACTTGGTTGTCTTTCTTTAAAAAAATTAAGATATTTGCACAAAGAATTGTAAATACATAATTTGTATACAAACATTCGTCATCTAAACGCAAACCGTCGCATCCTACATTTGTGTTTACTACATATTAGTTTTTGCGATACAGGTTTTTGTTCCATGAACAATAATTATGCAATCGTAAACTTTAGAAAAGGGTAGTTTTAGTCAACTATATTACAGTTTACAAAGTTAAAAAGCAATTGACACAGGATAGGCTGTGCCTCAGATGGTAATCGCCTTCACTGCAAAATATCTATAATACATTTTTTGTTTGAGGTTCGAGATACAAATTTTAATATGATTCAAGCAAGCATGTCAAAGTGATTCCATCACAGCGCTATGATCCTTGTACAGCTATAAGGCGTAGCGCAACGTAGCTAGCCGAGTTTCCCACGCCTCACCCTTGGCCGTGACTCAGGCTGCATCGCCAATTGCCATTCCCGTGGCGTAACTGGTGCGGTGACGCACACTGCTCCGCTTGTGTTGGTGCCATCGCCGCGCTCCATCTCTGACTTTCGTAAACCGATCTGGTTCCCGCCACACGATGACACACCCAATTTCTTATAAGGAATAGACGATTCGAACATATCAAACGCACAAATCAATTTTATTCAACGCAAATTTGTGGAAAAGCTCTTGCTGTTAGTGCTGACTCAATATTATGGTATTATAATATCGAGAACACTGTGTAATGTATTTATATTTATTTATATTCTAAAAAATACGGAATGGTGAGCGCAACGTTTCGAGTGTGATTTCGCATGACAGTGTTAAAGCTGATGCTTCTATAATTATAATAAATATAAGTAATAGGTTAACGCCTCTTATCCGGACGTATTATTCACAATCTGATATAAAAGTTCTTTGTAATAATATAAAAAAGGTAAATGGAAAGTCTCTTTAGTCATCTGGCACGAGCGTCCACGGCTTCCATGAATCGGCCTAAGCTCTCCGAGTCAAATCACCCAGACAACCTTGCCCTGTACATATACAAGGGACACTGTAAAATTTCTTCTTAACATTTTTTCATTGCTGTTTTTCCAACTCTAAGTAGTTTAAGGTTGTAACATTGCAGTCGATGTATGTGTGACTGGAAGGGCCTGTCGCCAGCAACAGGTATCGGGGAGGGCCGGACATGCCGGAGCCTGCAGGCTGCACGCAGCAAGGATTGCGCTCCGGAAGCGGCCGCATGCCGAGCCGCGGCCAAGGCATAGTTGATGCATGAGCCTTATTCCCGTTATGAATAAACTTTCTGCCGGCCTTGGGCGTACTACTGCAAATCAGCGCCTATGTCGGCACACGGGCTTGTGCAGGGCTTGCCAAACTTATTTTTACGGCCTTGGGAGTATGCGATCTCTTGCGTATCTTCAATTTTCAAAATTCTTGACGACCTCCTTGGTCGAGTGGTTTGTACACCGGTTTTCATGGTGTTGCCATCTCTGAGGTCCCGGGTTCGATCCCCGGTCGAGTCAATTTAGAGAAAAACGTGTTTTTCTAAATTGATTTCGGGTCTGGGTGTTTTTTCTATGTTTATGTATATTTATCCGTTATCTTACCATATAAACGAGTTTCACAAGAATACTCATCTTGGTCTTGATAATTGGTGTGAGCGTAAATTTAAAAAAAAAAAAAAAAAAAAAAAAAATTGCTATCGTTCTGTATTTCTGTATTTTTCAGCGCACAGTTGTTTGAATTCAACTTAAAAAGTAAGATATAATAACAACTAAGTTTATTAAACAATAAACTTACAGCTTATACTTAGGGCATATATACTGAAAGTTTTTGGATTCTGATAAATAAGACTAGTTAAGACTTACGATACATTTATTGTTTTTCAAGGTATATTTCCTCGCAATTAGTGCATTTTAGCCTTAGCTGAAACCACTGTACAAAGCAGTTGGACCAGTCTTCCTTAGGGACCTCTTCAATGGCTTTATGGAACGCATTCACCGCCGATTCAGGGCTCGTAAAACGTGTGCCTCTTAAGTGTGTCTTTAATTTTTGGAAACAAAAAGAAGTCGCAGGGTGCGAGGTCCGGGCTGAAAGGCGGATGCGTCATCAGTTCCACATTTGAAACCTTTAAATAGGCTTCTGTTACCTAAGCGGAATGTGAGGATGCGTTATCGTGGTGAAGGACAACATTGCTTCGCGGACGCTTTTCGCTAACTTTTTCTAAGACTCTGGGCAAGCAAGTGTTGACGTACCAACTTTTTCTTTCGGGTTCAAAGCAGTATACCCATGTTTCGTCCCCTGTCACGATACTATAGACAGCCAATGACTGTCCTCCGTTAAACTTTTTATCATTTTACGGCACCACTGGACACGCTGTCGTCTCTGGCCCTCCGTTAAGCCATGCGGTATCCATCGAGTGCAAAGCTTCCGATCCTTCAGGTGCACATGTATGTAAAATGTTTTGCAATTGGCTCATTCCGATGCCTAACAAAGCACGAATTTGCTGGCAAGCAATTTCTCTGGCACTTTCAATAAGTTGTTGTACGGTGTCAATATTAGAGTCTGTAACCGCAGTCACCGGCCGACCTTCACATACCTCGTCATGTAGATGATCTCGTCCACGTCTAAATTCTCCAAACCTCGAATGCACGGAGCTGCGCAATGATGCTTCTCTCTTGTTGACTTAAGCCACAACAGAAAATTAAAAAAATCATTGAACGAAAATGTTCACGAGATAACACAATTTTCGAAAGGACGTCACGATTGAAAAAACCAAGGACAGTCTCGCAAAATTAAAATGTAACATGTTCCCAAAGAGCTCCATTTTCGAATTCAATAACTGTTTTTTCATTCTTTTATTGTAAGTGGCCAGATCCAGAAACTTTTGTTTTCCCCCTTTAGTGTCTCGTGTTGTAGCTGGTTGTAGCCAATCAGTTCGAATAATCCCAGCCCAATGTTATCATCGCACGCCAAACGCCTTTAAGCCTACCTTAAGAGGGTTAACGCATTTCGGTTTCCCATACAAACTTCCAAGTCGACATTTTTAAAAACCATTAAGCCAATTTTGATGAAACTTTGCAAGCTAAAGTAAAACACAGGGATCTAAATAGTGCGTTGAAAACATTTTCATAAAAGGTTTATTTAACTGAGTTATTGCGATTTTAAACTTTCCATAGTAGACTTTAAATCGCAATAACTCAGCTACATAAACGTTTTTAAAAAAAAATTTCAACAAATTATTTAGTTCCCTGTGTTTCACTTTAGCTTGCAATGTTTCATCAAAATTGGCTTATTGGTTTTTAAAAATTTCAACTTGGAAGTTTGTATGTGTACCGAAATGCGTAAACCCTCTTAAGCGCACGTAATTGAAAATGTAAGATCCAATTACGATTTACGTTAATTTTCTGTCGTTTAGTTAAATTAATTCTTTTAGAGAAAAAAATGTCTTAAACCATAAACCATAATTGTAACTTTTTTACAAAGTAACCAAACGGGATAGTCTCTTATTGCTTAACAAATTCTATATGTACAAATAAGAATGCAATGAAAATGGCACATAATATTATAGCCGGTTGTAGAGCCTGTGCCGGCGCGTGCAACTCGCACAACGCACACTCGTAGTTCGCCACAAATCGTCCAGGGCGGTTTAAGCTCATGTCCGAGAGATACTCGTACATAACATTGTTTTAGTAATAGTAACATATTGTTATCTAAAGTTTTTGCGAATACTAGACATGACGTAGACGAAGCATTAATTTACGATTTTAGCACACAGCAATATACACAGTGTACAAATTGTCAAATAGTTAATTTGTATAATAAAGTTAAGCAAATACGAACAGCTAACCAACAGCAGAAAATTAACTTACACAAAACTGTTATATGACGCAGGCCGCCGTAGGCAATCCTAGAGGTGTTATATGTTGTGCGCCAGATACACATTGAAAATAAACACTTTTTGTTTTACGTATTATTTTATCGTGACGTTTAAAATCTTTCACAGGATCCATGATTTTGAATTAAATTTGTAACTTGCCTAAGTACTACCGATGATCAATTATAACGAGTTAAGACGGAATGAGCTTTTACAGTATCTTTTGGTCTTGCAGTTGGGACGTGTGATTTGGGCCTGGGATTTAATAACTGGATGATGGGATCCCAGGCAGGTGTAATTGTGGGTCATAGTACACGTCAGACTGCCTAGCAGCCCATGACGTTATACCAAAGTAAACACATTGCAAATTCGATGAGACGTTCGCATAAAGAGCACATGCTTAAGCTTTTACTACGGAGGGCATACGACCTGCGCCTAGGCGAATACTAAGTCTTGACTCATAGTGTTGTTATTCATAAATCAATGTTTTTTTCGAAGCGTGTGTTGGTTGCCAAAAGTGATTCAGATCTCTGGTAAGCTGTGATAGCTGTCTCATTGTAAGTTTTCGAAGGGATGCTGTGTGTTCATTGAGTTGCCATTATTTATAAAAAACTAATGTATTGTGTGTGACTTTTCCTCTTAACATTTCCCGCAATCGGAAAAAATTATGATGATAGTGTGAACAATGGGACCTCAGAAGCACTTACTGTAAATCGCTCAAAAAACTACAAGCATAAAACTGTCGTAAAAAATTCCTAAGTGGTCGCTACAGTTAGTCTACCTAATATTATTGAGATATACTAATATTATTTAGACTGAACAAACCGATGTCTACCTAAACTTTTTTGGCATAAATAAGCATATAATTTTTGTCATAATAGCACTTTGACATACGATTTTTGGCATACTATTTCTTTAGGCATAACTATCATTAGGACAATTTTTTTGCTCTAATTTTGATTCGCGTAAAGTTTTAAGGCCTATTGTTTATTTGTCTTATATGTATTAGGCATATAGATCAAAAGGTATAATGGAAACATAGTTTAGGCAGTTTAGGTATTATTTAGTTATACTTATTTATTTATAACTTTTTATTTATGCCGTTGGGGGGCTTGAGGCCGCCCGCTGTAAAGAAAAGACAAGCTAGCAAAACAGCAGTTCTGTCGGCTGGGTTAGGTTACACTTGTGACCAATAACGGAGGGGTGAGGGGAACCCCGCAGGAACTGAACCGAACCCCCCAGGGGGGCAGCAGAGCTCTGCTGGGCCTAGCACTGGGACGTTTATGGGCTGATGGTGATTCATAACCGTGTCGCGTGGCGGTGAAAGAATACTACCACCCCCTCTCTTCCCTTGGATGTCGTAAAAGGCGACTAACGGACTAAAGACTGCACATACTTCCAACAGCATAGGGCTTACCACCTGTCACGTTGAGCTCATGTGCAGTCGCTATTTGGTGAATTTTGGTGAAAAGTGAACTATGGTAGACGACTCCTTTTGCTGTCCTCGTTGCCTAGTCTCCGACTAACCCTTCGGGGATAATAGTCGTGATTATGTATCATGATTCATTTAATGATTCGGCATATTATTGTTATGAATTTAAAATTATGCTTTAATATAATTATGCGTTGTCTGCGTTGATAAGAGTATGATTTAAAATAGTATGGTGATAAATTATTTTGCTTACTTATAAGTATTTATGCAAAATAAAAATGTTCCGAGTTAATAATATGCGTAATTGTTATTAGAAAAAGTAAAAGTAAAAACAATTTAAATAGTAAATCAAACGCGAGTTAGTCCGTAAAAAAGTGTTTCATTTCAATGTGTAGTGCTCGCTTAAACCTCTGAAAACAATAAAAGTAAAGGTACTGTAGAACTCGTAAAGGTTGGGGGGCGTTTGTTTTAATAACAACAACCTTTATTTAGTATACGAGTTCATTTATTGTATACTTTTATATACATTTACAATTACATATTTACAATATAAAAATAACATGGTCAAGTCTACCCATGTTGGCACTTCAGATCGTTCTCCTCAATTCCCAGTTTGACATCTTGTCAATTCAAACTATGTTTTTAATAAATTACTATAAAGTAAAACCAGCCAGCGCCCTAACATGGTATAAACTCTACATTCCTCCCGACCTGGGAAAAAAAAATTTTTAAACAAAAAAAAATTTTTCCCAACTTGTTTTTTTTTACATTTTTACCCATTTCTAAACATTTCTAAACATCCTAGCAGAAACGGGAAAAAAAATACATACAAGAATGATTCAACCTAAACCCGACTTGGATTTAGCTATTCGAAGAATTAAACTTCGAAGAACTTGGCACATATAAACCCGTCAAAACTATATACCTATTTCGAATCATCCTCTAAATTACAAACTAACACGACTCATATACATCACCCTTAACAAAAATTACATAACTAACTTTATCAATCTGCATGTTAAAATATTTAATGTTAATGCAGAGAAAAATTCCAACTTTCTAAGGGTGTGATAGTCGTTCTTAAACTTAAGCTTTATAGCAAGACTCAAAGCAGATACTATCAACTTATCAATAGGAAAAAATATTCTACACCATTATATTTAAAAATCTCATGAATTCAAGAGGCTCAAGTACAAGGTAAGAAATAGAATCCCCAAAAACATGTCAACTATCCCACGTTATGACTTGATACTCAACAATACAATATTCCCTCATAATCTATAGAATTAGGGAATTATTGATTAAACTTTAAGGCAAAAGATAATCCCTCTATTTCCAATCCATTACTTAGGTAGAACTTCTAAAGCAATACCGAATGCTTATGAGAATAGTGTGATATAGTGAATTACACTATCAGCACGTACTCAATAGTACGTGATAATTAAGGTCTTCCTGATTGACAAGGCGTCCTTCCTCTAGTCACGTATAGATGTGATGTTAATTAGTATTTAAGATGATACACTAGAGGATAAAGATTATTGATTCAACGCAAGACATTGTTTCATTTCGGGTCTCCGTCCCAACGCCATTACAATAGTCACTCTATTCTACACCAGAAATTGCTTATCGAGAGAGAAATTTATTAACTCACTACAAACTACTAAAATAACAAACTATTAATTAACCCTATACTACTATTACACTACTTCTATAAATCAAATAACCTACAACATCATACTCCTCCATACTACTAACTCCTTAACCCTTCATAAACTAATGCTCTAAATACTCAGCCCTTTATCTGCATACTACATACTGCTAACTCCTAAACCTTCACCAACTATGCTATAAATACTCAATCCTTTAACCCTCAGTAATAATAACACACCATTTACAAACCAGATACTAACCCTATATCCCATCATTTATGTGTGTGAAACCCAAATCAGGAATCCATGACAAATAGCTTATTGCCTAATCATGTTACACCAAATAATAGAATTAGTCGACTAGATCTACCAATCCAATTCTACTTAACCCTTACAACTCATTACCTTTCTCAAATACTTACTTTACCAGCATTCAACATTACAAATACGTTAACAAACCTATCTCACGCTTTTTAACAATATTTTCTTTCTAATTATATCAAACTACTATTTATTGTTTGTATTTGGGCCTCTTTTTCAAACATCAATTGCTCTCTGCCATCATGAGGTTACCTAAAATACGTTATTCTTACTTCCCTCGTACATATGAAACATTAAGACACATATTAGTAAATAACAATGACAACATATAACTTAAAATTAACCTACTAAAGCCTTCCCTTTATACACAAACTTATTATATTTTACAAACATACATATACACAATAATGTCTACAAACACACATCATCGTGACATGAAATTCTTTAGGCAATTTGTATGAAAAACGAACTTTACAAGCCACCGACATTAGACCTCCCACCGCTCAATGATTTTATATGCCATTGATAAAGACGTGCCAGTTTCGTACATCTGCCAATAACTCGCTTTGGAACATAATAAAATTAAATCATTGACGTTAAAGAATACCGGCCTAACTCTTACGTAGTGCCTTCGTAAATGATCTACTCATACGACCTACCTATTCTATCGAATTTTCGTTTTAGGATAACCCGTTCCTAAATCTACATTAATTACAAAACGTTTTTCCTCCACCGGCAAGGAAAATTCACCACTATTTGGTGCTTTCAAAAAATATACGTAATCATTGTTACGCAATTTCTGAAAATCAATAAAGTCAACAATTGATTGATGCCTGTCACTTGTTGACACATCAATGTTTTTCTTTTCCGCGCCCGGCTCGGAACTTTCTAAAACAATTGCCTGATATAGAACATTCGATGACCTATCTGACTTTTGTTCTAACTTCAAACATTCTAAACCAATTGTTTGACATGGAACATTCGATGACTTACCTAACTTTTGTCTAACAAGTGAACTCGATTTTTCCGAATCCTCTCTTGCAACAATAGCGGCTTTACCTATTTCGCTCGACACATTTGGCTGAACTAAATGAATATCTCCTAACTTTTGTCTAACAATCGAACTCGATCTTTGCGAATCCTGTCTTGCAACAAAAGCGGATTCATCTTTTTGGCTCAACTCATTTGGTTGAACAAAATGAATTTTTCCTTGGGAAAAAGACACACAATTGTTATAAAAATCAATACACATTTTATTCGTTATTAAGAAATCCTGACCTAATACTACACTACATTTTAAGTCAGCTATAATTATAAATTCTTGTTTAAATAAAAAATCGCTCAAAGAAAACATTATATCGCATTTTCCAACTACTTTTAACCTACTACCATTACTCGCACTAACACATCTATTTTCTATATCTCTACATTTTACTCCAATCTCATCCGCGGCAGCTTGACAGATGCAGGAAACCGTGGCACCTGTGTCTACAAGAGCTACAGAATTAATCTCATTTGTAGAAAATACTAATAATGGCAATAACGTAGAAGAAGGTCTAACCTGTTGACTCGCTTCATCCATCGCTTGCAATTTCACGTCAGATGTGTGCGCTTGCAAAAGACCAGACGACATCTCAAAAACATCACCGTCGCGACAATTGGCCTTCTTTATTGTCGGCGCGGTTGAAAACCCGGCTGCGACTGCGTTTTCCTAAAATTAGAACGTAAATTATAGCTATTTGAAGGTGCAGGTCCTGGTACAACGCGGCATTCATCTTGCACTTTCGTCGTCATTGGCGGACCAAATGGAGTGGGCGTACTATGATCACGTCCCCCACCAACAAACTTATGAACTAACGCAGCAGGATTCTGCGCTAAGTTCATCTGCTCTTCACGTGCTTGTGGATACACCTTCTCCAATTGCGAAATAACCTGCCTGAGGTCTCTTTTACACGCATAGTGAGAATATGCTAGTTTATTCTTGAAGTAAGGCTTTAATCCCTTCAAAAATTGCGTAATTAATGTTGCTTCATTAGTTATGTTTGCTATGCTAGCCAACTCCGATAAATTATAAAAATGCTCGCTCAGGCCTTTCTGGTCCTGCTTGGCATTATAAAATAATTCGGAGTAATCACACACTTCAAATTCTTCCCTCAATTTATCCACCACTTCTTCAAAGCTTTTACATGTAGCTTTTATTGATCGAAAGTAGAAAAGTGCTGATCCTCTTAAAAATGCTGGCAACAACAACAATAGTTCCTCAGAGCTAGTGCACTTCTTATATACTGCTACTGCTTGGAACTGCTCCAGAAACTCTTCCACCGACTCATCAAAATGACCCGTAAAACAAGTGACTACGCGATCCATTTTGCTTAAAAAAATAATTTTCCTCTTCTTTCAGGTAAGATTATCTTAATTTCTTTTCTATTCTTCATTCTTCAACACTTAGCTTTTTCACCATTCTTTTCAGTGCTTTCGTGCCACCTGAAAAACGGAAACTTTTCGCGCACGGCCCGCTACCCGGCTGCGACTCCACCATTGTAGAACTCGTAAAGGTTAGGGGGCGTTTGTTTTAATAACAACAACCTTTATTTAGTATACGAGTTCATTTATTGTATACTTTTATATACATTTACAATTACATATTTACAATATAAAAATAACATGGTCAAGTCTACCCATGTTGGCACTTCAGATCGTTCTCCTCAATTCCCAGTTTGACATCTTGTCAATTCAAACTATGTTTTTAATAAATTACTATAAAGTAAAACCAGCCAGCGCCCTAACATGGTATAAACTCTACAGTACCAAGATACATTATTATGACTTAAAATTTTACTAAGTAGGTATGCGAAAAAAAGTAACCTTAAAATAGGAAACTTCAATGGAAGCTTCATACATGTAACAAAATTGGCCGACTAACAGAACAGTATGAACTTCTTTATTAGGAAACACACAGTCCGCTAGATATTTGTACATACCAGCGGACCCGACCGACGTTGCCCTGACCAATTTTAAGGTTTCCTTACATTTTAAAGGGTGACCCAAAAAGCAAACAGTAATAAAAAATACTGTTAGAATTTCTATTTGTTTAAGTAAAACTTTGATTGGTACATGCGAAGGCGAGGGTCGTACGTGACCCAGGTCAGCCTCCCACATTGGGCGCCGGATGTGCGTGCATTGCTGCGGCACTGACGTCACAAACCAGCATTGCCGGGCACGTCACGCCTGCTCACACATTATTATGAACGGAACGTCTTTGTTTTTATAACCATTTACATAAGATTGTTTGTTGAAAAGTACAGCTAACATTGAATCATCCAAACATTTCGTTACCTTTTACCCATTCTGGACGACTTTAAACTGCTGTATGTATACCGACCGTCCCCCAGCTGGGCAATGGCCTCCGTCGCTGGAATCAAGCCATCGCTGCCATTGGGGAATTAATCCGAAAAGACACTTAACCGTGTCGCGTGGCGGTGAAAGAATACTACCCCCCCCTCTCTTCCCTTGGATGTCGTAAAAGGCGACTTACGGACTAAAGACTGCACATACACCCAACAGCATAGAGCGGCGGTGGGCTCACCACCACCACCTCGCACGCTGCGCGCATGTGCAGCCGCTATTTAGTGAAAAGTGTATGGTAGAGGACTTATGCTGTCCTCATTGCCTAGTCTCTGACTAACCCTTCGGGGATAATAGTCGTGATTATATGTGTGTGCAGTGCGCCCGACCCGGGCCACAGGTGTGTGTTGTGCGACAAAAAGTATTCTAATTTTCCGACAGAAATATAAAAAAAATTGATTTTTTTAATATTTCTGACGGATTTTTTACGGTGTAATTCCTAAACATTAGGGGAACAACGCTGATCAAACAGTAGGTAACGAGAAGCTTTTGCAAAGTTCAACAGCGAAACAAATGCCACGCGAAGCTCAGATAAAAATAAGCTGTCACCTGGATTGCAAAAGGTCGTGGAGTCAGTCCCATCCGAGGTAGTCGTCTTTCAAGTGATATTTATATTATCACATGTCATGCCCAACCCTTCGGGGATAATAGTCGTGATTATATGTATGTAGGATGTACGTATCCCATAAAATCGTTTAAAAATAACAAGTCTGCCATCCATCAAACGACATTAATTAAAAAATACAACTCTTTGCAATGTTGACTAGAATGTGAAGAAACAGCACTTTATCAACGACAGCCGATTAAAAGCGCCATAACTCTTCGGGCCTTAGGGATTAGGGCCACTGGCCACCGACGCGAGAGAAAGTGCCCTACGCCCTGCGCTACGTGCCGAGGCGCACGCGCACCCAAACCGCTGCCCTGCCGCGGGGCTAATGAACCTGGGGCCTCACTCTCTCAGCGCATCCCAAACTTCTTTGGCCCTTAATTCGTCAAGGCGCGCGCTCTGCTGTTTTATTTACAAGCGATTAGCACAATACACAGCAGCATACGAAGAATGATGGGCCTACGAAGTCTCGGATGTTCTTAAAGAGTAGGGTTAGGGTCGCTATGAAATAACACACCGACAAAGTTGAAACAATACTTAGGGCCGCTTGTAAAACATTAGTGCGGCCTTCACAGGTGTACACTTGTTAAAGTGTTACAGTTATTTGTAAATATTAGGTAGTCTTTTGTTTGACTATGATCAGAAAGATTGCAGTCCAAAACAAACCCTGAATAATAATTATGCTAGGCTTTGTCCATATTATGTTTCGTAAGCATATATGTAACGACAATGTAAATGAGAAGAATTCTTCTACAAGAAAGCAGAGCCTGTAATTATCAAAGCGCGCGTATGTCATACGACGTTTTGGTGGTCAAAGTTGCTCGCGTCCGTAGGTTTACCCTTGAGACCCTACACGTGATCCCTGGGTGGTGCTAAATGAGTGACACCAACTGAGTGGTAGAGCCACGCTGCGTTACAGCACACATTGGGCCGGCTCACCCGGCGTAATACCACCCTCTCACTAATATTCGGCGTGAAATAATGGCACTTGGTGCTGTTGTGTTTCGTCCGACCAGTGAGGGTTCCGGAGGCCCTTCCCCCCCCCCCCCTCCTAATTCCTATTCCTTCCTTAAACCTATTCCTCCCTTAAAGGCCGGCAACGCGTCTGCGATTCCTCTGGTTTTGCGGGTGTCCATGGGCGGCGGTGATTACTCTCCATCAGGTGACCCGCCTGCTCGTTTGCCTCCCTCTTTTATAAAAAAAAAAAAAAAACATTCCATAACATAAGAATTCCTTGATGTTATTTACGACAAAATAAACAATGTAATAGTACATTATGATATTAGTGCGGTAAGTTGAAAATTACAGCAGAGGCGATATTGCTTGCCCGAGCCGTAGGCGAGGGCTACAAGAAAGCAGAGGCTGTAATTATCAAAGCGCGAATTAAGATAACGAGCCAAACTTCAATTAAAAAAAATATTTATTTATTACGACAGAGTTACAGCAAGATACTTATTGCTACAATATTCGATTATAACTAGTTACTATTGTCTATTTACTACTCTGTGTAAAAAGTATCGGGAATATGTCAATAAAAAGACCCGCGTAAAAGAGTTCGTTTTAATTTTTTTACTGCATGTTGGTAGCACTGTACTGATTTACCGCGCGAAATTTGAGTGGGATCTGTCATTTACTTTGTTTAAAACTGCACTTTTTGTTGGTCATAGTTTTGAGTCCTCGGCGATTTTTACAATGGAAAATATTGTTAAACAAAGAGTGTGCCTTAAATTTTGTGTTTCGAATGATATTTCACGTGGAGTATCGCTCAAAATGTTGCAAAAAACCTACGGCGAATCTTGTATATCAAAAACAAGGGCATATGAATGGTACAAGGCTTTTAAAGAAGGCCGAGACGTAGTAGTAGACTTGCCTCGTTCTGGTAGACCTTCAACCGCTACGACCAAAGAAAACATCGACAGAATCAAGAAGCTAGTGCTCGAAAATCGACGTATGAGTTTGAGAGAGTTGGCTAGTGAGGAGAACATATCTTTTAAGTCCGTCCACAACATTCTCATTGACATTTTAGGCATGAAACGCGTCGCCGCTCGATTAGTTCCAAAGGAGCTCAATTTCGTTCAAAAAGCGCAGCGAATACATGTTGCTGAAGAGATGGTTTCCCGAGCTTCTTCGGATCCTACCTTTATGAAACGTATAATAACTGGCGACGAGACATGGGTTTATGAGTACGACATGCAAACAAGCCAACAGTCTTCAGAATGGCGTCTCGAAAACGAGCCGAAACCCAAAAAACCGCGGCAAAGTCGCTCCAAAATCAAGGTGATGCTGTCAGTTTTTTTTGACTACCGTGGTGTGGTTCACTCCGAATTCCTTCCAGAGGGAGAAACAGTGAATATAGAATATTATTTAGGCGTCATGAAGCGTTTGCGTGAGAGTATCCGCCGAAAACGTCCAGATTTGTGGCAACACAACTCATGGATGCTGCACCATGATAATGCACCATCACACACAGCCATTATTGTGAAAGAGTTTTTAGCGAAAAATTCAACAAAAGTTCTCGACCAAGCACCGTATTCACCTGATATGGCTCCGTCTGACTTTTTTCTATTTCCCAAGTTAAATTTACCACTTCGAGGAAAACGTTTTGAGTCGATAGAAGCCATAAAAGAAAATTCGCTGAATGAGCTGAAGGCCATACCGCAAGTAGCTTACGAAAAATGTATGGAGGACTGGGTGAAGCGGTGGAGATGTTGTATTGCAAGCAATGGTGCTTACTTTGAAGGCGATAAATTAAATTTAGATGAATAATTTGTATTTTTTGTTTTATTGAACAATTCCCGATACTTAGTACACAGAATGTATACTAATATTATATAAAGGAAACTAATTACTCAGCTTATTTAGTGCTGGCGCCTGACCCAGATAGGGTTGCAGATGGTGTGTTAACGAATGATATTTGACAGGGGTGCTCAACCTTAACTTAACGGCTGCGCCAATTAAGATAACGAGCCAAACTTCAATTAAAAAAAATATTTATTTATTACGACAGAGTTACAGCAAGATACTTATTGCTACAATATTCGATTATAACTAGTTACTATTGTTTATTTATACTAATATTATATAAAGGAAACTAATTACTCAGCTTATTTAGTGCTGGCGCCTGACCCAGATGGGGTTGCTGATGGTGTGCAAACGAATGATATTTGACAGGGGTGCTCAACCTTAACTCGCGCGTATGTCATACGACGTTTTATAACATATTTGTGAGGAAAACACATTTTCTGAAAATGACTGCGTGTTTTTGTTGTTTTTCTAGTGTATAATTTTTGGTAAGCCAACATTTTTTTCTTTGGACTTAGATGGTAATACGCTTTCAATAACATTTTGTGCTTCACTTATTATTTCCGGTGGTGTAGACTGAAGTTTAGTTCTTCATTACTAAAACTAGACATATTTATTTTTAAACTTTCAAAGTAATTATTGAACAAGAAGCCGCTGTTTGAATCGACAAAATATAGGTATGTGAAAGGTAGGAAGTCTTTCCATCAAACCCCTTGGGTGTCGTAAATGGCGACTAACGGACTAAAGACTGCACATACAACCTACAGCATAGAGCGGCGATGGGCTCATAAAAATAATACTACCAACCCCTTTCTTGCCTTGGGTGTCGTAAAAGGCGACTAACGGACTAAAGACTGCACATACATCCAACAGCATAGAGCGGCGATGGGCTCATAAAAATAATACTACCAACCCCTTTCTTCCCTTGGGTGTCGTAAAAGGCGACTAACGGACTAAAGACTGCACATACATCCAACAGCATAGAACGGCAATGGGCTCATTAAAAATAATACTACCAACCCCTTTCTTCGCTTCGGTGTCGTAAAAGGCGACTAACGGACTAAAGACTGCACATACATTCAACAGCATAGAACGGCGATGGGCTCATCAAAATAATACTACCAAACCCCTCCTTTCTCTTAGGCGTCGTAAAAGGCGACTAACGGACTAAAGACTGCACATACATCTAACAGCATAGAGCGGTGATTGGCTCTTCAAAATAATAATAGGTACCCACCCCTTTTTTTTCTTGGGTGTCGTAAAAGCGACTAACGGGCTAAAGGCTCACCATCTAAGCACGTGTGCAGACTGTGAGTTGAGTTGTTTCTTGCTGAAGCGTGGACTGTGTGAGCGTGGTCTGTGTTGTCCATAGATGCAAATTATTACTAATTTTACATTACCGCACTAGTGTGTTATTACTAATTTTACATTACCGCTCTAGTGTGTAATAAGCTACATTACGATGCTGAAATCGGTGTAATAAGAGCCACTTTACGAGCAAATGTGTTATAAACATTATTATAATGGGCGTTCGTAAAACTTTTAAAGATTTCTTAGATACGGACGAGCTCTCCATAGAATCAAATCAATCGTGAACGCGTTAACGAATGTATGTCATATTCGGGTAGTTTAAGGTGTAATGATGTACAATCATCTTCACTTACCAATAATCAGACGAAAGGAGAAAAATGAAATCCGGTGCTGAGTTTCCTTGCGGTACCTTTTAATACAAGGTATCTCGCCGTTGACTTGAACAGCCGCTGTATAGAAATTCATCGAAGCATTTGTAGCTAATAGAAAGACATTTTGAATTTAAATTTGCGTAGGGGTTTTTCTCACCGATGCGGTGTCAATAGATTTAAGTAAGAGAATCCAAGACATCTGGATAGAGATCGCGAGCGTCGGCTAGCGACGAGGAAAGGCAACATCGCGTTGGGAATCCTGCCGCAAAACCGACAAATGGGCATATTACGGCTCAGTGGCCTGTGGCCTAAGCTTGTAATATTGTTGACTATACATTTATTACTATACTTACTTTTGCACGCGGTTTGCTCGCAAACTTTACGTAGGAAAAATAGCCAAACCGTCTTCGGGGTCCCCACCTTCCTTTACACCAAATTTCACAAAAATGCGTGAAAGCGTAACAAACAAACCCACTCACTTTCACATTTATAATAAGTTAGGATATAAATTGTCCTTTAATTTCTTAATAGAGCGAAGAAATAAAAGTTCTGTTGATGGGATTATTAGAAATAAATACCGAGTTACTTCTAGGCATATCTCTGCGTTTACGGCGAAAGCTCAGAGATATATCAGGAAACTATTAACCAAATTATGGAGTAAGTGCGGATCTGCTCTAAAACGTTTGAGAGGTCAATGGCGAAAGCACAGAGAATTGTTATAAAGAATAAAATATAAATAAACTTATGACAATGCACTTTTGACCGCCAAATCTACGTGACTCCGCAAAACCTATGTAGACCTTGCACTACCATCATACTTTCTCCGGTTTTATGTCACAAATAAGACACAAGTTCACCAATGTTCAAATGTATAACAACATACCTACTTATCTTGAAAACAAAATATGAATATGACGTGCTAACCCAGTCATGTTATTTGTAGAAGCATTTCACGTCTCAAGATGTTGTAGGTACTTCCGTCCCGAAACATGTCTATATACGGCAAGATCCTTTCGTTGCGGCGACGTGATTCAGCAATGTGGGGTACGGGCCCACACCCACAGCCCATGCGCACTCGCTGCAGATGACGTCGGGGAGAGTGAGTGGATGCGCCACACCGACCATGTGGCGGCTGATGCGGCCGGCGCACGCGGCGTGAACCCTATACAGCTCCAGATTAGCAAAACATAAACAAATTCATCATAACTGTTGACCACATAACACATAATAATTGTGGCTCTGTCTGTCTCACTGCATTAAACACACTTTTTAACATAAAGCGCGGTTATTGGGACTATGAAACTCACATAACAAGGCCAACCAATATTGTCTTGCTTAGAAACTTACTTGGAAAAGGATGCAAAAACTTCTAAAAACGCGATTTGAACCAGCGCCCTCTGACATTCCTACTACTTATGTGACCGTAACTCTGGCTGGGTCGCGCAAATTATCAACACTCTCTACTCTTTCTTTGTAAGCTAAAGAAACATTCATCATTATCAGCACCAGAGTATAGGCGTCCCACTGCTGGGCACAGGCCTTTCACATGCACAACCGCACAATATGGGGGGATTGCACCAAAACCCACCACGCTGGCCCAAAGAAAGGTGAAGAAAAAACGAGAGAGAGAAGAGAAACCCTTTTTCAAAATCAAAATCAAAGTCAAATTTATTTTATTCAGTAAACTTAAAATAAGCATTTTGAATCGTCAAAAGTTAATGGATGGAGGGCACACGCCCACCCACCCCACCCATTCAGGAAGTCTTTCAGCTGTGGAGAAGAACGGGCGCAAGAAACTCCACAGATTTATAATAATATAGAAATAAAGACATTTACAAAACAATATGTCGTTACCAAATCATACAATATACAAATATACAAATAGTGAGCGTCAATACAAATTGGAAAATGCCCTCCCTATTATTGAAGGACTTTCCATTACAACAAAAAAAAACATTTACTACGATTACAAGACAACACAACAGATACAAAAGAATATTCAATAAAAACAGGTATTGCTCGATTTAAAATAAAACGAACAACGTCTTACAGTATCTTTGAAACAAAAAGAAAGACTATTAAATACTACCAATAAAAAATAAGATTGCAAGAGCAGACCAGCCTCTACATGCGGCACCCGTTCACGAGTATGACATGTGAATCAGCCATCACTTCGCTCAACCATGTTTTAATTTCAATATCAACAACTTCGAAACATTAATTATTCAATATTTTATCATAACTTTCCACAGAATATTTTAACATGATGAATTAAAATTGCATACTTAGAGCCGTAGCTTGCAACATAAAGTTACACTGGTTTTTACAAAATCCCTCTGTGTTGCCAATGGACGACACTCGTCTCTTAGCGTTAATTAGTAGGTATAACATTGGACTAATGAACTCCGATGGGTCTAGATGCTGTGACGAGTGATGCGGGCGGTTGACTCACAGGCGTGCTCTTAGAATCGCTCGAACATCAATTGCGCACGCTGTATTGCATCACAATCACTTTCTCAGAACTAAAATTCATGATACACATGAAGATGACTCTCGAGATTACAATGAGTAACTGAACCCCTGTATGAGTGAGATGAGCTGCACTAACCGTCAGCATGCCAATCACACTCATAACCTACGCGCATACATGACATGCCGCGCTTTGGGGAAACCCAAATGAGAGATCATGTTTAGTAGTATATCACTTTTGGACGAGAGATCTATATTATATGTAGCCCGCGCAGCGGCCCGCCCGCGACTTTGCCCGCGTGAACACCCTGCATTCCGTGATGAATTTACTATTTGTTTAATACAATCCTTGTTCTGCCATATATACCTATATGGGTATATACACAAAAATAAAAAAAAATGCTAAATAGGTGCAGCCGTTCTGAATTGATGCGCGAACATACATTCTTGGCAATAGATTTATTTTTATTTTAAAGAGTTACCAATAAAAAAATAGTATCTTGAGGTGACAGATGTCACAACATCAGGAGATTGGGATCTACTGTATTAATAAAAGTTATCTATCTATCCACAACACACACTTCAATCACGTAGTATGTCGAAGATCACAAATAATAAAACATAAAATTTAATAATTTAACAGAGTTTAGAATTTTTCTATTGCTATCGACTGTTACAAGTTCATAAAATATTAAAATAGTATCAACAGTTTACATATGATCGGACACGCAAAGTACACAAATACATACTTATAATGTCATTAACTCGAACTGTATGCGTTGCGATTGTAATGAAACACTCTATACGGACCTACTCGCGAAAGAGTAATGGTTTTTGCTGCATACAGCCTGCTTGCCGCGGCTCCGGCGGCGCTGACTGAGGCCCTACTCTCAGGCGCACTCGAGACTTGGTTGGTCCGGTGTTCTGCACTGCTGTGTGTGAAGGGTGTCCATGTCTACAGCTTCCTCATTCGACATAGAGAAATTCTAAGCATGCCATATTTTTGTGCATATTATGTGCAATCAAACGTTTCAGTCCTAATTTTTGTGCCACCACAACTTCGTTACTATGAGTTGTTTTATGTGTGTAAGCTGGAGACACGTGTCACCAGCTCGCACACGCCCGTTAAGACAAACCAGTGAGGTTAGGGTTTTGATTATAGCTAGAAATTTTGTGCATAATTTGTGCACTAGGAACAAAAAAACTAACCATCACACTCAAATACTGTTGAAACTACGATCATAAAACTGTGTGCGAGCTGGAGACACGGGTCTCCAGCTCGCACAGCTGTATCTTCGTAATTGTTCAAGCTACGGTTATGAATTATACCTCAAAATTTTGTGCAAAATTTGTGCATAAGGCACAAAAATTTGTAAAACTTTAACTCAAAAGGTTTTTGAGCTACGAACCGATAAGTATGTGTAAGCTGGTGACACGTAACACGGGCTAACACATGGTGAATTATTGTAACTGTATAAGATAGCGCTTCGTTTTAAAGATCAAATAATACGTTATAATTTGTGCACACACGAGGCAAAATTTCAAATCTCTGGGCCTCTTACTTTATAAATTATAAGCCAAAAACTGTTTTCCCGCCAAAAAATTCAAAATAATGGCTCGGAAGCGGCTAAGCGCGCCGTTGCCATTCCGTGCGCTACACTATTGCCACTTTTAGACTAGGAGCCGTCTGTAAAGCGATGCGCGACGCGACTAATTTAGTTTTACTATAGGCAGGTACCTAATAACCTACCCTACTTTTTATTTTAGATATCTCACACACGAATGTCTTAGTTATTTTTTGTTGTTGAGACAATTAAATAATTAGATTTGGCATAATGATAAACATTATGAAGGAGCGCAGAACGACAAAATGGTTGAATACTTGAGCCTAATTCGATAAAGAACGGATGCTTTCCAGCAAACTAATCGCTATCGACCGTCACAGAATAAATTTTAACCATTGAAAGTAATTTATTTTAATATTAGATTGTATTACTTCCCATGGTTAAATGTAAATAAATAAATAAAAATAAATGTACTCTATGGTGATCGATGACTTTGCGATTAGTCTGCTGGGGCATCCCAATGTAATGCTAGGGCCACATTATCGCGCTAGCGCGAAGATTTGCGTTTTCGCGACACGTCTGGCCAAACACTTCGCGTTAGCGCGTTGTATCATGGCGTTGACGCGCCGCGCTGTTGGAAAATTGCCGCACACCAAGGATTTTGTGGCGATAATGTTCGTGCGGCCACATTTCCTTCGCACAATTTAGTTGACTGCTAGACAACTAGAGGTGTGGACGTGTTGCAAATACGACTATCGATATTATTCTGTTTCGATAATTATGGATTGAAGTAACGATAAAGTATTAAAAGTAGTACAATATTACGAATTAATAAAAATAATAAAGATGCAATAAATAGTAATTATTTGCCGACATGTAATAAAGCCATCGGGCGTTGTGATTGCACCTCTTCCATTTTTTCCGATAAAATTAGGAGTAGGCGATACAAATCGTATTTATTGCATCATTATCGTCAAATCCGATATCGATGCGTTCTGAAACTATACCTATTTTGGAAAACACTATATCGCGTCAGGAATGCGGTGTGCGTTGAGATCACTATATTGTACGTGATCGAATTCAAGAATATTGTACCGTATCCCTGATATTTATTGAGTTATCATTAATCTGTAGTTTTTACAAACAAATGTGCTTGTAAAAGTTTAATAAAATAAAATTATTATAAACGTTCGATGCGTTCTGAAACTATATAGTGGAAAAAAACACGATATTGCATGAATTTTTAATAGTCCGTAGATATGGTCGATACTGTTATCACCGTTATTAAATTTATGTAGCTATAGTTTAACACTTTGCAAGCGGGCATTTTATTACGCGCATCTTCCTGTGCGCCGGCCTTTTTCGTCATTATTGTAAATTCTATAGAAAAAGAACTATAATAAAAATTAATTTAATTGTGTTCTATCTAATCGTTCTGCTGCTTACCTATACTAACCTCCAGTTATGGCTTCTTTATATAGATGTTGTCCATCCGCAGTAGATCACCTAGATTCAATAGTAGGCGATAGTACTCCAGCTACGTGGATATTACAGCATGCTCTGACGACCTTCTGCCTTTCGTCGACCAGTGGAGAGTGGACGAGGGAGTAACAAGCTCAGACCACAACAGTCTTACGTTTAATATAACGCTACAAAAATCAAAAGGTGTAAACATAGAGCGAACTACAAGAATCTTTAACACTAAAAAAGCAGATTGGGCCAAATTTAAAGATACATTAAATAATAAATTAATAGAACAGAATTTAACTTTAGGCAATATAAATAAAATTAACAATAAAAACGAAATAGAACTAGTTGCAAACAATTACAATAAATTAATAATAGAAACATGTAAACAAACAATACCTAATATTAACAGAGTGAGTAAAATAAACTTACCTTGGTGGTCCGATGAGCTGGCGAAGCTGAAGAAGGCAGTGGTCACTTGGAAGCGCAGGATCCGATGGGCAGCGCAGCACCGCAGAGCTGTAGTAGTAGGGGAGTACCTGAAACACAAAGAAGAGTATGAAACCGCTGTTTCAAAGGCGCAGACACAATCGTGGAAGAGGTTCTGCACAAAACAAGATAGGGAAACTGTCTGGGACAGTATATACAGGGTCCTTAAGAGAACAACTAAGAGAGAAGAAGCACAGATGCTGGTAAAGAATGGAATCCAACTGAACGCAATAGGTTCCGCAGAACATCTGGCGGAGACCTTCTACCCGGAGGACCACAGGGAAAATGACAGCGCAACGCACGGGAAAACACGCAGAAAAGCACAGATTGCAAATGAGGGGGAAAGTACTGACATACTAGACCCCCCATTCACCAGCACAGAACTGCGTATGGCTGTTGACGCGTTTAACCCCAAGAAGGCTCCGGGAGGGGACGGACTTACAGTGGAGATATGTAGGATGGCTATTCACAATGACCCCAACCTGTACTTGGGCATTGTGAATAAATGTTTGGAGAATGGATCCTTCCCGAGTGACTGGAAGCGGGCAACGGTAGTGGTGCTCAAGAAGCCGGGTAAGACAGATTACTCGGCCTCTAAATCGTACCGACCGATTGGCCTGCTCCCGGTCCTCGGGAAGATCTATGAGAAGATGCTGGTAGGTAGAATCAAATACCACCTATTGCCTAGATTAAGCAAAAATCAGTACGGGTTCGTACCCCAACGGAGCACCGAGGACTCCCTGTATACACTAGTAAACTACATAAGGGATCAGATAAGAAACAAAAAGATCGTAACGATAGTCTCCCTCGATATCGAAGGAGCTTTTGACAGTGCTTGGTGGCCTGCCATTAAAGTTAGGTTGAGAGAAGAAGGGTGCCCCCTCAACATTAGAAGGGTGCTGGCGGACTACATGGCCGATAGGTGCGTGGCTGTACGCTACGCTGGGGAGGAGGTCCACAGAGAAACCACGAAGGGATGTGTCCAAGGATCCATCGCTGGACCCATCCTGTGGAACCTTCTGTTGGATCCTCTCCTCAAAGATCTGGAAAAGCGAGGCGTTAATGTACAGGCGTTCGCAGATGACGTCGTGTTGACATTCGTAGGGAACACGGCTCTGGAGATCAGTACACAGGCTAATCCAGTTCTCGCTCGTGTTGAGGAGTGGGGTGTACAGAACAAATTAACTTTCGCAGCACAAAAGACAAACTGCCTCACTCTAACAAAAAAGTTAAAATACGACACCCCTCGCCTCAGCATGGGCGGCCGGGATCTAAACCATAAACCCGAAATCAAACTCCTGGGCCTCACTATTGATAGTCAGCTCACATTCAACGCACACATAGCCAACACCTGCAGGAAGGCAGCTGGGTTTTACCGGCAGCTATCCAAAGCGGCCAGAGTCAACTGGGGTATAAACCCCGATATCGCCAAGACAATCTACACAGCGGCAGTGGAACCTGTTGTAACATATGCAGCTGCTGCCTGGGCTCCGGCCGCGGAGAAAATCTCTGCACGCAAACAGCTGGATATGTTACAGCGGGGCTTCGCACAGAAAATGTGCAAAGCGTATCACACAGTGTCACTCAACTCTGCCCTGGTTCTGTCCGGCACGCTCCCTCTGGATCTTCGCATTAAAGAGGCAGCCGCCCTTTACGAAGCCAGGAGGGGGGTCCCCCGGCCAGATCTACGGGGTAGAGACATAGAGACTCCACATTCATTTTTACACTCATCACACCCAGCAGAACACATAAACATGGACATTAAACACATTACGGAAGACACACAAATACTCGCACACACACACAACATCTACATTTACACAGACGGCAGTAAGATTGACGGTAAGGTGGGGGCAGCATTATCCTTATGGGATGGGTCTGCCGAAACCAAAACCGTCAAACTTACTTTGCCGTCATACGCCACAGTGTACCAAGCAGAAATTCTAGCACTCAACAAGGCCTCGGAGATAGTGTCAAGTAGAAAGGAAGTATCTTTTGGAGTGTATAGTGACTCTATGGCAGCCTTACAAACGGTCGTGAATGTCTCCTCCCTCCATCCTCTCGCAGTCAGCACAAGGGCTAACCTTAAGACGGCCTTTATGCAGGGCAAGTCTGTAGACTTGTACTGGATAAAGGCTCACGCGGGACTGGAGGGAAACGAGAGGGCCGACCAGCTTGCCAAGGAGGCTGCTTTACATTCCAAGAGAAAGCCGGACTACGACAGGTGTCCTGTCTCATTCGTCAAGCGAATCATCCGTGAGGAAACGCTCGACGAGTGGAACAGGCGTTACCAGTCAGGCACTACCGCCGAGGTTACCAAACTATTCTTTCCACACATCACTGCCGCTTACAAATTCATGCGCAAATTCACCCCCACACAACACACCACACAGGTGTTCACGGGTCATGGCGGGTTTTCGGCGTACTTAAATCGCTTTAAGTGCAAAGATAGCCCGTCATGTGCCTGTGACCCAAACGCACACGAAACTCTAGTACACATCCTCTCCGAGTGCCCTATACACACTCTGGAGAGGTACAACATCGAAGCATACATGGGCACCCTTGTCCGCCCAAATAATTTTGCCGAGATATTGGCTGGCGATAACGCAAATAAATTTATTGAGTACTGCGTCAAAATTGTTGACGCAGTCAGGCTAAGAAACAAGGTTTAAGCAATTAATGTATAAGTATAAGATTGTAAAATGGGATAAACTAAGCTATATCTGCGTATATAGCTATAGTTCCCCTAGAGTATAAGATTTTAAAATGTAATAATTAAGATAAGTCTATAAGTAAATAATAAATAGTATTATAATTAAGTATATAAGGACCCGTGAAGGCCACCACAATTAGCGTAAGATAGTTTGTAAGAAACTGTAAAATAGAGTTAAGATAAATATATAGAAATAAACAAATGTAATAGATATAAGTTTTTAAAGAAAAATTGTAGGCCCGAGCAATCGCTCCGGTGAATAACTTATTTCCCCCAATAGCTTTTATGTATATAAGATATAAAGAAAAACTGTAGGCCCGAGCAATCGCTCCGGAGAAAAACTTATTTCCCTTAATAGTCTTAAGAAATATAGAATAACAAAGATGGTAATAAAGGCTACAAAGCCCTAGATTAGAAAGAATAGGTTTAATTACGGGAGTCCCACCCGAACATGAATGAAAGAGATGTATGTTTGTGAAGTATGCGGTATGAAAGTGCGAGAGGAATTAATGCGAGAACTGGTATGTATGTGATTTAGTTAATAATAGGCTCTGATAATGTTGGAGCAGAGAGTAAAAAAAAAAAAACAAAAAAAAAAAAAAAAAATAGTAGGCGTACCTTTGTTATCTTATGAGTAAGTACCTAAAGTTATTTTCAAATGCTAGTAAGTAGGTAGATGTTAAATTTTATATGTACCTATTTCAAACCCAATCCACAGATAACGAAAAAAAAGATACTTTTATTATTTTTAATAAAGCTATTTCAATTTTTTATTTTACCAGTAATAAGTAATTCATACTTTTTCTATTTACAAGTTAAAAAGTTTGCAAGTTACCAATTCTTCTATGTGTTGATGGCTTACCGACCCCTTTCAGAATGGTTGGTGGTTTAGTTATCGTAGCGTAGTAACTGTTTTTTAGTTAACGTGCCATAACTAAAAATTCTTCATCTCCTATGGGAGTAGTTGTCAAGACGAATCAAACGAGCGGAAACTCGATGGGGTTGTGTGGTATTATTATAAAGTTCCTGTGTCCTTTTTCCGGCTCCATCATCAGACCCTGAACACTATTTCTCGATAAAGTACTCGTCAAGGCGATTCAAACGACCCCGAACTCGTTGGGGTAGCATGGTTTTATTATAGAGTTCCTGTGGGCTTTTTCCGGCTTCATCATCAAACCCTAAACACTATTTCCCAACAGAGTACTCGTCAAGACGATTCAAACGAGCCCAAACTCGATGGGGTTGCATGGTTTCAATACCGAGTTCCTGTGGCCTTCTTCTGGCTCCATCATCAGACCCTGGACCCTTTTTTCTAACAGAGTATTCGTCAAGATGAATCAAACGAGCCCAAACTTGATGGGGTTGCATGGTTTCAATACTGAGTTCCTGTGGCCTTCCTTCGGGTTCATCATCAGACCATGGACCTCGTCTAGTCGTCTCCTGTCAGAGTGCTCATCAAAACTAATCAAATGAGCCTGAATGGGGTTTTATGGTTTTCTTACAGAGATCCTGTGGCCTTCTTCCGGCTGAATCATCAGATCAGCTCAATGACACCATAATATTGCATTGTCATCCTGTTCTGACCTATGTTCAAAGTTGCAAGTCTAGCTCATCGGGAAGCTAGTATAAAATCGTTTGCATTTGTCGACAAATAAATAAATTAATAAACGAGAAAGCTACCTAATAAAAACGTGGTAATAAAAACATACAGGCAGACTAATTTTATCACTACTTATCATATTAATGAGGTTATTGTAAATACTTAAAACTAAGCATAGCGATATTTTATGAACATTCATAAATAAAATAGACTGCTTTTATTTTAAATTAACCAATTTCCTATATCAGCAGTCTCCTAGTCTAAAATTCTCAGTATAAAAACGAAACGATCGAGAGCGCAAATTAAAATGACACTAAATTAAGCTAGCTCTCAAGTTCAAACTCGATTGCAATAGTGTAGCGCACGGAACGGCAACGGCGCGGTCGGCGCGCGTTTAGCCGCTTCCGAGCCATTATTTTGAATTTTTTGGCGGGAAAACAGTTTTTGGCTTATAATTTATAAAGTAAGAGGCCCAGAGATTTGAAATTTGCCTCGTGTGTGCACAAATTATAACGTATTATTTGATCTTTAAAACGAAGCGCTATCTTATACAGTTACAATAATTCACCATGTGTTAGCCCGTGTTACGTGTCACCAGCTTACACATACTTATCGGTTCGTAGCTCAAAAACCTTTTGAGTTAAATTTTTACAAATTTTTGTGCCTTATGCACAAATTCTGCACAGAATTTTGAGGTATAATTCATAACCGTAGCTTGAACAATTACGAAGATACAGCTGTGCGAGCTGGAGACCCGTGTCTCCAGCTCGCACACAGTTTTATGATCGTAGTTTCAACAGTATTTGAGTGTGATGGTTAGTTTTTTTTGTTCCTAGTGCACAAATTATGCACAAAATTTCTAGCTATAATCAAAACCCTAACCTCACTGGTTTGTCTTAACGGGCGTGTGCGAGCTGGTGACACGTGTCTCCAGCTTACACACATAAAACAACTCATAGTAACGAAAGTGTGGTGGCACAAAAATTAGGACTGAAACGTTTGAATGCACATAATATGCACAAAAATATGGCATGCTTAGAATTTCTCTATATCGAATGAGGAAGCTGTAGACATGGACACGTGTGAAAGTATTGTGCCAAACGCTTGTTAAAGAAACGGCGAGGCGCGTCCATTGTATACTACGAACTACGGGCCAACGAAGTTTCGGATGCGCTTAGATAGAGAGTTAGGCCCCATAAGCTCCGGTTTTAATAATTCGTTGCCCTTTATTTAACTGGATTTGTGAACTCTCTAACTGTATCACAGCAGAATTTATTAATCTATATAATCGAATAGCGTCCCAAGCAGTTGGTAGTTTCCACCGTCTTCTTTATTTAAGTTGAGATAAATATTAATTTGAATAGCTGACTTATCATTATCATCATCTAATGTTTGTAATCTTAATCTTTTTTTTTGCATTTAACATGGTATTGAAGATGTTACAAAATTATTACAGATCAACATGCTAGGTTTAGCATGCAATTTAATAGCTGAGTTACTTATATCTAGGATTATATAAACAACATATCAAATAATAATTACAAACAAGCACAAGATAATAAATAAAATATTAAGTAAAAAAAATATTAATGTTATCGTGATCCTGATGATGACCCTATTAATGTCCCCACTGCTGGAGCACTGGCCTTCCCTATGGGAGAAAACAGCGCAGCATGGGGAGAACGGGTCATTACAGCATAGGGAGAACGGGCCATACCCACCACGCAGGCCCAGCGCGGATTGGTGCGTGCTGACGACTGCTTATGCAGCTGGGACCAACGGCTTAACGTGCCTTCCGAAGTACGGTAACGTTATCAAATTTAATATTTTATTTTTAGTTTTTTTGCGCATACGGACATTGCGGTTTTTGAAACTAGACAATTCAATTGTCAACCTGATCTTTCACATCTTTCTTGTGCAGCGGCTTTACAATTGACAATTTTAGTAGTTCAGGAAAAGTTCCGGAAGCAAAAGACAGATTAGTCACTTTAGTAAGTACTAAGTCCGTCATTATTCTCGGAGTTTGTGTTATTTAAAGACGTAACAGCACGTCTGACTTCATTCTCTATCATAGGTTTTAGGAAGATGGAATTAAACTTTCTCAAAGTAATACTTTACGCTTGGTTGCACCCGTGAACTATGCAGAGGGACGTTGTTTGTTAGCTCAATGAAGTAACCATTATTAAAAGCACTCGCCATACCCGGTGGATGCGTGTATATTCATTGTTAACCTTTAGTTCCGTAACGTATGTACCCAATAAAACGTTTGTAAAAAATAAATTATATCATAGGAATAAACCGTTGTTCTTGTTTTTTTGTCGAATCTTATAATAGTAGAGGATCCCGGTATACAACGACCTTCACCGAGCCGGTTAATGAATGAAAATTATTTTATATCAAATTTAATGTGTTAAAAAAGATATTGCGAGTGGGTTAGCTGAAAAAATTTAGTCCAGTATACGATTAATTAAATATTTAAAAATATTTTTTTAAACATTGCACTTGTTTAGATAATAAATAAATTACATAGGTACCAATCGAAAGTATGAAGCCTATAGAATATGCAAACGTTAGGTTGACTATTTTTTTCCTGTCATAACATTGGGTAGGCAGGTGTAAACAGGCAAGTCAATATTAGTAATTTGCAACCGTCTGGTTAAATAAATAAAATTTATGTTTATATAAAGATAAGCTCATTACAAACACACACACACCAAACAAGAGCAATGTAAAAAAGAATATTTTTTTTTATATTAAATTAATCATTAAATGTACTGGACTGAAATTTTTCAGCTAACCCACTCGCGATATATTAACATTAAATTTGATATAAAATACTTTTCATCCATTAACCTTCCCGGTGAAGGTCGTTCTATACTCGGATCTTAGACTATAAAGGGAGTTTAAAAAAAATTTCAAATGAAGTAAAATAAATTCGTAATATTTGATATTTTACACTCAAATGAACTCGAAGGCTACTAAGGTAGACATTTTTTTTCAACGTTTCGTTATCTTAAAGTAACATACATAAAAATAATGGTTAAGGCCATAGTACATAATTTCGGGCATAATAAAGACGCGCCGCGCGCAACAGCTGGAATGAAACGTAATCGGGAAGTCCAATTTTCGACACTCTGGCTCCCTATTACATCGGCAACAACGGGGCCACTGATGGCTCACAAGACTGGTCCAACGTCTGTGGTTTATCTGCGTAGGCGAGTGACTTCACAAAACCCAAACAAAGTAAGCCATAGGTGAAAGCGATCGATCGTGGAGACACAGTTCACCAGAAATTATATGCGCTAATAAATTGATGGTGTCGAGCGCTGTATAATACCTACTCGATTACCTAAGCTTCTGCCCGATATAATGTTCAAACACTAATGGAGTAAAAATATTTTTTTTTACAAAGCCAATACCATTAATATTATTTTTATGTGTTTTATTTTATTGAATAACACCCGTTATTATTTTTTTTTTTTTTTTTTTATAAAAGAGGGAGGCAAACGAGCAGGCGGGTCACCTGATGGAGAGTAATCACCGCCGCCCATGGACACCCGCAAAACCAGAGGAATCGCAGACGCGTTGCCGGCCTTTAAGGGAGGAATAGGTTTAAGGAAGGAATAGGAATTGGAAAGAGGGGGGGGGGGGGGAGAGGCCTCCGGAACCCTCACTGGTCGGACGAAACACAACAGCACCAAGTGCCATTATTTCACGCCCAATATTCGTGAGAGGGTGGTATTACGCCGGGCGAGCCGGCCCAATGCGTGCTGCAACGCAGCGTGGCTCTACCACTCAAATTTATTTATTTATTTTATTTATTAATTCAAAATCCACAGCTTTTATTTATTTATTACATTTATTAACATTACTTGAAACAATGGAACTAACAGCAAATAACGGATTTACCTAAGATACCTAAATCTCTCACCATGGAGGACTATGTGATATTTGTACTATTTATTTTGTAGTTATATATTAAAGGGCTTTTTTCGAGTAAGTGATAAGTGAGTGCATTTACTAACATTAATATCGATTCTGTTTTCATTATAGTATACACTAAGTCTATTAAGGTCTTCCTGTAAACAAATGCAATTATGGACACTTCTGATTCTCATAAAAAAATTGTGTCATCTGCATACATCAGGAATCCGGAAAATTTAAAACATTTTGCACACATTACATTATGCATGTTTACATAATGCAAATGAAGCTATCAAAATATGTTCTTATAGTATGTAGTATTAGTATGTATCAGTAAACACTTTTTCAAAACATAATTTTACTCAATTAGAAGTAACAACACTTTGTTGAACGTTTGACCTAGTGTTCACTTGGAAAACAATACATTTATAGAGCATGCCGTCGCCGGCTCGTCTCCAAAACGCCAGACTGCCATCTCAGGGTGACGCAGCCATGACAAGTCAGGGAACAGCCCGCCAAAACAATGGCGGATTATTGGCGATGGACGGTTGGCGACACGCTCCACGCTCCACCAGACACTAAGCCCTGCTAATTGTAATCGATATTTTTGGGTTTTCTCACTTTTTTGCAGAAATGGTATCCCCTAGGGGCTTTTTTTTTTGATAATTGCGTATCCGTAGAAATGTACAATTTAGATATCGGTATTTCCCTATGGGAGACCAATAACGGGATAAAAAAATCATAGTGATTCCCTCCTAGAACGAAGGATAGATTTCGCTAAGGGTATTTAGGGATCAGTTTGGGATAAGGCATTTATTAGGGAATTGGGATATAGTTTAGGGAAATTTAGGGGAGAACGGAAATTTAGAATATTTAGTGCCAAAATTTTTGAGTGGACTGGTAAGTCCTAAGTTTATGTTTTAAATGAAATGGACTTAAGGTCCACTTCTAATGAATTGCGGGGCACATAGAATTGAATAAAATAAAGGGTGAAGAGGAAGAAAGAAGTAAAAATAAGGGGGAAAGAAATTTTTGGAATTTAATTTTGTAAATTGTTTAGGTTTTAGAATCTTAATTAAGTTTGATTATTTTAGAATTTGATTTTAAGTTTTAATCGAATTTGGATGTAGTTAAAATGTAGTTTTTAATGAAATTGTATTATATCAGTAAGTTAAAAGGTGTATTTAAGTTTAATTTTAATTTTAAAAGGTGTTTTTGTAGTATTGATTATATTTTAGTTAATTTAGCTTAATTTAGTTTGCAAAGTTGGTTAAGATTTACATGAATTAACTCTATATGTCAAAATTTATTGTATCTAAGTTTTAATATTGATTTTTAAGATGTTTTTGTAGTTTTACTTATATTTTAGTTAGTTAGTTTAATTTAGTTTAATAAGTTAATTAAGTCAATGAATTTAGTTTTATATGTTGAAATTTTGTTAATTATTATGTTTAAGTTTTAATTTTAATTATTTAAGATGTTTTCGCAGTTTTAGTTATAATTAATGAAGTTTTATTAGTTTAAAGTTGATAAGTTAATTTTAATGTTTTTGAATTTAAATTAGTATTATGAAGATTTGAGTCAAATTTTTGATCTAATTGCCGTAGTCGGTCTGGTTCTGCAGTCGCAGAACCATCGACTTTATACGGGGACATTCTTTATTGTTGGTAGCGTTGTGGTTAGTGTTCACCCTAGTGCCCATGCGCAGGTTGTGCGCAGAGCAGTTATAGCACTTAGCCTGGTCGGTCTTGGATGGGCACTCGGTTATTCGGTGCCCCAGGCTAACGCAATGGGCACAGGGCTTTTTGTCCGACTTACATTTCGCTTTAGTATGTCCATATTGTAGGCACTGATGGCACTGCACGAATCTGCTGAAGTCTTCAACGTGAACCCTGTTATGATCCACGTTGAGTTTCCCAAGAGCTAGGATAACCTTCCTCATCTCGGGGGTGACCTCCACAACAGCATTGTACAATGCCGGGTTTTTGTTCGAGGACAAGAAGCATATGCGGGACAGCTCGACGTCATTTTGCGTCACGTGGACCTCCACTAATTCCTCGCGGGTAACATCCTTCGATATTCCCTTGAGGATTAGGAGCGGTGGTCGTCGCTTCGCCCGTTCGGCGGCGAAATTAGAATGCTGCTATGACGGGCTATAGTCTCTTCGCATTGCTCCTTGTTCTCGAACTCGACCCTGAGTTTGGCATTAGGGATCGGCAGTATCTTCACTGGCGCGTATTTATGTTTCCGGAAGGATATCTCTTTCTTCCAGAGAGACATCACTTCCGGAGGCTTCAGCGTACAGTCGAATGAAGTTACTATTAGAGCTGGGTAGGTTTCGGGGGCTGGCGGAAGGGATTTGGCGGTGACACTTGCGTAGGTAGGGGTAAGGGTAGGGGTAATTTAGGGAGCAATTTGGGGTTCAGACATTGAGCTGCTGGCCAGCGGATGTTGCTGCTGGTCCTCGAGCGCGGCGGTCAACATGTTCCCGGAGAGGCGTACCAGGTCCTCGAGCCTTTCGTCCTGTTTAAGGAGCTCATCCACCTTTTGCGTGACTTCACGCCGGACCTCTAACGCCATCTCATTCTGCATGCTGATCACCGCGTTCATGCCGTTATCCAATTTGTCACTCAGCTCGCGCACGCTGTGGTCGCTATGGTGTTCCGGAAGACAAATTGTAGGCAGTAGGTCGAGACAAATCTCAATCTCACTCGCTGCGTCTACGATGAGCTCTTTATGAGCCTTAATGACGGACTTCCCCGCAGTCACCGCCCTCCTGATCTGGAAGCAAAGATGGCCGACCACTTCCATGAACGTCGGCACATCTTTTACTTTCTCCTGCCTCTGACTGATCAGGATGGGCGTAGCACTGCGTTCTATCTCAAATTTATTGAAAAATCTAAAAAAAAATTAAAGTCAATTTATGAAAAGTTTTGATATAAAAATTTTGTCCAAAATTTATTTTTATGTGTTTTTAGGTCTATTTAAGGTTTTAAGTAAATGATTTTAATTTTTTGAGTTTTTTGCCGAAAATTCTTCTTTTTGGACTTTTTTGTTTTTGGGTGAAATTTAAATTTTTTCCGGCATTAGCACTGATAATTTTAAAAAAGCGTATATTAAGAACTTAGTGAATATGGGGTATTTTGTTCTAAGAAATTTAAGAGTTTGAGCCTTAACTTGACTTCGGTCGGGCTCAGTAGAATGCGTTGGGAGAGGCCTATCCCAACTAACAAAAATTATTCTTATAATGGCTTACATTGCCAAAATTAATAGCTTTTTAATAGCCGTATCTTATAAACCTGCGTTTGAGCACAAATTATAAGGACAATAACTTTATACCCACCTTATAGTGGATTTATCGTTAGCTTTTTCTTCTTATACGTGTTTTATTATGGCCAAGGGAGTAAAATTTATACCAGTAAAGCAAAGTATTTTATATAGCTGTTTGCCCCTGTGTGTCTCTGTAATAAGTATTAGGGATAGTGATTTACATTATCGTAAAATTAAAGTGACAGCGTCAACCATTTTATTGACAAGAACAGTAAGTTTGTACGTTACTGTTTTGTTCATAATTTAATTCTTATTTCTTTTGCAGGATAATAACATTTTACGGCTGATAAAGCCGAAGTAATAGAACTGTAATGTGTCCCAACATATTAAAACAAGAAATTAAGAAAACGCAGTAATATAAGTAATAGACTTCTTTCAGTCTTTTATGTAGGTAATTCAGCAGCCAGCTATCAATACGCGCCTAACCGTCTAATTACGTGCTGTAATATTTTTTATAACACATTTGCTCGTAAAGTGGCTCTTATTACACCGATTTCAGCATCGTAATGTAGCTTATTACACACTAGTGCGGTAATGTAAAATTAGTAATAACACACTAGTGCGGTAATGTAAAATTAGTAATAATTTGCATCTATGGACAACACAGACCACGCCCACACAGTCCACGCTTCAGCAAGAAACAACTGCACAGTCTGCACACATGCTTAGATGGTGAGCCTTTAGCCCGTTAGTCGCTTTTACGACACCCAAGAAAAAAAAGGGGTGGGTACTTATTATTATTTTGAAGAGCCAATCACCGCTCTATGCTGTTAGATGTATGTGCAGTCTTTAGTCCGTTAGTCGCCTTTTACGACACCGAAGAGAAAGGAGGGGTTTAGTAGTATTATTTTGATGAGCCCATCGCCGTTCTATGCTGTTGAATGTATGTGCAGTCTTTAGTCCGTTAGTCGCCTTTTACGACACCGAAGGGAAGAAAGGGGTTGGCAGTATTATTTCGATGAGCCCATTGCCGTTCTATGCTGTAGGTTGTATGTGCAGTATTTAGTCCGTTAGTCGCCATTTACGACACCCAAGGGGTTTGATGGAAAGACTTCCTACCTTTCACATACCTATATTTTGTCGATTCAAACAGCGGCTTCTTGTTCAATAATTACTTTGAAAGTTTAAAAATAAATATGTCTAGTTTTAGTAATGAAGAACTAAACTTCAGTCTACACCACCGGAAATAATAAGTGAAGCACAAAATGTTATTGACAGCCTATTACATCTAAGTCCAAAGAAAAATATGTTGGCTTACCAAAAATTATACACTAGAAAAACAACAAAAACACGCAGTCATTTTCAGAAAATGTGTTTTCCTCGCAAATATGTTATAAAACGTCGTATGACATACGTGCGCTTTGATAATTACAGCCTCTGCTTTCTTGTAGCCCTCGCCTACGGCTCGGGCAAGCAATATCGCCTCTGCTGTAATTTTCAACTTACCGCACTAATATCATAATGTACTATTATAACACTTTTGCTCGTAAAGAAGCTCTTATTACACCGATTTCAGTATCGTAATGTAATAAGTTTCGCACTAGTGCGGTAATGTAATTTGAAAATTAGTTATCATTTGAATCTATGGACAACATAGGCCTTTAGCCCGTTAGTACCAAGGGAAGAGAGGGGTTGGTAGTATTATTTTGATGAGCCCATCGCCACTCTATGCTGTTGGATGTATGTGCAGTCTTTAGTCCGTTAGTCTCCTTTTACGACACCCAATGGAAGAGAGGGGTTGGTAGTATTATTTTGATGAGCCCATCGCCGCTGTATGCTGTTGGATGTATGTGCAGTCTTTAGTCCGTTAGTCGCCTTTTACGACACCGAAGGGAAGAGAGGGGTTTGTGGTATTATTTTGATGAGCCCATCGCCGCCCTATGCTGTTGGATGTATATGCAGTATTTAGTCCGTTAGTCGCCTTTTACGACAACCAAGGGAAGAAAGGGGTTGGTAGTATTATTTTGATGAGCCCATCGCCGCTCTATGCTGTTGGATGTATGTGCAATCTTTAGTCCGTTAGTCGCCTTTTCGGACTTTTTTTCCTCACAAATATGTTATAAAACGTCGTATGGCATACGTGCGCTTTGATAATTACAGCCTCTGCTTTCTTGTAGCCCTCGCCTACGGCTCGGGCCAGCAATATCGCCTCGGCTGTAATTTTCATCTTACCGCACTTATATCATAATGTACTATTATAACACATTTGCTCGTAAAGTGGCTCTTATTACACCGATTTCAGCATCGTAATGTAGCTTATTACACACTAGTGCGGTAATGTAAAATTAGTAATAAAGCACTAGTGCGGTAATGTAAAATTAGTAATAATTTGAATCTATGGACAACACAGACCACGCCCACACAGTCCGCGCTTCAGCAAGAAACAACTGCACAGTCTGCACAAGTGCTTAGATGGTGAGCCTTTAGTCCGTTAGTCGCTTTTACGACACCTAAGAGAAGAGAGGGGTTGGTACCTATTATTATTTTGAAGAGCCCATCACCGCTCTAAGCTGTTGAATGTATGTGCAGTCTTTAGTCCGTTAGTCGCCTTTTACGGCACCGAAGGGAAGAAAGGGGTTGGGAGTATTATTTTGATGAGCCCATCGCCGTTCTGTGTTGTTAAATGAATGTGCAGTCTTTAGTCCGTTAGTCGCCTTTTACGACACCCAAGGGATTGGATGGAAAGACTTCCTACCTTTCACATACCTTTATTTTGTCGATTCAAATAGCGGCTTCTTGTTCAATAATTACTTTGAAAGTTTAAAAATAAATATGTCTAGTTTTAGTAATGAAGAACTAAACTTACAGTCTACACCACCGGGAAATAATAAGTGAAGCACAAAATGTTATTGACAGCCTATTACCACCTAAGTCCAAAGAAAAATACATGTTGGCTTACCAAAAATTATACACTAGAAAAGCAACAAAAACACGCAGTCATTTTCAGAAAATGTGCAAATATGTTATAAAACGTCGTATGACATACGTGCGCTTTGATAATTGCAGCCTCTGCTTTCTTGTAGCCCTCGCCTACGGCTCGGGCTAGCAATATCGCCTCTGCTGTAATTTTCAACTTACCGCACTAATATCATAATGTACTATAAATAAATCGCTAAAAGTTATATGAAGGTAATATTGATTTTTACTGCCCGGTCTTTTATATCCCTACACCAAAATTTCAATGGACTTAGTAGGGCGACGGAACCTGTGGCTGTTTTTTGTAACAGCTAGATAATTTCAACCATGATGGACTATGTTTTTGTAAAGTTATATAGAATAGAACACTCGAATGTAGTTATCTAGAGAATAACGCTCTTATAAATAATATGTAATCGAATATGGTTTGCATTCATTCTTATAAATACTATATAAAATGCTTTTACTCTTTTGTCATATAGACATCTCATAAAAAGTTCCTATAAATTAAAAAGCAATATAGTTACTCTGTGCATTGCTTTTATAAGAATAATTGACCCTATTAGAAACCTTTACATAGCTTTTGAATATTATAAGGCTAAAAAGCCTTATAACTAGCTCCTACAAGAATACCACATTTTGAACCCATATTATGGCAATATTATTTGGGTTTATTACCGTTTACCCAACTAAATTACAAGAATAATGGTAGTATTAGTTAAATCTTCTTATAATGTACCATTACAAGGTTAATTGACATATTTATTGCTATTTAATACAATTATAAGAGTATGGACCTTATTCATTAATTTTATAAGGGCATATTGTTAGTTGGGATGTCCAGTAGTAGACTGACACAGGCCGATATGATGATGATGATGGTTAACCTAACCTAACCTACAGACAGACTGTAGTAGTGCATACTTGACTTTTCTGTATAGCCCCCTAAAACCCCCACTAAGCAACATTTAGATCAAATGAAAATTCGATCAAACATCTATTAAATCTTGTGAATATTATACTTGTTAAATAACAGCGTAACCGTTGTTAAATTAAGCAAATGTTTTGTGAACCAAAATTTAATGATTACCTATACAAAACGTCTGAGTGAAATTATACCAAACGTTGTTATAGTCCAATCAACGGGGCTTTTGTAACCCGAAAAATTCCTCTGCCTCTGTAATTTGGCATGTGTTGAAGTTAGGTAATACAGATTACAGATGTACAATAATCCAACAAAATTTGTTACGAGAAGTTAGGTATTTTTACCAAAACATGAAAATCGCTTATAACTCTCTGTGAATATTTCCTCAGACTGAAATTCTTTCTGTATACGTACGTATGTACTAGTTAGAATAAGTGTGTCAAAGAATCCAAGATTTTTTCCATTTCAGAGAACCCCAAACTTTTACTTTTAACATTTTCCACTATAACTTCCACTGAAAAATTGCTCCGTCCATTTTTATTTTTTAATATGTTTTTATATCATTAAATACACAGCTTTGTTTAGTAATCCAATAAATTTTCCATTTCAAACATATTTTTTTGGTTTTTGCTTAATAACGTATTGAGAAAAATTTCTCCGTCCATTTTTGTACCTTTAATAGTCATATTATTTTATATTTAAACAGATTTAACAATAATCCAACAAATTTTCCAACGATTACTATTTTTTACGAAATTATTATGTTCGCTGATTTATTTTGACCGCTCGGAGCTGCGTTGCCCGCACTTGCCAGGCAACTTTTTACCTTATACGCACAGCACAGAGAATATACACAATGTTAATAAATTAGCTTTTAAAAGGAATATTTATTACTGTTCTATTCAATTAGGTATTGTTTACACCAAACGGATTATCTATCCGCCGCGGACTGTGAGCGTTCGTTACGTAGTTTATCGTTTTTCCATATATATTTAACTTCTCGTTCACACCGAAAACGGACTATAGGTGTACGCTATTACGTAGTGCGTAGTCGCCAAAGACATTTTGGTAGTCGCTGACTCTCGGAGACCGATTTTTGAACTACGCGTCTATACACGGCGGACGCGGATTGGCTACGTAGCCAAACGTAACAGCGTATTAGCACAGAATAATACATAAGCAGAAAAGAAGCCACTCTCAATCAAATTTTGGACTGACATCAGTTTAACTGATGGGAAAACCTGATCGTCAGTGGCCACGCAGTACGCAGTACGCTATAGCGTATTGAAGGTTTGGTGTGACCGCATACAGCAGACTGAGTTCACGATCAACACTGGGGCTGACAGTGAGCATACTCATAGTCCGCGGCGGACAATCCGTTTGGTGTGAACAATGCCTAGTAAATATTTTGCAAATAAATTCCTCTATTTAATGATTCATGAGGTAAAGGGTTAATATATTATATTACCCTGGTTAAACACCGTTCCTTGCACAAATAGTACATAACGGCAACGCCCGCCGCCTCATGTCATGTGGCTCCGCCGCTGCGCGAGCGCCCCCCCACGCCGCCGCCGCACCCCTCATCACACCCGCCGCGCCGCGACCGGTCGTTTCGTCTTTAGCTTGCTAAGCGCGCCGGCAATGCTTATTAGCTATTATTATTTGTATACCAAAAAAAAAATGTGTATACAATACATACAGAGGTAGGTACCAAAAGTAGGGCCAATTTAATAGATCACATTCTACAGCTGTCAGTCTTTAGTCTTATTAGTTTATTACCGCTTGTCTAACTGAAAGTAAGTAAGTAATAAAGATGACTATAGGTACTTACGTTTTTTAAAGGTAGGTACCTAATACAGCTTGTCTAACTAACTGTGAAAGTAATTTTAAGATGACTGTAGACCAGTACGTTCTGTAAAAAAAAAAATTGGAACCAAAAAATAATATTTGTGGTTATACCTACCTAGTCGATTATATTGATGTTAGTTACCTACCTGCAGCTTGTTTAAAAAAAAAATGAAAATCAAATAAAAATAGTGTAAGTAATTACTTAGGTATCTTTTATTTAGTATTTTATTTAGAAATACCTACCATTGTCTTTAAACTCTTGAAACTCTAATGCCAAGTCCGCACGCTTGGCACTTTCCGCAAACTCCAAACCTCAACAAACGTTTGGATTGATTTGAGGAAATAAACGTCCGCCATCCACACGCTTGTGAGTGTGTTAGTTTGTTTCATTGATGTAAACGCGTAAAGGAACACACCGCGAAGCAAGTTTGTGCGCACTCAGGTGCAGTCCATCCATGGGCTGCATGCACTGCACCTCGTTTAGTCGCTTCCGAGCGATTGCGGTGACATGTCGTTAATCGTATCACAAAGAAAAAAATAAAAATGCCTACTTGTGCACTCAAAAGTTGTTACAATCACTCGAGGAACACAGAAAGAAGTCTAGGTGTAACGTTTCATTGGTAAGTACACGAAACACTACTCGTTTTAACTTAAAAATAAAATATTTTCAACATCTACCAACACGAAACCATATCGCCGCCATTTTTTGAACGCAAGTCATAGACTATAAAAACAAACTGCGCAAATGAGTTTCTGCCTATTATGTCTAATTTGGTTTTACTGTGAAAAAAATATTTGCTATTATTTTATAATACGCATAAGATCATGAGTATGACTCGACGACTGGCAATTTAGATTACGTGATATTATTGTAAAAATATGAATGAAATGAAACAATCAAAAAATATTTATTTCAAATTGGAACGCATTGACACTCAATACTGAATTTTACTTCAAAATCACAAAACACGATAGTGAACTAAACTTATGTTTTAAACCATTTAAGAAAACCCCATATTACCTAATCAAATAACTTTTAGGGCCATAGTAGCCAGATAAGCAACATACACAAATGACAGGAAGAAAATTCTAAATTAATAAAAAAACACCAATCAATTAATTAAGGGATGAATTATATTAGAGCGAGCCGTGCACGGGGCGTGCCCCGTCCGGGCCCAGACGGCGCACCGATTTGAGGCGTTGCATACATTTTGTATGAAGCAGTTCATATTACACAGTGCATGATCCGTGCCCCGTCCGAGCCCGGACACGGACGGGACACGGCCCGCTCTAATAAAAATACAAAATGTATGCTTTAAAGTCAGTGGCCCGTCCGGGCCCGGCCAGGGCACGCCCCGTGCACGGCCCGCTCTAATATAATTCATCCCTTACTATAAATTATTATGTAACATGTGCCTAATTTAGGGTTATTTTATTGGTGTTTTTTTCTACAAGCTTACTCTTTTAGTAGTCAACAAAACAGAAAAAGTGGATTAGATACGTCAAAATAGTCAACGACATCGTCACAAAAAAAGAAATGCTTTTATAAGCATCTGAGCAAAAAAACGGCACGGCAGTACCATCCTTTTCTCGAAGCAGTTCAGGCCATTTTCGACCCCCTATAACTTCGTTGTGGATAAAAGTAGAGGGCTGAATTCTTAGTAACCAAACAGACATTGTATAAACACGGTATATTTCAAATTTCATTCAATTTGAACAGTAGATTAAGAATTAGACAAAGTTTCTTAATTTTGTCACTCATTGACTGACCGATTATGAAAACTCGAAGGCACTTCTAGCAGACATTAAAGCTTCAAATTTAAAATACAATTAGTGTTTAGTATATAAATCAAGGAAAAACAAAATATTTTACAATTTCTGTTCAGTTCTCTAGATACACCAACTGCATAAATAACTTTGTAATCCCATATAAATACATAGGATTACAAAGTTACATTTGCAGTGAATGAATCAGTGTATCTGTATATTATTATGTATACTATAATATAATGGAATATCCGGTGTTTTAGTATAGTATTCAAGAAGTAGAAGGAAAGCAAAGTAAAGGTACCGGTAAAAAAAAGAAATGAGATGCCATCAAAACATACTTGTAAAAAACCAAGTCTCACACGCAACTCAGTTCTTCTACCGTAAAAAGTTGTGAGATCCATGTAATACGTAAAAAGTTGTGAGATCCATGTAATACCTTATTAATATATACCTATAGACATCTACATAATGATTGAAAAAGAAAAAGATTTTATAATATTATTATATAAAAGTTTTAGCTAATAAATTATTTACTTATTTTTTTAGCATTAATTTACTAATTTTAAAATATTACAATTAACAAAATTCAATAAAACATTAAAACAAACTACATATTGATTTGTATATTTTTAACAATATTCTCCTACAACACGATAAAACTATATGAATAGTGTGTCGCATTTGTGTGCTCGGACTTATTCTATAACAACCAAGCCCCCTCCCCAACGTATCACGTGATGCCCGCTGTCATCTAGCTGAGCACAATCTTTGTATTGGACGTGTACTCTAGTTTATTGTACCTCAATGGTTTGTTTGCACAAACGAAACAAGTATTCACAGACGATCGAACTTGGTGCGATCCGCACCAGCGAACTGTACGGTGCGCTTACACAACAGACGAGCGTACCGGACTCCGAACCGTCCAGTCTGTGCTAGCATTGCGTGAACACGTCTCGACATGCCGCCTATTCTATAAAAACAGGCCAAAATTGCATTAGTTGTGGCAACTATCGTTGCTACATTACATACCAAAATAAAAGGTGAAAGTAAGGGCAAAATTTTATCTCAGAACAGAGAAGTCATATGAATTCCATTAAAGATCTCGATGATAAAGATTTTCGTAAGTATATATCTTCGAATGAGTTACGAAGCATTCATTGAATTGTTGGATTTTGTGTAATAGTCGCAAGGGGATAATATGTCTTCATTTTTCTAAAAGTATTTGAAATGCTTGATTGCGTGCATCTGATGTCTTTTTGGCGTTGCTCCGAACCGAATCTATGTCTGAGAACACGTAGCGACGTATTGCGCGTACGGTGGCACTTTATAAATAAATAAATAAACTTTTCTACACTCACACCAATTATCTAGCCCAAGAGAAGCTTCGTTATGAAACTCGTTAAATGGTTACTAGACAACGGATAAACATACTTAAAATACTTAAATACATACTTATTATACATAGAAAACCGTCACGCGATCCAATATGGTTAGTTCGGAGCGCACTATGTTCGTGGTCCGGCCCCAACTAAGTTCGATCATCTGTGAATACTTTGAGTAAACGTGTGGACGTGGACGCATCGCAAGCGCTTGCGGAAAATTGCCTTTGATTTGTGATAAAAAACCGACACTCGATGGATCGGCTACAAGCGCTTGCCAACCTACGCAAACCAAACCAATCGCTCTATCCACACGTTTGAATTTGTGACGGCTTGTTGAGGTTTGCCAAGCGTGTGGACGCGGCATAATAACGGTGGCTGGCCACCAAACAATAGTGCGTGGCAAAGCAGGTAGGCTACTCTTGAAACAGAATTGCATTAATCAATTTCCAATCACAAATCTAAAAATGTCAAATGGCACTTTTGTAAGCGACAATAGCGCCACATTGGAATTAAATTGCGTGGAAATTGATTGAATAAATTATTATCGAGATGGGCGTTCCGGAATTATCTTTACTTATCCCAATATCGATACATATAAAACGCATTAGAATTGTATTAAGATTGCGTTTGCGTTCGAGAGTAACCCCCCAGCTCCGAGCAAGCGGTCAAGTGAAGGTCAACCCTTTAATCTCTTTAAGTAGTAGGTGTCTTCCTAAACATTATTTTACGTACCTACTTACTTTTTGACCTTTTTTGCATATTGTACAGTATCAAACGTTTATTTGAAACGCATTAGGTAATAAATATTCCTTTTAAAAGCTAATTTCTTAGCGCCTCGTTGTTACAACGTTGTATATATTCTCTGTGCCGTGCGTATAAGATAAAAAATTGCCTGGCAAGTGCGGGCAACGCAGCTCCGAGCGGTCAAGATAAATCAGCGAACATAATAATTTCGTAAAAAATACTAATCGTTGGAAAATTTGTTGGATTATTGTTAAATCTGTTTAAATATAAAATAATATAACTATTAAAGGTACAAAAATGGACGGAGCAATTTTTCTCAATACGTTATTAAGCAAAAATCAAAAAAATATGTTTGAAATGGAAAATTTATTGGATTACTAAACAAAGCTGTGTATTTAATGATATAAAAACATATTAAATAATAAAAATGAACGGAGCAATTTTTCAGTAGAATTTATAGTGGAAAATGTTAAAAGTTAAAATTTGGGGTTCTCTGAAATGGAAAAAATGTTGGATTCTTTGACACACTTATTCTAACTAGTACATACGTACGTATACAGAAATAATTTCAGCCTGAGGAAATATTCACAGAGAGTTATAAGCGATTTTCATGTTTTGGTAAAAATACCTAACTTCTCGTAGCAAATTTTGTTGGATTATGTAATCTGTATTACCTAACTTCAACACATGCCAAATTTCAGAGGCAGAGGAATTTTTCGGAAGTCTCCATACAACAAATGTCCTCGTTGATTGGACTAAAGGGAGAACCGTGCAAGCATATGCATGTAGGTACAATATGTAAGTACTACATATTACCACTCACTTCGTCAGTTAAGTTCACACAGATGTTTGTTTTACGAAATCAATCGACCTCTTCGGATTGGAAAAGCCAGTCAAATCAAGTAACCTTTACAAAAAAATAACCCTTAAAATGTTGGTACTAAAGTCATAATTATAATAAATGCCGTGGCATTTGTCGTGACAGGCGGTCATCTAAACAAATTAACCAAAACTCTATTCGACTTTTTGTTGGCGCGAGTTTGGATCCAATAATCCAACGCGTGCGCGAATGACGCCCCTGCTCTTTAAGCTTTTCTGGTCAATACTATGAAAGATGCTTTTTGGGCTTATGTAGTAAAACGCAAAGACGGGATGGTAAACGAAAAGCCATTTTACATAAGAACGGAAAAATTGTAACTATCAGATATATCAAGCCTTTTTTATACAGGAGAACAAATTATCTCAATGATAATTGTGAGATTGAATAAGTATCAGACATTATTGACGTGTACCCTGGTTACGGGGCGCTTTATCACCCTATTGATGTCCTCCACAAGTATACGGCAGTTCGCAGACTAATTATGGTGAGAATTGACTTACATTCCTCGAATTTTAAGGGTGATTAGTAGAAAGGCATGTTTATAATTTGGAGCTTATTCTGTAAAATACACATAGATAGTATTGAAGGCATTCAGAAAAAGTGTTTATACGATTTCTATCTTATAGCTTTCGTTTAGGCAGGTCTCTTCATTCTTACGAACTTCGAATGATTAAGTTCGGTGTTATTTCACTTGCGGTCCGTCGAGAACGTATGATTTAATTTATTTGTTTAATTTGCACTCAATAATCGATTCCCTTGAATTGCTTTCTTTAATTCAATTAAATACTTTGTATCGAACCATTGTACTAAATGTCTATAAAAATAATATACATCATATTACAATCCCATTGTCAGAATGTGCTGTCTATACAATAAACTGGTTGCACTTAATAATAACATCGACATATTTTCCATGAAAATACATAAATTTAAAAAAAAATCCGGGAAATTCTCGGCTCGGCATCTCCCACTATCATAAAGTTGTCAACATTTACCTAGAATAAGATTTCGATTTGTTTTATTTTTATTATTCAAAATTCTACGTATATAATTAGTTTTTAATTAGATATAGTTTTAGATTAGGTAAACTTTAAAATGGACGCTTATTATGTTGTATACACATGATTTAGATAGATTTAGCTCTTATACTATTTATCATGCTTTTTTGTTATTTTTTAATTTCTATCTGTTTTGTGTATCTAATAAATAAATAAAATAAATAAATATAACAGCAATTTCATACGTCACTAGGATTTCCATCGTTCTTTATTATAATAGTAGGTATATGGGTATAGGAAATGGTAGCACCGCTAAAAGCTAAACTCTTAATTAAGCCCAATAAAAGTCGGAGGATACACACTAAGCTGTGTAGCATGAATTATTGACGGCCGCCTCCTCCTTGCCAATGCTAACATCGGAACTGATTCCATAAAAACTCCTTGGTGCGTAATTGCGTAACGCGTGGCCCGTTGCTGTAGGTCGCGCGCGGCTACGCAATGCGCGCGCCGCGCTCGTAGACACCTCCGTAGCGCCGCGGCACGCCACGCGCACATATTAGTGTAATGTAGAGATGGACACTTGAAAAAAACATCGATTCTTTTTTCGATGTAATACATCGCTCTGTTGCAACGATGTTGATACGATGTATTGAGAAATACATCGATGTTTCCAAAACATCGATTGTTTTTCTCAATCGGCTTGTTTAGGCAGTAAGGTGATTTAAAAACTACACTAGTGTTTGTTAGATCACTGGTCTAATAGCCCACAAGAAACTGAAGCCGAAACCAAAAAAAAATTAGGTATATGGAAAAATATTTATTAAAAAATCAAAGGACAATGCACACGGCCCATACATTTGAAAACCTGACAATGAGATAGCTAAACAACTTTTTATACCACTTTTCTTTCAATTAATCAACCACAACACATATTTATTAATAAAAAAGATATTAACAAGACTATAAGTACGTGAGTTTTATTAAAATAAAAATAGCGAATCGGACCATCTCACACAACAGTGACAGAAAGAGCTGACAACTGACAAGTCAGAAAGACTTTTGTTCGATCAATTGATAATGATGAATTATTGTGTTAATAACTATTCATAAAACGTTAAGCGGATAACTTTTTTTAAAAAGGAGACCTAGAATTTAGTTTTAACGTTATCAGATAAAGAGGCGAAAAAGTTCGAAACGTTTTAGTGGCAGAATGCGTTCAAAAACCTAGAATTCGTAGCTACAATAGGAAAATAAAACTTAGTACTGTTTTTTCCTGAAACTGAAACTATAAAAGCATGTTTAGATTTAGTGAATTAGTAAAATGCATTCTCAAAACAAAACAGGTCCAAAATGGGCATTGTCCTTTACAAATCCCAATATTTCTTTTCAATGCTATGTAAAACCAAATGTTTACTTAATATTTTTCACTAAAATCAGTTTTTTTAAATAAAAGCTGGCCGTGGTGTCATATTCTGCGTATCCGATACATCGAATAAAAAAAATCGTATATTCGATATTTGAGTATTAACAATACATCGGTTCAATACGATGTATCGTGACAATACATCGAGTATTTAAAATACATCGATGTATATCGTCCATCGCTAGTGTAATGGCACACACAGGGACACAGCTTTTAGAAAGGCTTTCAAAAACAACATTAGCCCATAAGCGTCCCACTGCTGGGCGCAGGTTTTCCCACACGGACAAAAGCACATGGGGAGACTGCAAATTGGGAGATATTACCACGCTGGCACAATGCGGGTTGGGTGTTAAAGTGTTATATAACATTTTGTTTTAAAGCAGTAATGATTTTAGAAAATAGAGCTTTAAAATAGAAATTCATAATTGAAAAATCACTTACGTTCACCATTCTACTTTCGCTATAGTAGAGCTCATGCCCAACAGTGGAGGTATTTATGTACTAACAACGATGCCTCAGTCCAAACACTCCGTCTTTCCTTTTCAAATAAGTAAGTAAAAAAACTTGTTACAACACGCCCGCACCGAATAGGCGACTGTACAAAGCAATCATGTCATTAGTCGCGAAATACTAACAAAGATCCAACCACAACATTTGCGTAGCTGTCGGCCACTCGACCTGGATAAAGGTCAGCGAAACGACGACGTCTTGCTCGAACTAATAGATGTTTTTCATTGACCAATTAGGCAGTCGCCATGACAACGTTACGGCCAAGGGAATACCGGAGCAATATTATGCTTTTTATCTGGTAAAATGGCGCGAACGACGCGGTACACTTTTCTTTGTTACGCCAATCGAAGACAGGGAAATCCCGCAGCTTGCAGCCTCCAGTGAAGCATCACTTCATGCCATCGCTGTTAACTTTTACCCTGTACTTATCCAGTTTAACCTACTATTTAGTTTCATTCCGACGATACGGTTACTCTCTTTGCCACTTAACGCCTTTATAGCGTAACCTAAAATAATATTGCATTACATTCATTGCATTCATAATATGAAATGTATGTGCAAATAAATTCTTATTAATTTTAATAATGCAATGTATTGATACTGCTGCAAATATTAAAGTATAATTAAAAACATGAGCTATGAGAGAGGAATGTATCATGGCAGTTTTCACATGATTCAACAGTGTGACCACGTGTGTAAGCTCTTTATAGGGCAGGTCCGTTGCAGAGCCGGATGTTGGTAAAAGCCTCTCTCGGCGCGGCCGGTGGTCGGCTAGGTGACTCAAGCTTTCCGCGAAGTGCATCGAGAATGCGGCCGGCACCCCGCACTACAGATAGACCATGCCCTTTGTGGGATGCTTTAAATCGTATGATGCATACTATACAATTTTTTTCTTTCTAATTATATAAATACATAAAATCACGACTATTATCCCCGAAGGGTTAGTCAGAGACTAGGCAATGAGGACTGCAAAATCTGTCCTCTACCATAGACCACTTTTCACCAAATAGCGACTGAACATGTGCTCAGCGTGACAGGCGATGAGCCCGTCGCCGCTCTATGCTGTTGATGTCTAAGTGCGGTCTTTAGTTCGTCAGTCGCCTTTACGACACTTAAGGGAAGAGAGGGGATGGTATTATTCTTTCACCGCTACGCGACACGGTATCATTATTGCCCTGCCAACATTCGACAGTAATATGATCGGTCGCGTTTTGTATTTCGATCGCATTGTAATTAATGTAAGCTACAGACATTAAAGAAAACGGTATAATATTCATAACGTGGATGCTCGCTACCGCCAGATTAGGTATTGTATTGCCCAGTATAGCTAACTAAGCTGGTGTTTTGAATTATAATAGTTTTAAAAACACATTTTTATAGAACGTTTATAATATGTAAAAGTACCTATACTGGTCGATATTGGCTCAAATAAAACTATTATTTCTATTTTCTGTTTTACTACCGATTTGTGTTCATAATAATCACTCTTCCTAATTTTTGTCTTAATACTTTATTTGTTCATAAATTTTTATTACTACTATCGGAACTCATAACAGACAGTTATCATATATTTTTATTTATACTGCCATTACTAAGAACAATCTCAAACTCATAATCTTTTTTTCATAATTGTTTCCTTCATAACAGTCAATTATCATAATTTTCTTTTTAATAATGTCATTACTAAGAAAATATTTAACTTCATAATATTGTTTTTAATACATATACAATTATGATTAAGAAATAGGGGGGGCGAGGGGCCTGCGGCCCCCCTCCTTTAGTTGTCAAAAGTCTAACCTAACCTGGTACAGACCTATTATAGTTTTGCATACTTAATTTTTTCTTTATAGCGAGGGGCCTCAGGTCCCCCGATCGCCCCCGATCAGGGGGGCAGCCCCCCTGCACCCCCCGGCATGTAAGCAAGCACGAAGCTTGCAGCATGCACACAAAATTGAGGCTTGCATGCAGGCATGCAGCATGCAAGCAAGCGTGCAACGTGCAAACAAGCATGTAAGCAAGAATGGAGCATGCAAGCAAACATGCAGCATGCATCCAGGCATGCATACAAGCATGCAGTATTCCAAAAAACAAACAATTATTCAAATTACAAAGTTATTTGTCACAAGTCTAAATAACCTAACTAACGGAACTTTAGTTTTGCATACTTAACTTTGTCTTTATAGCGGGTGGCTCATAAAAACACTTAAGATCAAGAAATATATGAAAACAAATATTAGTATAAAACCAATTTATGAATATTGGCATTATGTATTAGAATGAAATGAATAAGAGTTTGGATCGTTAGTTTAAGAAAATATGTGAAAAAAAATATTAGTAAAAACAAGGTGTATGATTAAAGATAAAGATATTATGAATTCTGATGATTATGGGTTGCGATCGTTAGTATTTAATATTTTTATGAAGAGTGATCATTATGATGTAAAATGGTATAAGAAATATATTCGGACTTCCGTTATTAGGACTTAAAAAGTTATGTGAAAAAATGCGCACCCACCTATACTAGACGTCATCTGGTCTAATCTCATGCATAACTATTTAATTTATTTTATCGCAATTGCACTTTAATCAACACGAAGTTTAATTCGTTTGGAATTAATTTATCCACCATCGCCCTGTTTTGAAAAAGCAGACTCGTTTAAAGAATTAACGGCACGCCCATCTTTGGCAGCGTCGTAGGTACTCTCTGTCTGGTAGATAATATCATAGCTGTCAGGAATGAGGTGCCGACGCCGGGACGTTCCCGGAACACCACCTAATTATCCCACCGCCGCGCCGCGCCCGCCGCGCTCTCGGGGCGGTGGGGACCGCGTGAAAGCAATTTGAGGAAAACCAAACCAATGCAACATAGGCGGCACTTAAAAAGATTTTTTAATTCGCAAAACCATTATCGAAAGTTCCGAATCGTTTCGTAGAACCTCCGAAACGCATTGTGTGGGGTCACTGCCCCGTCTCCTATCGAAAGGGATGCTGCCGTCAGAATGAATGGCTAATACATTATGTATGAGTTTATGGGTCTAACCGTGATTTAATGGTTCCTGGAAGCCGTTCCGGCGGAGATGCAGTTTTTTAAGATTAATGCATCTTCAGATCCTTAGTTCGATGATTGGAATGACGATAAAATCCAGCTTTAATGCTGGCCTGCTAAGGGAGGAATGCAAAGTCGTAAACTGTATGAAGCTAAAAAATAAAGGAACTACGGTAATTCAGTTTAATATTTTTTAACCTTAACTAACTTATTAAGTGTGGCTCAATGACAAAATAACCAAAGAATGACTATGCTTAGTGCTCTGAATTATACCGTAAATCAAATGACCAGCCTGCGTCCCACTGCTGGGAATAGGTTTCCCACATGGACAACATTAGATGGGGAGGTTGGGCCACCACAACCCACCACGCGGCGCTGGCCTAATGCGTATGGTGGGTTCTGAATTATATTATTAAACTTCCGAATTTTCATGCTTTACTTTTTTTTCTTATGCGGAATTGGCGTTTTTCCTAATTTAGATGGTAAGCTTATTTTTCTACGCTTCTGGCACATAACTGTTTGACTTTGTTGCAGTTTTTGCTTTTCCTGAAGCAAGGGTCAGTTACCTTTGTTTCGAAGGAAGATGCTTGAGTTACTCTTTTAGGGTTCCGTACCCAAAGGGTAAAAACGGGACCCTATTACTAAGACTCCACTGTCCGTTCGTCCGTCCGTCTGTCTGCCACCAGGCTGTAAATAATGAACCGTGATAGCGCTAGACAGTTGAAATTTTCACACATGATGTATTTCTGTTGCCGCTATACCTAACAACAAATACTAAAAACAGAATAAAATAAATATTAAAGGGGGCTCCCATACAAGAAACGTGATATGTTTGCCTTTTTTGCTTGATTTTCTCGCCTGCCTCACTTTTGTTGGCCTGTTCTCATTTTTAAACACCCATTCACAAGATTGCTGTTTTTATTCTGGTTCAAAACATCCATGGTCGTATTTCAGTAGCATCTGTGAGCACCATTCCACGCGAGCCCGCTTCTGCTCCGCTGTAAGTACATGAGGGATCCAACGACAACAAAGTTTCCGAACTTTCAATTCTTCGTGTAAAATTTTCTTAATTTGGCTCATACCAATCCCCAATAATCCTCGAATGGTCTCATAGGTAATCCGCGGGTTTTCTTCAATTATCCGCTTAACAATAGCCACATTATTTTCGTTGACGGCAGTTGAAGGCCGCCCTTCACGAAATTCGGCATGTAAAGAAACTCGACCTCTCTCAAATTCAGCAAACCATCGCCTCACGGTGCTCAAACAAGGTTCTTCTCTCCCAAAAGCATTTTGAAGACGAGCGGCACAGTCTTGCGGAGAGAGAGAACTTTTAAAATCATAAAAAATCATCGCTGTAAAATCTTTTCGACTTAATTCCATTGTCGTTGCGTACGTAGAACTTTGATGTGCGATAAAAAACAATTGACAAATGATTTCCCGCCAACTGTTTTTTTATTACTAATAAGGTTGCAACGTTTAAAAAAATATAACATTCGAAATTCAAATAGTTCCGATTAGCTAGAAGTGCAAAACTTTTAGTGTGCCCCATGTATGTGCACTTACTAGGTACTAAAATTATAGTTTGTTACATTGAACTCGTATGGTAGACCGTTTCATGTGCTCATAAATATCCACCCGCATAACTGCGGTTCGTATGACGCATGAAACTATGCAAAATATCAGATACTCAGATAATTAGGTCCAGCTTACCTAATAGGAATAACATTATCTTGTAAATGTACCAAATAAAAGTTATAATTATCTAAATGAGTAGTATTGCAAGGCCGCGCCATTATTTAAGCAAAAACCGCAATGCCGCTTGCATTGGATGAAACTTTAAAAAGTGAAGTATACCATGTTACAAATAGATTTAAAGTGCCCAAGAGGCGAAGCCTTTTATTTTAATGAGTGTGTCTGCGGTAATTGTAAAGTAAGTGAAATGAGCTTGGAGACTGTCCCACAGCCCACAGCTGGGCGAAGGCTTCCAGCATTCAAATGAAGTCATCTTAAGTATACTTGGCTTGGCCACTGGCCCCAGAGGCATCCCAAATTGTAAAGACAATGTTTTTTGAAAGCGAGTAAGCGCGAGGCGTGATGTAATAGATTTAGTGCTAATAAATGTTCTAAGTACCTATCTAAATGTCTAAAAATCAATAAGTAGTTTAGTTTGAAGTGTCTTTTATAGTTTGTACATTAAATTAGCATAAAGTTACCAAATATAAGTTTGTTTCTTAGCCGCTCGGCCGGTCGTTGCGCGTCACCCGCACGCGCCTGACCCGTAAAGTGCCCACACCAGCATTGCGTCATTTGCGTCACACGAATTCGTACAACTCGCCACGCATTAACCTTCCTTAGAAGCCACTTAGGAAATGCCAAATCTCACAATTGGACGCTGTTTGAATCATCTTTCATAGATGTAAGAGGCCATGATGATGTGTCTTTCATGACAATGCGTAGGCCGCGTAAACGATGCGATAAATAAAATAATAAAATAAATAAATCTTTCCTACAATCACACCAATTATCTAGCCCAAGAGAAGCTTCGAAGAAACTCGTTAAATGGTTACTAGACAACGGATAAACATACTTAAAATACTTAAATACATACTTATTATACATAGAAAACACCCAGACCCGAGACAATTCAGAAAACAATAATTTCTAAATTGACCCGACCGGGGTTCGAACCCGGGACCTCAGAGATGGCGACACCATGAAAACCGGTGTACAAACCACTCGACCAAGGAGGTCGTTAGTCGATCGCAAGAAACAGTTCCCAAATTTTCATTGTTTATTTCTATTGAAAAATATTCTATATCCAGTTAACTTATTACTCAGTCCATCACCTGCGTCGCTGTTGAAACGCTTTCGGGACAGTAGGTACCAACAGTACCAGACACCGAAGTATTTTGTTTTTTTAATTTTTTTTAAGTAAGATTGTCTATTACAGTACAGATCTGTTTAATTACACATAATTATGAAAGTAAATAGTGCCGTGTTAGATACCGGCGCAGCTGGATGGGGGCTCGCTCGGAAAAGCCAATGCCGCGCGAGCCGTGAAATGACGGGGAAACCCGGGCGGCGCGGCGGGCGCGGCGGCGGCGGCGGCGCTTCCGACTTTGTTTATTTATCATCTGTTGCACAATGTGGGAAAACAATCAACTATTGCACAAGCTTGCTCGGGGGTCAACGCTTTGGGTTCAATAAGTAAGAGGATTTTCCGAAACTTAAATGGTAACTAAAACATAAGAATGGTAATCTATTATTGGGAACTTTTGAAAATATTCAATAAGGTGCCGTTTACTCTTGCAGGACGAAATAAAAAAATATTTGATGAAGAAAAGTCTCTCTAAGAAAAGTCTATTCATCAGATTATGTAACTCAATGGCAGATACGCTTGCTTGTTAACTTGGTCTCTCGCCATACGCTTTCTATTTGAGTTGTTATCAAGTCTCTTTTAAGTTTGTTGCTGGGGTTTCCTTAGTAGAAACACCTGCCGAACCAGATAGAACGCATTAAAATTGTGTACAGTCGGGTGCGTATCATTTCATATAATGACAAATGAACTAATTTCAAAGGACGTAACGTTCATTGGATATCATTTTTACTTGTTCTAAATACACTTCCTATAACAACATTACGTATATTATTCATTTGATATAATACTCATATTCTCTAACAACTTTTTCTCTATAGCTATATTAGTAGAATAATCATATTCTATAACATCATTTAATATAATTTTTGCTTATAAATAAAAATTGCATTTTTAACCATAAATCGATTTTAAATATTGTCTTAAAAAGTTAATACGTTGGGTTTTCGTTAAGGTTGAGCTAAAAAATTCAGTGACAGAAACGAATCGCGGAAAAACCGACTCCACGTAGACTTGTCTGCCCTACGCTAGAGTGTAATTTAAGCCCGCGTAGGCGTGGAGGGTCGAGCCATCTGCGACGATAAGCTCGCGTGGGACCGCCGGAGTCCCGCAGCGCCGGAGCCGTGACAGACATCATGCCTGCTGCATGCCTGCCTGCATTCTGCATGCCTGCTTGCATGTTGCATGCCTGCCTGCATCTTGCATGACTGCTTGCATGCTGCATTCTTGCTTGCATGCTGCATGCTAGCTTGCATGCTGCATTCTTGCTTAAATGCTGGATGGTTGCTTGCATGCTGCTTGCTTATTACATGAATAATGTTTAATGTGGTTAGATTATTATATCAAATGTATATTATATCAAATTAAATTATATAATCTAAAATTATAGTAAATGTTTATTGTATTAATAATAAATATCAGTTGTTATATTAAAAGAAATTATATGAAATGAAATTATATTATCTGAACGTTATAGACCATAAGTATTTATATCAAACATTACACACCCGTGTATATTAGTCACCAACATTTAGATGTGATGTGCAAAAATATCTGATCATTGGTGGAAAGCATATATATAGGGATGTATATGCCTTCCACCAATGATCAGATATTTTTGCAGGCCGTCGATACTCACATCATAATGCCGGTGACAGTACATATTGTTAATAAGCAATTTTCGAATATTGTTTGCCATGTTCTATTTTGAGTTTATTGCGCGCTACATTTATATTGTTTTGTACATCACAATAAATGGTGATTTAATTAGAGGTTGATAAAAAGTTACCTCCCCAAACTTAGACGATTGTGATCGTATTGTTATGTGTACCTACTTCATACAAAATTAAATGATCATTAACTGGTCTTTTTTTGTTTTAGTAAACATTTGAACAACAATCGATTGTGCCGGAAGACGTGCGGTCCTTCAATGTGATTTGTTTACATTATTAGTGTCTGCAAACTTAACATACTAGCATATTTTTTTTCGTAACACTACCTACTCTATTAAATCGCATGATTATGTATTCACAGAGCCTTGGGGCCTCGGCGGGCAGGCCCCGCGTGACCGCGGCTGCTTTTGAAAAACCAAAAGCAGTATTTCCGTTTTGGTGACTTACATCAATTCAGTACACTCGGACTTGAGTGACTGTTCCCCACACGCACAGTGAAGTAGTTTCGTGTTCGTCCAATTTAAAACCATCTTGACACTGCCCCCGCAAAAACTAAGGTAATTTTAATAATTATCGTTCTACTTAGTAGGTAGTTTTTTTAATGCTGTGCATTTTGTAATTATTACACTTTAACAACCTTAATTTTGGGTATCGTTAACGCTTTGAGCATCGTAAAACCAGACACAATTGAAAATCAATTGTTTCGCGACCGCCGGCGTCTTGTTTGTGTTAATAACGCCCAAATAAATCAATCAATATCTTAAACGTTTTCTATTTTAAATGTAGAACTAAAGACTTATATTATTGGTCGATATCTTATACTAGTGTCCAGTGTTTTCTTACTTAAAAATGTTGACATTTTTCTTCGATTGGGTATTTACTTCATCGATTTATTTAAGTTTTCTTAAAAAAAATATCTAATCCCTAATGTATTAAAATATAACTACGCAATAATAAAAATAAAGTAACCTGAACTATGCTTCGTTTCTACATAAACATCGATAGGTATCTGGTAGGATTCAAGTATTAAGTAGGTTACAGTCAGCGATAGTTACCGTAGGAACAGTTTATAATTAGCGGCTGGCAGTGTCACTAGCCATCACAATAATACAATAAGTTTATCAAAGTACAACAATGAATAATTTTTTAGCCTTTTCATTTTTCTTGGTGCACTGCGAAATTAATGTTTTAAATATTTAAAGTAATGTGACAGTAGTAAATTACTAATTACCATTAAATATGTACTACAGTGCACTAGCGATGCGCGTTTGTCAGGCACAGACTATAGTTAATTAGTTAGATTAGTTGTTAAGTCTTAACTACAAGTTAGTTAACTGTTTTTTTATTATTATTAGTCTTGACGTCAATAAGTGCCTGTAAAGGTTTACATTGAATAAATAATTTGACTTTGACTTTGAGCACTAATAGAGCAGTCTGGTTCAAAATAAAGTAAAACAGCTTTTCACTTAAATTTATTTACTAATGATCAACGATCATGGCTGTAAGGGAAGTTGTGTTAACTACCTATTTCCCTTTACATACTCGTGAACGGGTGCCGCCAGTGGAGGCCAGGCTGCTTTTGCAACCTATTCTTATTTCTAGTAGTAGTAGTCCTACTTTTATTTTTGGTTTATCGATAGGTACTCTAAGACATTGTTTATTTTATTTTATTAATGAATAAGTGCTGTTTTTTGAATATTTTTTGTTTGTTGTTGTGTTTGGCTTGTAATCTTACTATATATTCGGCTTGTAATTCAAAATGTTCATCTATGATAGGGAGGGAAAATCCCTCCCACCCTACCATAGAAGGACATTTTCCAATTTGTATTTGACGCTGTAAAAGAAAGGAAGAAAATAATTGCCCTTGCTGAGTTTGTTGCCGGTCCTTCTCAGCCCAAGGCGCCCGCCCCATGGTTAGACTTACGAACCGATGGCATAGCGACATTCATAAGTGCGCAATTATTGTGGCCTAAATTAAATACATGATATTGAATTACTTACTGCATTTTAAAATGAAATAAGTTTCCCTAAATTGGGTTTTAAGGATATTTCAAGCTAAAGTGAACCCTTTAAAGAGGCGTTCATTCTTTTCACCCTAGATACGATTAACAAAAAAATATAATATGCTGTTTCCAATTTAAATTACAATCCAAGTCCAGTCCGAGTAATGTCGTAAAGTTTACGCTTTCTATATTATTACCATTAAAAGAATATAGTAATAAACTATGATTGTAAGTCAATACCTCCCTAGTTTATTTACCTCGGTTGTTACTAACACTTTATGGGCAATGCCCGAAATATGTGATTTTTATTTTATTTTATTTGTTTATTTTGTAAGCCGCTACAGACAAAGAATCGCATATTAGGCCCGCACAGCAGGTCACCGGGTCATGTCAGCTGTGGTTTTATTGCGACTTTACCACATGCTCATTTAAAAGCATTACAATTTCCAGTTTGAACCGATCAAGTTAGCTGAATAGTCAAGTACACAGTCCACACTGTAACGCGGTAACAAATTGACTTAACTGACCCAGCGGCAATGACAAATTGATCTCTAAGTCTGCTCCTCTAAGATACAATTTAATCTTGGAAGCATAACTAAAGAATTCTATTATGATTGCATCTTAACGCCGACGACCTCAGTTAGGCTCCAACCAGTCTTAAAATTATGCGCGCACACCCATTGCCTACCGTAAGTCGGTACTAAAGGCCGCGTGTAATTGCCATTACGTAATCCATAATAACGTAACAAAAGGCGCACGCGCAGCAAAAGCGCGCGGAAATGCCCGGGAAAGCGGCGGCACTGGGAATTCCGGCGCTCGCCCACTTTTCCGCGGGAAAACCTTGCTAGTGAACTTTATCGGATTTTTGCTGGCACGCGGGTGATGCCGCCGATGGCCCACATCGCCTCACAAAGAGCGGAAGGTGCGGGTTTCCTTTGATTAATTTTGTATATCAAGCGGGCTACCAACCGCTTTAAAATATGTTGACGAAAAATATACGTTGAAGTTTTTGGTAACTCAAGTAAATTGAATAGACGGCTCTTTACTGAGCAGTAATTTAATTAAAAGTTAAAAATTAATGGTTTATTGAATTTCAATGTAAATGCCTATGCATCTACTCGTAAGTAATTTAATTCTAGTAGGTACTGTACATACCTAAGTACTGTAATTTGCCAGTGTGTGGGCTGTGTGGTAGCGGATCATTATCATAAGTATAAAACCATATAAAACCCATCTCTTCTCTTGGGTGTCGTAAAGGCTCTAACGGACTGAATACTGCACACACCTCCAACAGCACGCTGAGCACATGTGCAGTTGTATTGCGTATGTAATATTTCTTCTGAATAAATGGAACCATAAAATATAATTAACGAAAGAAAAACCAGAAGACATTTTCTGATAGATCCTAAAATACGATCGTTGGGGTAATAATATAGTTCATAACGACAAGAGAGAAGAACGTATAAAATCATTAAACCCAATTTAAGCACTCTTTTGATTACTATTAGATTGTCTATACTTATTTCAAACAACACAACTTAAAAGGCAGCCCTCGTGTAAGAGATAACATTAAATTTTTTTTTTATTTCATTTGTTTAGAACGGTAGTTCAGTCTAGGAGCTCAAAAAAGTGCCTTCGCGCATTTTATGAAAATCTTTCTAAGCAATTTTGGATTTAATTAAAAAGTTAAGCAAAATTTACGAAAAGCGAGGCTGCTACGAACTATGCCAATAGCTATTCTACATAAATTATTCAATAAGTCAAAATTGTTAATCGTTTTTTGTTTCTGACATCAAGAACGCCAAAATTGGCCATTTTGCGCGGGAATCGCGGTCGAGTTGCAGGTAAAAGGGCCCATAAGTACAAGTTAACTGCTTTTTTTATTTGTATTGACGTCAATAGGTGCCTGTAAAGGTTTAAATTGAATAAAATAATTTGACTTTGAGTTTCATACATTTAAAAAATCTGCATTCTTCGTATAACACGTTACGAAAATTTCGAAAATTTGTTATAGGTACATGTGCTTTGATCAGTGCATGTTTACTTAGATACAACTGAATAAGGCGTTTTAAAAAAACATTATAATAAGTTCCTAGTTAATTACTATTAAGTTAGCAAATAATTTAAGGCACCGATAATATAAGCCCGAAGCAAAGGAGTCAAAAGACCCTATAAAGGAATTCGTTGGTGAGATCAAATTGTTTACAATCGGAAACAATCAACAATAACCGTTTGTACAGGCGAGCACTGTCACGCCGCCGTAGGCACTTGAAACACGCCACCTACTAAATGAGCACATTATGTCTTCTCAAAGGGCTCACTAGAATTTCCCACACGCACAGCAATAATTGTAATAAGAAACACAGACGCGCTTTGCCTCTACAGATGTAGAACTCGTTTGGATTGCCGACATGTGCGGGACCAGTGCGTCACGGCACGGCTTCATGACAGCGACGCGATTCACGTGACGTCGGGCGTCGAGCCTAACTTATTCATTATGTAAGTATCTATTCTGTGACGTCATACAACTTTTTGCAGGCCCAATTCTAACAACTAAAATTTTATGAGACAACGTTCTTCATCAACACGTGTCACATTTTCAAGGTCTTTATCGAAAGTAAATATAATGCCTAAGACACATTAAAGTTAAAACTGTACTTACCAAATGCAGCCAATACTCAATTGTGGAAACCATTATTAAAACATTATTTACTTACTTTATAGTGCATAGGTAATTACTTACATTTAAATATATTCAGAAGTTCATAAAAGTAAAAGACATGCATCTATCTAGAAATAGACTAAACTAGTACTAGCACAAATAGCTACCACCATCTATAATGATTAATATGTTGAAATACCAGTTCTATGCCATACATTATTCACAAGTTTACCTATTGCTGGATCGCAATACCTACCTACTTAGCACTATTAGACTATCATACTATTATCACGGTAAGATTAGTTTTTAATGTCGACCTCCTGGTCGAGTGGTTTGTATACCGGTTTTCATAGTGTCGCCATCTCTAAGGTCCCGGGTTCGATCCCCGGTCAATTTAGAAACTACTGTTTTTCTAAATTGTCTCGGGTCTGGGTGTTTTCTATGTATAATAGTACCTATGTATTTAAGTATTTTAAGTATGTTTATCCCTTGTCTAGTAACCATTTAACGAGTTTCATAACGAAGCTTCTCTTGGGCTAGATAATTGGTGTGAGTCTAGGAAAGTTTATAAAGTATAAAGTTTATTTTCTGTTTAGATGCACCTATACAGGTCATAGCCACCTATCATTAAAAGAACAGTTATAAGTAAAAAAACCACTGCTTACCTGTTTTTATTGTGTCTATGTCTGTGAACGGCTGTCTAATTTAATACAGAAAGCTTTCAGATTAAAGAAAAAGACACGGCGCCTACAATACAAACAGCTTCAGCTGCTTTTCTGTAAATAATCTCTTCGCTCCATCGAATATATAAAATTAAATCGAGGACGTAGGTATAGGTATCGGTTTGATATATTGTTTAAGTATGACTTGCGTTTTCCGCGGAACTACGAAATATTGTGACCGTGGTGTGCGATTTGCATAATCAAACTTTGGCAAACCTAAATTGACTCATCGGAAACATGATACAGAAACTCTATTTTTATCGGATCTGTTTGTTATAATTACAGAATATAATAATAATAAATAGCTTAGCATTATTTTCTAAGACATTATTATACCTAATATTCCATAAAACTGTGTCGCGTAGCGGTGAAAGAATATATCACCCCTCTCTTCCTTTGGATGTCGTAAAAGGCCACTAACGGACGAAAGACTGCACATATATCCAACAGCATAGAGCGGCGATGGGCACACTACCTGTCCGCTGAGCATATGTGCAACCATTTGGTGAAAAGTGGACTGCTCTTTATTTATAAATTCCATTCCATTTCCATTATAAATTCCATAAAGTACACTATAATATAAGTAGTGTAGTGTTTTACGGAAAAGTCATACCATTCAGAACGACCGTTATAAATCTCAGCTTACATATCGACACTTCCTACACTTAGCTGGTATTCTCAGGTTGCTAATGTTAGCAAAGGAGTTACCTGGACTCTGCGCTCATTATCGCCTGAGGAACTTTTTGCCGTTCAGGACGAAGGTAATGCATGCGTAAACTTTAATCTTTCCCATGATCGACTATGGTGACGTGTGTTATTACGACCTAAACTTAGTCTTGCTTGGTAAGCTTGATTGCTCAATAACAGTATCAGATTCATCTACAATCTGAGGAAGTATGACCACATCTCACAGCATAGGCCTGAGCTGAAATGGTTGCCCATTCGTCAGCGGAGATGTTGGCGCGCCCTTTCCACACTCTTCTCTCTTCTATATTCTCCGAATGCTCCTTCTTATCTTACTCCCCATTTCCAATATCTTTGCACCGGACCGGAATCTCAGATCCTCAAATAACCTTCTCCTTCTCTCTCCTTCCCACTCTTCTGGCTTTTACATTCCTCCTTTTTGTATCCTATCCTTATTCTTCTGGAACGCGCCATCTCAGGAAATCAGGATAGCTACGAGTCGTGACGCTTTCAAAAAGAAAGTCCATTTGCTCCTTTTCGACAGAACCATGGCAGAATCATCTCAATAACGTCCTATTTATATATTATAAAATGTAGTGTATGTAGGTATATCATAAAATATTTATGTATTGCGAGTATGTACGAGTATTTATAGTATTTATAGTACGAGTATATATATGTAATAAGTACCTATATGTTTTAATATTTTTTTAATGGTCCCATCTATCTTTGGTCACCGCAGTTAATTGCACCTACCATGTCATCTCTGCACCACCCTATGGTTGACTGGTAAAGAATGCCACAGGCATTAAGTCCGCCATGTAATGTATTGTTACAAAAGTTTACAATAAAATAAATAAATAAGAACATACCTAACAGTGAACAATAAAGAAAAAAAATGATTTATTCGGAACAATAGAAAGTTACCTTAAGTTAGTACCTTTGTGGTCTAGTGGTAAGACGTCTTAGACCAAGTTCCCGGCAATTCGGATGTATTTAGTCTGTTTGTAATTGGGCTTGTTACAAGGTTCCATGGACGTATATCCCCTTGTCTATCACGAATACTCCTAGAGATTGCTAACCATTGAATTTCTATTATGTCTATAAGTTAAGTAGTATATGAGCTGAGCTCATACACAAACAAAAGCTTAAATCTGTTCAGTCTGTCACCGTGACAAAAATATTTGATTTACGACACACTCATCGTAGGTAGTAGTAAAGTTATTTTCCGACAGCAAAGACAGTGTCTAGGCACATTTTAGCCCACCTTCTTGTCGTTACTGCCCGCGCCGGCAGGCCAACCTCTCCAAAATGTCTAATTTCTCTTATTGACCTTGATCCTTACACTCGATGTATAAAGTTGTAAAACTTTGACGAAATTTGATATTTTGTGGTAAGTGTTGCTGCCTGCCTGCTGTCGTCTGTACCATCAGATGAGATAAAGGTTTGTCGTAGTGGATGGATATATTTAAAATATAGTAATTGCGTATCTTTTTTTATTTAATTAGCCTACTTAAAATATTATGAAGGCTTTTACTAATATTGCCATAAATTGTTGTGATCCGACAGTTGAATATTAGCCCGTACTCATTAGTTGAAGAATCCAGGTAAAGAGCGCTTCCACCATAGGACTTAGGTACCATTCATCATCTAAAATCCACTTGCCAATTGGCCTTCATCTTGCTTAGCCGTAGTAGAAAACAAATCTTGTGTTCCAACGGTCAGCTTATTCCATCATCATCATCATCATCAGCCTATAATCGTCCCACTGCTGGGCACAGGCGTCCCGCGTGAACAACAGCACTGCACATCAGCACATGAGGAGGAAACGTATAAAAATAATTATAATTATTTTCGCAAAGTAACGCCTGAGCTTAACGTAATACTTTGAGTTTTTAACATTTGTATTTTTATAAGATGTCCTGTCAATTAATGCACCTATTGTTAAATTTAACGAACGTTAGCTAAGCATGAACCTCAAACACAGCTGACCTTTGCAGCAGCCTACTGTTACACGTCATCGCCATTTTGGAAAACTCAAAAAGTTGTGTCAACAAACCCACTCCACGCACCCAAGCCCAGGGTTTTTCAAACTAGCAAGTCAGGGTGCTGATGCTGACTGAGCATTGGCTTCTCCATTGTACGGTCTTGGGCCTCAATTTAGGTGTATGTTTTAGAAGTAAGTAGAATGTAACATTATATTAGTCATGTCATAACATTGAGCTATGGTGAACGTCAGAATCGCCGATCAACAGTCGTATTTAACTTTAAACTAGTGCCTAAAAATTACTTATGAATTGCTTATATTTGCTTATAATGATGAGAGAATTGCTTATTGCATAATTTAAAAGAAGTAAAACATTTAAGGTTGACCGTCCATTCAAACGTCAGAATGGCTGGTCAATTTCTGTAGAGTAGTAACTATGTAGAATTACTGAAATTTTCATGGACCAAAGATTGCTTATCAATTGCTTATTTCACAATTTGTAAGCTTAGACCCTTTTATTCTTTCCATAAACTAGGTACGAGCTTAAAACCGCCAGCGCCTGTTAGAAGTACGAGAGCAACATTACTGCGTTTTGTTTTTCATTTATTTTTAAGTTTGATTGCCCGTTGCTTATCTTAAATTAAGAATATTAAATATCCTTGTTTAATATTCATATTTATATATTTTTTAAATAATGACGAGGTTGCGAAAACAACAGGAACGCAAAAGGATTGCTTTATTTAGACCCTAAATAAATTATGACATCGTTTTTTCCTAAAATAAACAATACAATGTGGAAACGTATAATAATTGTTCTTATTTATTCATGTAGGTACATTGATTTGGGCAAATAAATTATTTGACATCGTTTTTAAAAACGTAAAAAAGTTTTAAAGGACATTGAATATGAGCTGCTTTTAGTTATTGAATTTGTTTCACCTGCAGTTGGTAAAATGGATCGCTATAAAGCACACAGTCGTCGGCGTGGAAATGTATGGCAATGCTACGACGATCTAAGTACAAGAATCATACGAAGTACCAACAAAAAAATTATTCCACAATGTATTGTTTATGTTAGGAAAAAACGATGTCATATAATTTATTCGCCCAAATCAATGTACCTACATAAATAAATAAGAACAATTACGTAGGTATTTCAATGAAAAAAAACTTGTCTTTAATTTAAATAACTATTAAACTCATTTTTCTAATCAGTCTTCAGGGTCTAAATAAAGCAATCCTTTTGCGTTCCTGTTGTTTTCGCAACCTCGTCATTATTTAAAAAACATATAAATATAAATATTAAACAAGGTTATAGGAATACAATAGGACGTTTGCTTATTTAAGATAAGCAACATGCAATAAAACTTAAAAATAAATGAAAAATAAAACACAGTAACGTTGCTCTCGTACTTCTAACAGGCGCTGGCGGTTTTAAGCTCGTACCTAGTTTATGAAATGAATAACAGGGTCTAAGCTTACAAATTGTGAAATAAGCAATTGATAAGCAATCTTTGGTCCATGAAAATTTCAGTAATTCTACTTAGTTACTACTATACAGAGATTGACCAGCCATTCTGACGTTTGAATGGACGGTCAACCTTAAATGTTTTAATTCATTTAAATTATGCAATAAGCAATTCTCTCATCATTATAAGCAAATATAAGCAATTCATAAGTAATTTTTAGGCACTATTTTAAAGTTAAATACGACTGTTGACCGGCGATTCTGACGTTCACCATAGCTCAATGTTATGACATGACTAATATAATGTTACATTCTACTTACTTCTAAAACATAAGGAAGACCTTAAGATATGAACAGGAGTTACCTGTGCGGTCAGTGATTATGCTAATCAATTATTACAATTAAAAAAGGGTGTCGGTTTATAATTCCGAGAATTAGCAAATAATTTATTTAAAAGTAACACTTCCAATTCCCGTTAATTACCTACTTGTTGATTTCAGATAAAATAAAAGAGTATAATAAAATAGATAAGATATCTACTTATATAAATAAAATATCTGAATACGTACCTACATTACCTTTTAAAAGATATTACAATTATGTTTATGATCATTGTGATTAAATATTATGAATATACAATGACATTCTATGATATTTGTATAAAAATCGATTGTCACGAATGTATGTTCGCACATCAATTTAGAACGGCTGCACCTATTTGGATAATTATATTTTGGTGAGTTTGTAATTTTTTTTTTTTTTTGGAAATTCGTCATTGGTTTCGTCGTGTTTACTCACGTGGACGAAGTCGCGGGTAGGCCGCTTGTTTACGACAAAACTTTGAAAACATTAACTAATTACTTTGGTTTAACGCCATCTATGAATTAGATCGCGAAACGGAATTTATAAACTTTGAGAGTTTCAGCATGCTTTACATATGCTCAGGTTTTAAAATATCACCACTAGATGGCATAATTACTTTGGTTTAACGCCATCTATGATTTAGATAGCAAAGTGGAATTTATGAACTTTATAGTTTTAGCATGCTTTAGTTAGAACATGCTCAAGTTTTAAGATATTACCACTAGATGGCAGTAGGATAAATAACTGCAGTCGGACGACCTAAACACAAAATGTATTACAATATAGTAAATATTATATTATTACGTACGTTAAATACGTCGTGACCGTGAATCTTGATCGTGAATTGTACCTAATGCAAAAAAACAACGTCAATTATTACGTAGGTGCAAATTTATTGATATATTGGCAAGTCTTATCTATAAAGTCACAGGCACAGGTACATACTGATTACATTGGACAGAATCCCTCTTAACTAGGTATCGAGATTTATTTTAATATTTTGGAAACACTCAGAAGCAACCACACGCTTTGCTTATGGGCGCGCAGTCGCGACAGTGCTGCTGCTTAGTATTTAATTTAATTTACAAAGACACTGTAATGCATGTTATGACAATAATTTGTCTAGGTGTTGACTAAACATAAGTGTTGGCACTTTAGGCAACAATCAAAATAGCTGCTACTTGCATGTTTTGTTAATTTGGTTCTAAATTCAACTTTAATGTAAAACAAAATGATGGCAGCACTGTCGTGTGTGCGCGCCTCTAAAGCCTCAACATAGTACGGCAACAGCAGCGAGGTCTTCTCTACGGCAGTGGCAGTGGCCGCGCCGCCGCCGCCCGCCTCGCGTGAACTGGCTACGATCGCACCTTAGTCATTTACTCGAGTGACATTGCTTCGCGAGTTTGATTATTTAAAACAAATTTAAAAATATACACAAACTAACGAAGCAATGTGCGGACACCAGCAGGTTAACCCACCACGAAATATAAATGTCTGCTGCCGTGTGTTCTTCAACTCCACTAAATTACTAGCTTAGGGGTAGGTTAGGGGTAATTGTCTAACTTCAACACCATCATAATACCTTTACCGTCTTATTAATAAAAAACGGTAAATGTTACACCTCGGTTTAAAGAGACGCTGTCTCGTTTTTTTTTAAAGAAGATATATATAGAGACAGCGTCAATTTAACCCTAGGTGTAACTTTAAACAACGTTTACTAATAACAGGGTTAAGGTATAAGCCTACTTCACGCCTGTCTTAGTTATGTAGTCGAGTAGAAGTACATTACTTCGATAGTTTGATTACAAAATGCTAAATAAAACATCGTGATTAATGGACGGCCTCATCGGGAACTTACTCGATTGTACATACTTCTACCTGATTTAATTACTCGGATAGGTACGAAGTAGACGTACCTTTGGATGGTATTTACATACATACATATTATACCCGAAGGGTTAGTCAGAGACTAGGTAAAGAGGACAGCAAAAGCAGTCCTCTGCCATAGCCCACCTTTCACCAAACAGCGACTGCACATGTGCTCAGCGTGACAGGTGGTGAGCCCATCACCGCTCTATGCTGTTGGATGTATGTGCAGTCTTTAGTCCGTTAGTCGCCTTTTACGACACCCAAGGGAAGAGAAGGGGGTGGTATAGTATTCTTTCACCGCCACGCGACATGGTTAGGAAGGTATTTTTGTTTAATAATTATAACTTTCTACGCTCACACCAATTATCTAGTACAAATTAAGCTTCTCAGATAGATAGATAAAAAAATCAGTACAACACAATAAGTACAATTAGAAGTCTGGACAACGAAAGCTGAACCTCATAGTTATTTGATTGGCAACACTTTGTCTCTATGTGTGTCTATCTGAGGTGTCATGTCATATGTCACATTGAAATTTTTCAAAGAAAATTGCAGCTGTGTGGGTGACCCTGTGTTACCCAGTCATGATTCTTTTGAATTTGCCGCGTTTTCCCTGGTTCAGCTTTCGTTAGCCAGACTCTAGGACAATTAAATGCTTCAATTCTTGTAAAACTTCTTTTTAAATGTACAGTGTTGCGATGCGTTGAAGATACACAATTGCCCCCCATGTCCAAACGGCGCTAGCGTGCCGTGGGGCGTTTCACCCGTGGCTGGGCGTGAACAGCTCGTAGTCGCGCACGGTGAAGTTGTAGTCGGGCGCGAGGGAGGCGGGCCCGGCGCCGTCGCCGTAGCTGTGCAGGTTGCTGTAGCTGTCGCTGTTGGCGTTGCAGTTGTGCGAGATCAGCAGGTCCGCGCCCGCGCCGAAGATGGGCCCGCAGCTGCACACCACACACCACATTCAGCATAGCTTGTATTGTTAGGCATTGAGGTATCATTGACTGAACGCATCCGAAACTTCGGTTCAGGCAAAAATATGTTTGTTCGATTCCAAAGCATTTTATAAATAATACCTTCTACGAACTCAAAACACAAACTATCACTTAATTTGAGTACCAAAAAATAAACTTTAAAAAAACTATCAAAAATCACTTAATTTGAGTTGAGTTTGAGTTTAAAGTTCGGTATTCTGTTCTACATTTCTGTATGTAATGTGCCAATCGCTGGTGAAAAAATTAAGGATTTGCACCATGAATTATGGACCAACGAATTTTTGGATGCGCTTAGAGAGTGAGATCCCAGGTGGTGTATATCAATATTTGATCGAATTAAAAATGATTATAATTTGTACGGTATTGAAACAGCGCCATCTCACGATTTCCTTGTAAAACTGAAAACTTGGTAATGTATGTCTAGATGGCGCTGCTCCGATTTCTTACAAACAGTAGTAATATAGCTTAGGTTAATTGCATAGTGAAAAATATGTATAAACGGTTTGAATTGTAATAAAATAATCGAATCGGTCACTAACGACCTTATCAACCAACGGTATTTTTTAATGAATTAAAGGATGCCTTTTCTGTGACGTTTTTATTTGTATTCGATATTTTATTTTGAGCATCAGCCCAGAAACGTGCCACTGCTAGGCACAAACTTGCCTGCACGGGCGCAGCACACGAGGGCATCGGCCCATAACCTATAGCTTTCTATATTATTATAAGTAGGTATCATAATTTATTTGTAAATATATGACTACATAAGCAAAATATATAAATTTGAACAAGCATACATACTCGGGGTGCGAGCACAGCGCGAACGGTTTCTTGATGAGCGGGTAGGTGACGGGCGGCGAGTTGAGCGCGAACAGGAACGCGCGCTGCGCCGGCGCGTAGCCGCCCGCGCCCGCCGCCGCGCCGCCCCACGCCGCCGAGCAGTAGCCGCCCACCACCTCGCCGCGCGACAGCTGCAGCCACACGGTGCCGTGCCACACATAACAATACTACTACACAAGATTCACTCAACAAAGTCAGTTAAATAAATACCCACTCTTGCTAATGGGCCGTTTACACGTATTAAGTTGTCAAGAAGGTAACTAAATTTTAAATTGTCGATCGTTTACACGTGTCTAACTTATGCACTCTTTAGTTCACTATATTCTTAACCATGGAAGTATGTATATTATATAACTCACTAAATTGTTGCGTCCACACGTCAACTAAATGACAATTCAGTAGAAGCCACGCCTACCGGGGAACGCAAGCGGTGCGGGAGGGGCCGTTACTTACTCAAAAAATACAGTCGATTCTATTCTACTTGTTCACTTGCCCATCACTAAATCGTTTACTTACCACTTGTTGCTAAAGAGCTTTTAAGTGACCGTTTACACGCAAAAATTTAGTTAAATTTAACTTAAAATTTAGTTACCTACTTGACAACTTAATACGTGTAAACGGCTCTTAAGACACAATAAAGTGCAATTCAGGACGCACACCGCTCATACCTACAGTTAAATTCTCCTACAAGTTGACTCTCTTTCTATCGCGTACTATCGTGTAGCTCTTATCTCTTCTAACGACTGCAGAGTGTTCGCGGGAGTCGGTCGGCTACTTGTAGCTTCAGACCTAAAGCGCGGAGTGCGCCAGGCCTGGTGTTGGTACGAGTCAGAGAAAAGGGAGACCAAACAAAAGTTCTTTGTAATTGAAAATTTTGCATTCGTAATGCTATATAGGATAAAATGTTTACTAAAAAAAACAACCAGTGTCAGGGAAACTAGAATAGGATTCGAACCCATGACCTTTGGATTGCCGGTCCCATGACCGTCCCATGACCCGTGACCGCTTGGCTTGCAACGTAAATCACAAACTACTGGAAAAATTCAAGGAGTCTTCTGGGGTCTCAGTAGCTTAGCGCGGTTAGAGCAGTGGACCGGCAATCCAATCATGGGTTCGAATCCCATTCGAGCTTTCCTGAGACTGGTTGTTTTTTTCTAGTAACTAGAAACTAGGATCCTGTAGGATTCTGCCATACAGTCTTCAGATGTTAATTGAGTTAAACGGCGTCACTGATAACTTATTTAGAATTACAAAGTAAAAATTTCAGTATGAAAGTTTGTAGTTTGCCTCCTTCGTTAGCCGTGTCGGGTAGCGGTGAAAGAACACTATCACACCCTCTCTTCCTTTGGGTGTCGTAAAAGACGACTAACGGATTAAAGACTGCGCATACATAGACCGGCGATGGGCTCACCACCTGTCACGCTGAGCACATGTGCAGGTATCATTAATTCAGTGAAATCTGTGGAGTGGAGATAGGCCTCCGGTAATTTCACCCACCGGAGCACTCCGGTGGTACTTCTTATATAAAACAAATTTTAAAATAATCATATATAACCGCCTCTGTGGTCTAGTGGCTAGGCCACCGGTCTTAGACGCTGAGGTCCTGGGTTCAATTCCCATCTTTGTTTACTTAGTTTGGTGTGTGGTAGGGCTTGTTAAGGGCCCTATTACAACATCTCGACTGTGATTTTTGCGTAAAATACCCATTTTTGCATTTTGCACTTAGTAACTTTACAGTTGTATTTACAGTTTTTATCGAAATAGGATAAAAAATTCATGCTTAATATTACAAATCTCCACTCTTCGAGTATAAGCGGAGTTCGGACGGAGTTCAAAAAGTGCCATCACGCATTTTATGAAAGTCTTTTTTTTTTTTTATACTAAGCCCGGCAAATGACCCCACTCCACCTGATGTTAAGTGGAAATGAGGTCCAGGCGCGAGGACAACTGGTGCAGCGTAAGAGACGTAGCATCAGTCATCCTCACTCTGCCGGCCCACAAAGTGCTTCTTCACGCCTCGTTTGAAGGACCCTATGTCATAGGTAGGAGGGAATACGTGTGCTGGTAGACTATTCCATCTTTTGGAAGTGCGGCAAAGAAACGAGTCACCAAATTTCTTTGTGCGAGATGGAATGTTAGAGACTGTAAATTGGTGACTCCGCAGAGCAGCACGCGTACTCCTATGGAGGAAGGGAGAAGGAGGGATGAGGTCAAAGAGTTCTTCAGAGCACTCGCCATGGTATAAACGGTAAAAGACGCTGAGTGACGCAATATCTCTACGCAATTGCAAAGGCTCGAGAGTTTTAGTGACCTCTGCATTGCCGATAATGCGCACAGCGCGGCGCTGCAATCTGTCCAAGGCATCGAGAAGGTACTTTGCGGAGCCGTTCCAAAGGTGAGAGCAATACTCCACGCAAGACCGCACCTGTGTCTTGTATAATAGACACAACTGATCAGGCGTGAAGAATCGCCGCACCTTGTTCAGGACACCGAGTTTACGTGAGGCATTTTTAATCACGGTTTCGATGTAGTCCTTTTGGTTCAGATCGCAGCGGATATCCATACCGAGCATGTTAATACTGCTCTGCAGGCCTAGAGATGTACCCTGAAGAGAGGGAAGGGGAAGGAATGGCGACTTTTTTGCTGTGAACGCGCACACCTGTGTTTTCTTGGCATTGAACTCCACCAGATTATCGGAGCCCCATTTAGAAATGAGGTCCAACATCCGATCGAGCTCAATGACAAGATTTGCTCGCTTCATTTCGGTGTCTACCCGCCCAGCCGTTGGGTGCCCGTTATATCCCCCATACACTGTGCTATCATCTGCATAGCAATTAATGTTTCCAAGAGGAAGCATGTCATTGATATGCAGAAGGAACAGCGTGGGGGATAGAACGGAGCCTTGAGGAACACCAGCGTTCACTGACATGAACCGCGAAGCGCATCCATCCGAAAGGACACGGATTCTACGCTCATGCAGGAAGCTGGCAATCCAGGTACAGAACTGAGCGGGCAAACCGTATGCCGGGAGCTTGGAGAGAAGAGCTTTGTGCCAGACCCGATCAAAAGCCTTGGCTATGTCAAGGCTAACTGCCAGTGACTCGCCACGCTTGTCAATAGCCTCACCCCAGAGATGTGTGACGTACGCTAGAAGATCACCCGTTGACCGTTTTGGCCGAAACCCATATTGACGATCGTGAATTAGGGAGTGATCTTCTAGGTATCGAATAAGCTGTTTGTTCAATATTCGTTCTAGGATCTTACACAACACAGAAGTTACGGCTATAGGGCGGTAATTAGTCGGATCTGACCGATCTCCTTTTTTAGGGATCGGTTGCACATTAGCTTCTCTCCAAGATTCCGGCACACAACCCGAAGAGAGCGAGAGACGGTACAGACGCGTTAACACAGGGGACAACTCCGCTGCACACATTTTCAGGACTATTGCTGGGATGCCATCAGGACCGTTAGCTTTCCGGACATCGATTGACTGCACGGACATCACACTGCCTGATTTTAATATCAGACATTGTGTGGCCACAGTGAGGAATTAAGGGTGGCTGTGCATCACAGTCATCGATCCGGGAGTTAGCCGCAAAGAGTTTGGCCAGGAGATCGACCTTTTCCTGAGGCTTGTGAGCTAAAGTTCCGTCAAGACATCTCAGTGGTGGCAGCGAGGGTTGGCAGAAGTTGGATTGCACGGCTTTGGCCAGACGCCAGTAGCTACGGCTATGCCAGGATGCGTCAGGAGTTCTTGGCCTACTCGTGCAACGCGCTGGGCATCCGCTCTAATGTAGGCCCTCTTACACGACTTGGTGGCATTATTATAGGCTGCTTTTAGCGAGCGAGTTTCGGGAGCCCCATGAGCTTTACCTCTGATCCAAGCGCGGTATGCCGTCTGTTTGCTCTCAACAGTGCTGGCACACTCGCGATTGAACCAGCGGTTGCGTCTGCCTTTGCTGATGATATAGGAGTGTGGAATATAGTATTCCATTCCTAATACTATCTCATCAGCAACGGCAGTGGCGCTAGCGGTCGGGTCCTTCCCACTAAAGCAGCGCTGCCTCCAAGGGACGGATGCAAAATACTCCCGCATCCCGTCCCAGTCTGCCGACGCGTAGTGCCAAATCTGGCGTTTCGAAACCGCTGTTGGCGGGCGCGATGCCAAGGGCACAGTTTTTCTCTGAAATTTTGGGTTTAATTAAAAAGTTATGCAAAATTTACAAAAAGCGAGGCTGTTACGAACTATGTCAATAGCTATTCTAAACTATTCAATAAGTCAAAATTGTTAATGTATTTTTGTTTCTGAGATCAAGAACGCTAAAATTGCCATTTTACACAAAAATCACAATCGAGATGTAAAGGCCTCTTAAGTCGGCCTGGCTAGCTACCACCATCTACATCTTACCTAAAGTATGGCGCCATAACAGCAATGTTAATAGATAGAGATAAGATAGCCAGTTCCTCAGTGGTTGAGGATTCGGGGTGAAGCGCGCTTCCACCTTGGGCCTTATCGTCACTTACCATCAGGTGAGATGAAGGTTAAGCGCTTAACGGTTGGTGAATAAAAAAAGGAGCAGAGAAGCATGTCGTTACTTCTGTAAGTTTCTTGCGCCCATTCTTCTTGCTAAAAAATGACGCCCTGAATGGGTGGTAGGTTAAGTGGTAGATGTTTTGGACGATTCGAAGAGCATATACCTATAAGTTTTTTCAATAAAAGATTTTAGCTTTGACTTTGTGCCTGTACTACTAAAAATGCTTAAGCTCACCTGCACGACCAGCAGCACGGGCTTGAGGCCGTCGCAGTGCGCGTGGAAGGCCTGCGCCGAGAACCCGTGCGAGGACGCGCGGAACGCCAGCCGCCACGCCTGCAGCGGCGACCCGCACCTACGGCACGGGACATTATTACAATTATTTTGGATAATGTAGTGTAAGCAAAGTGTAATAATTAAGTACAAAGCAAGGCTTGTACATCCAATTTTTTTTAAATTAGGGAAATTATTGCAGACCTACTCGATAGACCCAAGAAAAGGCCCCCGCTGAGAATCAAACCGTGTCTCAGGTTCCGAGACCAGCCAATTGTCTCAGAAAATGGAAACCACACGTTTGCAATGACGTGCCGTGGCCATGGCAAATTAGTTGTATTTATCATCAGGCTATGAACGTCCCACTGCTGGGCACAGGGCAGCAGCACGGGGGACATTGGGCCATAACATAATAAATTGTTTCTTACCAGTTATTAATGACAGCTTGGAAAGCGCTCTTTTCCTGTTGCAGAATTACCGATCCAGCAAACATGCTGACAGCCAATCTGCAAATTGTAAAGCTACATTGCAACGGCTTATAAGTAAACCTTAACAACAAGTATTTACTACATAATGAATGAGCATTCCAACATACACTTATTATTATCCACTCATTATTATCCAAACATAGATATCGATTAGAGCTATTTAAATATGTCTGTTGTAGTTTGCACTATAGGTAGGTACTCTAAAGCTTGTAAGTGCGCCCTTTTTGTAAGCCTCTTGGTTTGCTGTTACAGTATTCTTGCCGTGGTAGCAAATTCAGTGGGTACGGAGTGCTCCTTTACCTGTTCTAGCTCTCCTTTACCCTCCCTCCCCTCTTAGCTTGTCATTTACCTGTTCTAGCTCTCCTTTACCCTCCCTCCCCTCCTAGCTTGTCATTACCGTCCCCCTTCCTCTAGCTTTCCCCTTCCCTAGCTCTTTCTTCCCCTCCCCCTCTCTCTTACTCTCCTGCCGCCCCGTACCTGGGCGCGGCGCGCGGCATGGGCGCGGGGCGCGGCGCGGCGTGCAGCGCGGCGCGCCGGTAGCGCTCCAGCGACAGCTCCATGGGCACCGCGCCCGTCGGCTCCACCTCCTCCGCGAACACGTTGCTGTCTGCGCACACATTCGGGGCTCCATTGCAATACACAATATAGACGATTAGCAAACATCTCTCACGCGGCTATACATAAATACATACTTACATATATCACGACTACTATCCCCGAAGGGTTAGTCAGAGACCGGGCAATGAGGACCGCAAAAGCAGTCACGTTTCACCAAATGATAAATGCACATGTGCTAAGCGTGACAGCTGGCGGGCCCATCATCGCTCTACGCTGTTTGGTGTATGTGCAGTCTTCGGTCCCTCCGTTATATAGTCGCCTTTTACGACCCCCATGGAGAGGAGATGGGGCGATAGTATGCTATTAATATGCCGCTACCAGATTAGCACTTTTAATAAGTAGTTAGTTTTAATCCCCGTCAAAATGTTGGTTTATATGGAACGCGAAAACTTAAAAGTGAAACATTTTTATAGTTTTATCTTTCACCCGGCAATAGAGGTTTTATTGTAGGATTCAATAGCTGTGGCCGTACTGACCGATGAGCAGCAGGCGCACGTGCGCCATGAGCGGCGCGAGGTGCGTGCACACGCGCGCGCGCTCCTCCTCGGTCCAGTGCGCCGCGGGCTGCGCCACGCCCGCGCGCTGCTTGGCCCACGCCAGGGCGCAGCGCCACACCTCCTCCTCCTCGAGGCACAGCTGGAGGACAAACAAATACGTGTGTACATGTTATGAACTTATTCGTTAATTACTTATTTGCATATACCATATCTTTAGTAATTCATGATACAAAATATTGTTCGTTATAAGTATTAGAATACTTAATATTAAAGTAATTAGAAGTAAGTATTTTATTTATTTATTAGCTCTGCCAACATTACAGCATATTATTATTTAATAGCTCTGCCAACATTACAGCATAGTATTATGTAAATAATAAGGCAGTGCAAATTGGTACACAAACACGATGAAGTACTGTATTATTTCAAGCCTGAAATCGAACTTACTCCACCTGGGTTCTTTTACACCTTCGGCGTGGAATTCACTCATAGATTTTGATTTGTTTATAGATTGGTTTAAAAAATCGGAAAAGTTGTAGTTTTATCAATAAATTGTATTAGATAGGATCTGATGCAAGTAGGTGACGCCACCTAGCGACAAGTTGGTTTAAACTTTCAAAATTAAAAATCCCAGGGCTCGAATCCCACAATGGACAATAATTATTATTGTTTGCATGATGAACATAAACAATTGTACTGTACCTACCTTGAGTTACATTATGTATAACTTTATCTTTAACTTTATTTAGAGTTCTGCTACTGTATGAGCCTATTACATTGTGCTTACCACTAAGTACTTTTGTTCCACACTTGGTGTCATTTTGAGGTTGTAATAAAAGAAAAATGGTCGGAATGCATACGAAGTCCGAGGAGATGAGCTTGATGAGCGCCTCCTTGGGCAGGTTGAGGAACGCGTTGGTCTTGACGCAGTCGGCCGCGTTGTCCCCGATGAAGGCGATGCAGCGCTCCATGAACGACGACGCGCTCTTGCCCCCTGCGAGGACATAGGATAGGGTGCTCCTTCTATGTTAACTGACTCCAAAGACAAAAATAATATATTAAGGCGCAGTCGCGACAGTGCTGCCCTCATTGGGTTTTTAATATGTATACTTAGATGTTTCTTAGTGCACCATAAGTACAGTTTTTGTGAATTTGGCTCTAAATTTATTACAATCAAGGGAAAACTCAATGGGGACAGCACTGTCGCGTCTGTCCGGCACTACAACTTAGCAAAACATTCTATATAGGCAGCACATGACCAATACCAGTGCTACTCAGTCCAAAATCCAAATGTTATACAAAGTTAGCAAAAATACCTTTGCTATGTTGTTGTGTTAAACAGGTATTATTATTATTTAAATAGTGGATAAACACCATTTAAATATTTTTGTTTAGGTATAATGGAATGAGCAAATATACCTAGGTAAGTGTGGCTTCACAACTACATAGATTTGTCACCACTTATTTAAAGTAACCTTCCTAGATCCATGGCCATGTATCATCATTACCATAATTTGTGCTGATTGATGTTCCAACTCTGGACATGACCAATCCAAAGAATTCCAGCAACAAGTAAACTGGTGCCTTTACCTTATGTCTTAGATTAACCAATACTTCCTTACAGATATTATTTAGTTATATATACCCATTTGTTATACCCGTCTTTGCTAATAATAATATAGATCAGCCCCCTTACTCTTGAAACCGATCCCAATCAATCGTTGTCACGTGACTCTTCTCCATTTAAAAAACTTTTCCAAGAAAATGAATTTGTGGAAGAAGAAGCATGACCTTGTATTTGTTCCAATATGCAAGGCTTCAAAAACCATTAAACCGAACCATTCATACTTTGGTATTTTTGTCATACCGAACACGCAGTTGAAATACCAAATAGTTCGGTAAAAACCGAACACCTGGCAAGGTGGGTCATAACTCAAAAGTACAAACTTCATGATACTTACCAATCTGGATAGATTAAAAGATTAGTTTCAAAAGTAAGGGAGCTGATCTCTGTCTATGTATGAATTTTAGGTCATTTAAGGTCTAGGGATTAGGAATAGGCTATGGTATTCACAAGATAAGAATGCAAAGAAACATGCAGAAGCATGCAATAGCATGCATGCTATGAGCCATCAGACATGGGCTGTAAAATCTAAGGTTGCATTGCGGGCACAGCATGTTGACATAATATATCATTGGTTTTCGAACCTAACTCAATTTTAAGAGTTTTAAAATATGGTGTCAATATATTACACTACATTATGAAGAGTTCATAACTCTACAATCTCAATTACTTTATTGCTTTGCTAAATGTGTACAAATAACAAAGTAATGTAGAAATAATATGGATTGTGTCAGGCACAGCTAAGTTTAGAGAAATAAGTTTAGGGTTAAGACTACCACCTGCAAGATGGTACAAGGTTTTTAGTGGGTAGGCTTTTCCTTCCTACATAAGAGGGTTACCCCTGGGCTGGTATAAGCACCTAAGGCTTATTTACCTAGTTAAAAAAACTTTATCAGAATTTGTAAATAGGTAGGTATAATAATTTTTACTACATTAAAACAATATAAATCACTAGGTGCACTATCATTAGGACTATCACTTGATCAGTCATCTATTTATGTCTACGTTGGAAGGAAATTTTGAAATAGCTTTGTGTTGTTGTTGTGTGGCTTAACACGTTAAGCGCCAAGTGTATCATCTGGTATACACTGCTGCGCTTCTGTCCAAGGGATGATACACTTGGCGCTTAATGTGTTAAAGACAACCATCAGTTTGACAAAACTATACTTAACATTTTTAGAGCCATGGCAGACACCGGTGACCAACAAACAATTAAATTTCAATTGTGTCTTGTTTTGTGGCAGTCAGTGTGTTAATTTTTTACTTTTTTAACAAAGAAAGTGTTTATACTGAGAAAGCTTTATTGCTGTGACCATGATAACAATGTTCTAGTTAGCCTTTTAATTTCAACGGCAGCTGGTCAGAGCATTAAGTGTTAAATACTAAGGTTTGCCCAAAGGGTTTTATCATTAAAGTTTGAGCTAGTTTTATACAGTTGCTTCTCTCTCTCTTTAGTATAAGGGCGACCTAGTTTGATTATTATATATTTTATACTACTAAATATACATACCTACTTACCTACTTGGTGAGCTTTTCTAAGGTCAGTTGATGTTGTATACAGAAATAAAAGTCGTTTTGTAAACCTTAATTACTTTAATGGAGATACCTGAATTGAACAAAATAAAAACTCTTGTTGGTGCACATTTACACGATCACTCACTTATTAGCTAGGAATGACTTCACTTCACAGAAATTGTTTATAACCTATCACGAAGCAGCGCTCGGGTTTACATTCTGGATCAACGTTATGTTATCCCCTTTCATCATGATTCTTCCAATCTGCTTCCGGTTTTTAGTCTTCATGTGAACCTCCTCAGCGTCATCCAAAACAATGTTCATGTATTCATCAAAACCCACGATGTGGCCCTCGATTCTAAGGTTCACGTTTTCGTACAACCAAATCTGCACTCTACTTCTATTTTGCAAATATCTGAAGATAAGGTTGATGGGTTGAACCATCACCTTCTGAACTTTCGGTGGGCCTTTGTATGCCATCTTTATTTAGATATTATTTCTTGTTTTAATAGTAATTACTGAAAACTAACCCCGCCAAAGCCGGCTTCAGAATTTCAGATAGCGTCCGAATTTGCTGTCAAACAAAATGACAGCGTCAAACAAAATGGCGTCTCATCTCAGTCAGAAGCAGAAGAAGACAAACGAACGAAACGGCATTTTTATAGATGCGTTTATGTTTCACTAATTGGTTTTTTTGTTTAAGTACCTATTATTTACTCTTCGGTTACTAAATAATTACTTTTTAATGTTTCGTAAAATGGTAAACTCTCTGTAATTAATTAACAGTACAGAAAGTAATTTTTTTTTGAAATCTTACTTTTTTTTTTATCTACCTACTCAGAAATAAATTTTTGTAAAACTTTATTACAGTAAATGCTAGTAAATGATACGTCATCACCATCAGTCAAGTCACCCATCCCACCACATTCCCACTGGGAATTTCTTCGAGTTTATGATTTTATTTATAGAAATCAATGTATTTTGATCATTGAGGTACAATAATTTTGTTAAACGGCTTTTAATCAAAATAAACAATAAAATTCTTATTTTTGAATTGATTTTAATTTTATTTATTTAAAAAAATGTTAAGTAATGTTCAAAGTCTAAAGCGGTCCCCGAGGCATTTTTATATTATTGGTTTGTAGGTAATGCTTAAATACTCTATGCTAACTCCGGTTCCCTGGGTGTCATGACAGCTTACTAGGGTTGACAATATTTTTGGCTTTGATAATTTATTACTTAGATTTTTTAAGTGGTATTTTGTAACACCTTGTATATAAAAATTTATTACCACGAATGTATGTTCGCGCATCACTTCAGAACGGCTGCATCTATTTGGCTAATACAGGTGTGTATGAACCACAAATATTGATACCTATATGAATGAAAATTTTTGGAAATTTATCATAGGATCGAGTCGGTTGTTTACAATATTTATTATTATTACTTAAACTCTATTAATAAATATTATGTTCACCAAGACTTAGATTACTAATTAAATAAAATACATAGCATTATTTTGTTACTGCGCTGTACAGTAACAAAATAAAACACAGATGTTCTAATTTTAGCTCAATCGGTTACTTAATATTATCATGGATCAATACGCTACATTAATTAAATTAAATGGGTTTTACGCACAGAACAAATAAATTCATGATTGTTAACAAAAATAAAAAAAAACACAAAAAGTGTGCGATGGCCGGGAATCGAACCCGGATCAACTGCTTGGAAGGCAACTATGCTGACCATTACACCACCATCGCAGCTACTTAAACGTTTGAAAATAGTTAACAGTAATTACCAGGTCGATCTTGAATTTCCATTGCTGCTGCTAAAAGTGTGCACGCACTTTCAACGCTCAATGTGGACGTGACGTGATCTTCACAAGCTGCACGGAGGTCTTCCACTCCTAAATCCGCTGCCAGCGTCATCATTTCGAAAACACCAGAGTCTTGAAGAAGAAGCTGATGAGAAAACTTTTCATTAATATTACTATTCATCATGTAATTTATCTTATGTTTCTTATAGATTTTGACAGCAATTTGTTATTAAAATATTAATCTCTTTTTTCAACCTGCTTTGAATAGCAGGTTTATAAACCAGGCTTATTAGTTTGCAGAAGCATCGGCAGGTGGAGCTAATTTCAGTGTTCCAATAATAGATGCAATCATTATTATTTTACTTAAAAGTTCAAACTTTTATATTATGTAATAGTACAAAATAATAAATGTTACCTAACCTACTCTGGGTTGGTTTTTCTTATTTATTATTTCTGACTTACACCTTATTGCTACTAGATGGCGCTACCGGTGAACAAAAGTCATAACTTAGATTTATTTAAATATGTTTTGTTTTGTTTATTTTACCTTTCCCGTGTACACATACTGCACGAAGTGCTTGAAGGTGTCTGGCTGCACGTGCGGCATGCGGATGGGCGTGGGCTGCGCGCCGGCAGAGGGCGTCACCGTGCAGCCGGGGATGCGGCACACCTCGCCACGCTTTGTGCCTTGGAAGCTTTTGCATCTGCAACAATGATCAAATGTTTACTAAAGGCTTGAGTTCAATTGTTGTTGTTGAGGTTGTACCTCGTTCATAATTAGTTTATTCATCGATCTTTAGCGTATAAATAGCTTTGCGATCAGTTTCGTGGTTTAGATGATCAAAGACTTTATGTAGATCTAGGACTGTAGGTACCTTGTCATTAAGTAGATAGGTACCTAATTAACAAACAACATTATAAAATAACAACTATTTAGAAGATGGTTCCATTCTGCGATAACCGTGTCACGTAGTGGTGAAAGAATACTAATCTTCCCTCTGGTGTCGTGAAAGGCGACTAACGGATTATAGACTGCACATACTTACATCCAACAGCATAGAGTGGCGATGGGTCGCTATTTGGTGAAAAGTGGACTATGGTAGAGGACTGCTTTTGTTGTTCTCATTGCCTAGTCTCTGACTAACCCGTCGAGGATAATAATAATAATCTTTATTCAGTATCTTTTACAAAGGTACAAGTGGCTGGAGTCTCCATTTAAGTATTAAACCCGTGTTTGGAGACCCCGCTCTTTCCGTAAATAACAAAAGATACAATCGAATTAAAGTAGTTAAGAGTAACCCGTTACAATTATTAGGTACTTATTTTGTTTATAAAAAGTAAAATTATACAAAGAAAAATTAAGTTATATGAGGTTATATAAATAAAATTAAGTTACTAAATCAAAACCATATTCTCTACTAATAGGTTAAGGTTCTCTATATCATTGTATTCCATATTTAATAGTCGTGATTATTTCTTTATTTCTTCTTTATTGCAAAATGACAGCAAAATGCGGACTTAATGCCCTGAGGCATTCTCTACCAGTCGACCAGTAAGGGTGTTAGAAATTTAGAAAAAATTAAAAATAAACTTCCAAAATACTCGACTAAAAACCTAATTATGAGTAAAACTTAGAACCAAACTATAAAGTTCAAAATTGATTGGAGAAATTTGACAGTTTTGGGTAGGTTGATCTGACGCCGTGTGTACCTACATAAACACAAACGTGTGGAAAAAAAAGACCGTGGTTGGAGGAAAAGTACCCTTAATATTGATGATGGAAAATTTTACTGAAAGGAAACATTCCTTTATTTTTAAAAATAATTAAACTGCATTTAAAGTTTTTTGAAAAAACACCTGCTTGAGCCGGGAATCAAACCGGTGAAATGTGAAAAATAAACATTCTGTATTTTATGATACCAACCGAAAGAGTCATTCATGAGGACCAATATCTTTTTAGCATCTTAAATTCGAAGAAAACGTCTGAGCATACGTAAAATTGAGTCTCATTTTAAGCAAATTCATAAGTTAAGTGAACATTTTCTTTAGATATTGAGCAATATTGAGTAAGCTTTACAATAAAATAAATATTTTTCTTGATCTTTCTTTATTTAAAGACCCTCAGGACGACTTCGTCATTTTCTTAAACTTGACACTTTCCTAACTTGTCTCATTTTTAACTCGGCTCTTTCTTTGTTGGTCTCTTTTGCAAAGTTGACACTTTTCCAACTCGTCTCCCCTCCGGACGACTTTGTCATTTTCTTAAACTTGACACTTTCCTAACTGGTCTCATTTTTAACTCGGCTCTTTCTTAGTTGGTCTCTTTCTTAACTTGACACTTTTCTAAATCTTATTTTTTTCACAAACTCTATGAAAGTGGTTACGGGACACCTGTATTCATATTTTTTTCAAGATTAACTGGACTGGATACGTACAGTCCAGTTCATAAATATGTGTACACTTTAGTACCTTGTCACTTTAATCGCTTTGACAATTCATGTATGGCAGTTTAAACAGACATTAAATAGACAAGCCAAGGTACTAAAGTGTATACATATTTATGAACTCGACTGTACCTACAATAATAAATGTGTTTACATACATCTTAAAGCGTTCCGACGTAAGGGCCAATGGGTTACCACAGCGTTGTTTCTTATGAAAACTTAAAACAGCTGTTAATCTAAAATTATTCATTTTTTAGGAAAAGTTCTTGGACAAAAGTTATTTAATATCATGTATACTTTACCCTTCTTTCGGCTTAGTACCCCCTTTCCGACTGCCGTTGTGTATAAATTTAGTCACGCACGTCATTAATGAGGGAACACAAAGTGGCAATGCTGCAATACAAAAAACCTGGCACCTACTGGCTACCCCTCCCCTGTTCCGAAGAATAAACGAAACTTGGGTGCCTTATTATCATACTTGACAAAGAAAAAGAAAAAGCCGTGTTAAAAATAAAACGAATTACGAAAGTGTCAACTTTGCAAAAGAGACCAACTAAGAAAGAGCCGAGTTAAAAATGAGACGAGTTATGAAAGTGTCAACTTTGCAAAAGAGACCAACTAAGAAAGAGCCGAGTTAAAAATGAGACGAGTTATGAAAGTGTCAACTTTGCAAAAGAGACCAACTAAGAAAGAGCCGAGTTAAAAATGAGACAAGTTAGGAAAGTGTCAAGTTTAAGAAAATGACGAAGTCGTCCTGAGGGTTTAAAGATACTATGTTGTTTAAAAGAAATTGATTCTTATGAATGACTCTTTTGGTTGGTATCATACAAAAATTTTAACCAAAATAAAAAACCGACTCCAAAACTTTTACTGAAATAAATGCACTAACACGTAACCCCCCCCCCCCCCCCCCCTCTTCCAGTATTCGCGGTCTTTTGCGTGTGTTGGCCAATCCTTCGCGTAAGCATCAAGCTCATCTCTCCACCTCCGTCTGGGTCGGCCTTGCTGCCGTTTAACCCCATTGTCGTTTTTATTGTAAATATGTTTAATTACCCTTTAACACTTGTCGTGTTCATTAGTAAATAGATTTTATTAGGTATTGCTACATTGTCGTATTAAGCTGGCACCGAATCCAAAAATATTTTTTAAGATTAGAAGATTTTGGAGTCGGTTTTTGTTAAAATTTTTGTTTATTTCTCGCTTTTTAGTGAATCGTTCCGATCTATTTATCAAAAGCGAATATTGGTAAACCTACAAAACGTGCTACTTGTATGAGACAGCGCCATATAAATGCGACAAGCGAAGAAAACGAGAAACGCCTATCACAAAGTAGGAAATCAACATCCAGAACAGACGGCAAGTTACCAGGATTTACTCGTGAACGCTGTATAGACCCCCTACGATGATGACTTGCGATTTACTAGGGTTCACCGTTAGGCAAACTAGAGGGACGTTTTTGACTTGCTCCAGTCGTAGATCAAAGCCAAGTCACCATTGATCTGCTCAATCACTTCAAAGAGGTTCTCAGCCGAGGCCTGAGAGTAAATTTGTAAGTCATCGGCATAAAGATGTTAAGAAGAATTTAGACAGGAAGTGACAGAATTAATAGTGTGAATAGTGTATTTTTAAATCATAATAGAAATGTTTCGGAAGGAGTGATAAAAAGTGGCCTATGTCACTATTGTTCTTCAGCTATCTATGTGCAAAATCAGGTCGATGCGCAAGTAAGAGACGGACAAACAAACACGCTTTCGCATTTACAATATTAGTTAGGAAGGATTTATTGCCGGAGTGGATCTTATTTGACCTATGGCTGAAAATACCAAAATCGCTATAGGTATGCCTACAATATTTGAGGAGTTCCCTCAATTCCTCAAGGATTCCACAATCAGAACTGAGTTCCGGTACCTGCCTTCTTTTAATTCGTCATAGTCGTTTAACTATCTTAATCCAGATATCTTATCGCCACCCGTGAAATACTAATCATTGAGGAGTTCCAATGACATTCTGTGGTCTTCTTCATCAGTTCTACTTCATCAAATGATACTTTCTGAATGTAAATTCTTGACATATTGCTGAGAATACCAAAATCGCTATAGGTATACCTACAATATTTGAGGATTTCCCTCAATTCATGAGGATTCTATCATCAGAACTAGATTTTGATAAAAATGGGACCAATCTGGAAGTATGTCCTTTCAAATAATAAAAGAATTTTCTAAATTGGTGTATAAATGACTGAGTTCTGAGGTAACAAACATAAAAAAAAATATGCAACCGAATTGAGAACCTCCTCCTTTTTTGAAGTCGGTTAAAAATACAGGAATTTTTTTTAAATTTCACCGGTTCGATTCCCGGCTCGAGCAGGTGATTTTTCAGAAATCTTCAAATGCAGTTTTAATTATTTATTTGAATGAAGGAATAGTTCCTCTCAGTAAAATTTGCCATCATCAATATTAAGGGTACTTTTCCTCTAACCACGGTCTTTTTTTTCCACATTATGAACTATGAATTTAATGAAGTGATTTAAAGTGATGCTCACGTACCATTCTCTTGAACACACATTTACTGACACCTTTTTGATATGCAAGGGCAAGGCGTTCCAGAATCGTATTGCAGTGAGTGTAAAAGAGTTGGCTATAAATCTATAATTGTGGGCAGGAGGCACCCGGAAGCTGAAACTTAGCTTTCAAGTATTCAGGAGCAAGTGGATTAGTAATGATGTTGTGAAGAAAACAAACAACTCTCACTTTCCTGCGCTCATAGATAGAAAGCCATTTGAGCTGAATGCAAAAATCAGAAATGTGGTCGTATGTACGCAGCCTAAAAAATAAACCATATACAGTTATTAAAGAGACGATCTAACTTGTTGAGATGGATTTAAAACTTTAAACTTTCCTACACTCACACCAATTATCTAGCCCAAGAGAAGCTTCGAAGAAACTCGTTAAATGGTTACTAGACAACGGATAAACATACTTAAAATACTTAAATACATACTTATACATAGAAAACACCCAGACCCGAGACAATTTAGAAAAACAATAATTTCTAAATTGAGCGTGTTTGTAACCTTCTGTGATATGTTTCCAATATGCACATCCCAACTGAGAGTACCTACTGTCAATGACTAAACCCAAATTCTTTACTTTTGACGAGTACGGTATTACCTGTCCGTTATAATTCAATATGGTCACAGAAGCCACATCCACGTTGGATAGTTGTCGGGAACTGCCAATAATTATCTTGATTTCGCTTCGCTTGATTGGGATTGACTGGGATTAACAGATAAGCCGTGACTGCATGGCTGACCAGTCATGAATTCCCTGAAGGTCTTGGTTGATAGGCACGATGGTTTTGTTCATCTTTGAACAAAACCATAAGCTGAAACTTAGGTTACAACTGAGATTACATCGCCTTGTGCATATATCGCAAATCGTCTGTATAAAGATGAAAAGATAAAGTGAGATGAGCGGAAAGAGTATGTTAAATGCGATAAGAGAAGAGGAGAAAGTATACCACTTTGTGAAACACCAGTAACTAGGTCGCACCTGTTGGAAACGGTTTGGTCTACTCGTACAAATTGCTGGCGATTACGAAGGTAAGAAAAAAACCACGTCCGTACTGAGGAAGAGCATCCGAGTCGTGTCAGAATGGAGAGAAGGATGTCATGGTCGACTGCGTTAAAGGCGTTGAAAAAGTCAATAAGAACTAACACAGTCAGCCGCGCATACTCCATACCAACCCGAACATCCTCCATGACCTTCAAGAGAGCAGTAGAGGTACTATGTCCAGGACGAAATCCGGATTGATATTCTAAGGAAGTTGTTGCGGAAAACGATTCGAATCATGACAATTGTTGTTTATGAACGGCAGCTTCTAAAATTTTTTTTGAGAAATGGATTTGTAGTGACTGAGAATGTTAGGATTGGAATTTTTTGGAAAAGGGATAGGGATAAAAACTCCAGAAGACAGGGAGTAATTAAGGATGTATGTAAGGACGGGAACTATACATTCTAAAATAAAAATTATCATACTTCTACCCACGCCGTCACTTCCTATTGCCTTAGGCTTTATAGATAGAATAGTCTTGCTTGTGAACCTCTTCCTCAGCTAGCGGAGTGAAAGAAAATTGATTGACAGAAGAGGGAGTGTACGAAGTTATGGCAGAAATAGTTGTAAGTTTTTCACTATCAGAAAGGTGTGTTAACAGAAGAGAACTGATTGTTGAGTTCATCCAATTTAAATAGCGTCTTCTGGGGACCCACTGACTTGCGGATGCCATGCGAACGAAGGAACTTTCATGTATCAGCGGGTGTCGAATCGAGAACGTTTTCGTGAATATAGTGACGTTTTGCTCTTCTTACGCACGGTTGCACCGATTCTTGGCAGTCTTGTAGGCTTTCCAATTGCAATCAGTTCGACACCCTTTAAAAACACGGAAGGCCCTGTCTCGCTTCCTCATCTCCATGCGGACACCAGGCGTAATCCACGGCGGCATTCATCTTAACATTTCTCAGTGGTGCGTGATTGTCAAATAGGCTTAAGATAACAAACACCCTGCAAATAAGAAATCATATCGTCTGTGGATGATGCATCCCAGACATCGGCTCAGTCAATTGCACGCACGTCAAGCTCAAGCTTCTCCACATCCATCCTTTCAAAATTAAGCATACCTACGGATATATTACGGATTATATGTATGTATGATGTATTTTCCATACTGCAGTTAAGTTACTTTACATACCTACTGCATTTTCAAACAAACTCTTAACGAAAATAATGGCAAAGCAAACATAATTTTACTACGAAAGCGTGGCGATAAAGTAGTAGCTAAAAGATACATTTAAAAAAAATAGTATTTAGCGTAGGTGTTTTAAAAACTATGTCTCAAAACCTCGTTACATGAGTAAAATAATCGGCAAAAGTTCGCTACAAAATCTGAGCAGCACTCGCTGCCTCGCTGGCTAAACAAAGACGAGTTTCATCGTAATTAAAAACCGATAATCCCCTCGCAAGGAATTATAAGCGCACTCAAAAGAGCTCCATAGCTTTGTAGGAAAAACTTAAGTTGTCAAGTGGAGGCAAGTTGTAAGTTATGCGCAAAGTTGGGCGGAGTGGCTCTTGCAGGCCAGTAATGGCACCTAAATTTATTTAACTTCGATACTTATCGACGAGCTACTCCTCAAGTTGAGATGCGCTTCATTTGCCCGTTCGCCGTCAAGTGAGCCAACAATATGGGTTGGTTGAGTGGTCTGCCGAGAGCATCTTGCAGCTCTATGTTTACCAAAGATTGAAATGTAAATAGGTACTTAATTAGGAGTACGATTTATTTTCATTATTATTGAATGAATTGATTATGTATGAATACAATTTATTTATAATATTATCAAAAAAGAAACATAATAATATAAAATTCATACAGAAGTAGCACAGAAAAGACACTCCGCATTTGTCAGGGTTCACCAAGGGTGCTCAAGGAAAAACTTTTATACGTTTTAAATAGGAATTAATTTTCTTTAGGAAAGTTTTTATATGTGATCGAATGTGGTAGATAATAAAGTAATGGACAAACCCCCGGGCTCAGAACAGAGGTTCCATTTGTCAGCTACTAAATTATAATTAATTAGTTCAGCAAGTGAAGTGCAACCTATTGTAGGGAGGTAGTTAGGTACCTATCGGAATTATTAAAAATATGTGTTTAATTAAATTGTAGCTCTCCAACACACACATTGAATTAAATAATGTTTTTGAATTAATTGTCTTAAGGTAAACATTGGCTTTGCTGAGTAAACAAGTACATATCGTAGATTGATTAATTGGAACCTTTATTGGATTCAACAGTTTAATACAATCAGACCACGAACAGATGCAATAATGCTGGATCAGGTAGTACGGGCGGGTCTAGGGGTCCACGGAGGTCTTAATGAGTTTGTCAGTCGGCTCTTCGCATGATGCTTGATGCTGCTTCATTAAGAGGGTACAGTCAATTAGAGGGAATGTACCGGAACGGAAACGTCACAGGAATTAGCTTAGGTGCTGATACATTAGTTTAATTAAGATTCGGCAATGTAATGTTACTAGAAACAGTAGTTTTGTATGCTATCTCCAAAGAGTTGATTGTCTTGTCACCTGCTGCTTTTACCATCAGATCAGAATATTGAAATGCGTTTCCAATTTTGATAGCAAAGTGAATTTTATTGATTACTCATTTTTTTATAGGCGTGGGCAGAGGCCACAGCCACAAGAATAAGAATAATAAGAATAAATTTATTTGCTGTGTAAAACTTAAGACTAAATACATAAAACTTATAAAACATATTAAGTGATAACCATGATGACTAAACCTTTGATCATTGTTTGATCGAAGTACCTACGTAACACAGCTTTCTATTTGATCCTGATTCCATGACTTGACAGAATAGGTAATCATAGTGACTATGTTGCGGACAAAACACGTGTGGTGTTTATTATTTTTATTATTCGTAATACTATTTAATGCGTACTGCCTTAGCATTGTTCATCAGAACATACAAGGCTTTTCTGGCAAAGAATTAGAATTAAATTTATTTTTACTTTCTTTTAAAATTTACATTTTATGTATTACCGAGCATTAGCTCAAACATTATGAATTAATAACGAACTTAGAAAACTACAGTATTGTCAGTTCGTTTTGTAGAATGTCGGCCATAAAGGCGGCTCTTTCATTATTATTAATAACAATTTAAAAGTGAAAGAACGTAAAGACGTAATTGCACTATCTATAGAACTAACTACAGAATTGCCATGTGTCGGACTAGATGAGGTTGTTGCAATATGTGTATACAGAAATCCATAAGGAAATTACCCACTGTTTGTACGCTATGCTGGAAGATGTTTTTAAAATCATATGTAAAAAAAGTAAGAGAGTAGTAGTATGTGGAGATTTTAATGTTAACATTTTGAACCGATGTCGAATCGTCGAATTCTATGTTAGTAGTAGCAGTAGTTTCATAATCATAATTAAATCATTTAATTTAGATCGCGTGTTCAATGAACCAACTAGAATAACATCCACATTACTTGTTTAGACAATATTTTTTGTAATTGTCTTGTTTTGAAAAATCATTTATAAATTGTGTTAGTTCAGACCATAGCAAACAAAAAGTCACTATTGAGCACCATAATCTTTCTCCCATACAAAATATAGTGTGTAGACCGATCAGTGAAAAAGGTATCGATAAATTTAGAACTATTATTCACTTAAAACTTTCTTCTCTTTTAGTAGCACCTACTGATAATGCACATAATACTTATACAAAAGTTTTCAGTTGCATTCGGGATGAATTCAACAACACATTTAAGACGAAAATTATCTACATGGAACCAACAACAGAGCTGGTGCGGCTTGTGAAGCGGCTGAAAAAGCTAAAGCATGCAAGTACAGGGGTCTAGGCTCCGAATATGATTTCGTCCCATTCGGTGTCGAGACCCTTGGTCCGTGGGGTCCTAGTGCTATAAGGCTTTTTAAGGAAATGGCAAAAAGGTTAGTCGACATCACAGGAGACCAAAGAACTGGCAGCTACCTCGGACAAAGAATTAGTCTTGCTATTCAAGGGGGAACGCTGCCAGTATCTTCGGAACCTTACCTAAAGGGACTCCTTTTAATAATATATATTAGTTTTTATATTATATTTTTAAGGTTTTTTAGTTTTAGGTTCATTGTTCTTATATTTTTATATTACTTAATGTATTTCCAGTTACTGAATAGAAGAAAATTATTAAATTAAATAACTCTAAGAAAAGGTTCAGTGACTGGGCGACACCAGGTATTTTATTTAAGCAAGTAGAAGAAAATTATATGAATTAAAATCTACTTCTAAAGATCCTAACTTTATTGAATATGTTAGAAACTATTCAAAATTTTTTTTAAAAGTCTGCATAAATGTAAAATTAAATTTTATTTCTAAAAAAAATGCACTTTTGAATAACAAAATAAAGACTACATGGAATATTATTAACCAAGAAACTAGTAAAACAAAAATTAAGGACCGTTTATTTATTTACTTAAAGTCAATAGTAAAATAATAGAATCAGATGGCGCAGTCGCTGCTGCATTTGAGATTTTTTTTCTCTAGGATACCTATGGACATAACTAGTATAATATAAGTTCTTGCTCTCATACTGCTGTCGCTTTCCTCGAGTCAAGTATTGATAAGTGCGGTGACAGTTTTAGTTTTATACATATAAACACACACATATAAAGACACCATTTTAAAAGCTTTTAAAACAATAAATATTAAAAATACAAAAGATCTGTGGGGTATCATTACAAATGTTGCTAAAACAATTATTATTATTAATTCCTTAGCTCCTCAATTAGCCGATATTTTCAATAGGTGTCTTGAAGAAGGAACTTTCCCTTTAATGAAGCATACTAAAATCATTCCATTGTTTAAAGCTGGTGACAAAAATAACCTCTCTAACTTTAGACCAACTTCTATATTACCAGCCTTTAGCAAAAGTTTTGAGAAAATTATTTACAATCGATTACTGTCTCATTTTTCAATTAATAAACTTTTTCATGAAAAACAGTTTGGTTTTATTAAAGGTAGATTCTACAACTGACGCTGGAGTTGCGCTTCTTAAACACATTTTTGACGCCTGGAACACTTTTTTGATGCAAGATGCAATTGGTATTTTCTGTGATCTCTCAAAGGCATTTGATTGCGTTAATCATAAAACTTTAGTAAATAAGTTAGAGCATTATGGTGTCTCAAAAATAGCACTGAGCCTTATACAATCATACTTGTCGAATAGAACTCAAAAAGTTGTTATTAATAGTGCTGTGTCTTCAGGAGCACCAATAATTAGACGAGCCCCAAGGGTCAATATTGGAACCATTACTTTTTAGGGTTCCGTAGCCAAATGGCAAGAAACGGAACCCTTATGGATTCGTCATGTCTGTCTGTCTGTCCGTCCGTATGTCACAGCCACTTTTCCTGAAACTATAAAAACTATACTGTTGAAACTTGGTAAGTAGATGTATTATGTAAACCGCATTAAGATTTTCACACAAAAATAGAAAAAAAAACAATAAATTTTGGGGGTTCGACATACTTAGAACTGAAACTCAAAATTTTTTTTTCTTCAAACTCATACGTGTGGGGTATCTATGGATAGGTCTTCAAAAATGATATTGAGGTTTCTAATATAATTTTTTTCAAACTAAATAGTTTGCGCGAGAGACACTTCCAAAGTGGAAAATGTGTGTCCCCCCTCTGTAACTTCTAAAATAAGAGAATGATAAAACAAAAAAAAAATTATGTACCATGCAAACTTCTACCGAAAATTGGTTTGAACGAGATCTAGTAAGTAGTTTTTTTTAATACGTCATAAATTAATTAATTTAAAAAAAAATACACTATTATTAAAACATCGATCAAAGTTACAACGAACTACAAGAACTTTTATATGATGTTACTTGCTGCCACCGGAGCCCTTCATGGGCGAGTCCGACTAGCACTTGGCCGGTTTTTTGATTTACATAAATGACCTGCCCTACTTTGCTAGAAACTTGTGTGAGACTGTACTATTCGCAGATAAGGCCTTGAAAATGTTGACGATGTAAATAGTGCACTTTCAAAGGTATAACATTTGGTTCTCTATTAATAATTTATTACTGAATTCAGCAAAAACAAAGTGTGTCAGGCAGAAAGTCAGCACACAAATTAAGATGAACGATAATGTAGTTGAATTAGTAGATTTCTACTGTGTTTCTAGGCATTAAACTGGATTCTGGACGCTTATAATGGGACCCAAATATTGATTGATACCTTGTCAGAAAGACTGAGTTCAGCTGCATACACAGTTAAGAAAATAAGGCTTCTAACTGATGTTGAGACGGCAAGAGTAGTTTTATTTTAGTTATTTCCATAGTGTGATGTCCTATGGCTTACTGTTATGGGGCTCCGCTGCTAAAATTGACGATGTATTTATTCTACAGAAAAGGGCAGTCCGCATCATATACAACCTCAAGTCTAGAGACTCACTCGAAGAAGTGTTTAACAACATCGATATTTAACTATTGCATCATAATTTATTTTTGAAAACCTTATGTATGTCAAGAAGTATGAAAAGACATTTGTTAAAAATTGTAATCTTCATAACTTAAACACTCGTAGGAAAAATAAGCTTGCCATTTCAAAATGCTTATTTTAGTTTATTAAATAAAGAAATTTTATATTTAATTATAAAAAATACATTGTGAGTGATTTTGGTTAATAAGATGGGGAAAAAAAGCATCCAGACTGAGTTTTCCTTAGTTGAAGGCCCTCCCAACATGAGTAGATTCAGTAGTTTAGATTAAACTGCGGCTTTAGTTTAAACGTTTAAATAAGTGTAAAAGCTTATATTGTATGAACGATTTTACTTGGAATAGTTCATGTATGAGTAAGCTCCTTTAGCGGCTCAAAATAACGATTATGGAAATATGAATTAATGTAAGGGACAAAGGTCTACTTTTCAGGAGAAGCAAAAACTAAATTTTATTTATAATAATTGCTTGTAATTTATTCACTTTTTATTCTACTTACTTGTTGTCTATGGCAAAGTTGCTTAGGTTTGAGAGCTCTATAAAGCTATGCAAGCAAAACTAAGAGTACCTTTATGGATTCCGAAATAGCATGTCTCTTACATTAAAAATAAATGTAAATGCCTTCTATACCTTAATTGCATTTAACACAAAATATTCTGCATTAATGTAACAGTCATATAGAGAAAAATAATATTAGTAAAATTTGAAGTAAGGTACCCTTTTTGGTTTAATTATTGCTGTATCTTAACCAAATCCTATTATAAAATTCTACTTTCAGAAGCAAATTGGTTAACTTGATTTACTTTAGATAAAAAAAATATTGCTATCCTTGTGAATTTTATTGTGAAAACATAAAATTAAACTAAAATTAATCATTAAAATATTGAATGTAAAGAAAGTATTTTCCAAAATTTCAAGTTCAATAGATTTTTTAAGTAAGTAGTTAATTATGGTTAAATTATAATTACTTAAAAAAATCAATTCAATTTTAAATTTTAGTAATATAGTATAAAGAACAAAGATAATAACAATGTTCACACTACTAATTTAAACTTAACCATATTAATTAAAGGCCGATTGTTCCAAAGACAGGTAAAATTTAATCGTAGAGTAAATTTTATGTAGGTAATACGAACGATTGTTAAATGTCACGTCAAATATCAAGGCATTTAACGATGGTTAGAGCTTACTCAACGACTTTTAATATGTCTTAGGAAAAATGTGCCTAAAGCGAAAATACTAAGTACAACCTGATTATTAACTGCAGCAGGTTGCATTATCAACAATACAATGAAACATTATAAACAACATAACAACGTTATCAACAATCCAAAAAAAGCTGAAACAGGTCGAAATGCGTGTCATGCATAAAATAATGGGAGCAAACAATTTACCCTAGTCGGGCATGCAATTTTTAGTATGTAGGTACATGTTACATAGAAACAGCCACTATGCTGTTTTTGTACCAAAATATTCAGTCAAACTGTAGAACGCCTTATCTATAAGCCATCTTTTTAATTTAATTTTAAAACAGCTTAAATTTGCTGAGGCTTTTTGATCTGTGGGCAGATGATTGAATATTTGAATTCCTGTTACATAGGCACTCTTGTGATACAGGGCATTATTAATATTTGGTAGAGCCAAGTCATATGCATATCTTTTCCGCAAATTACAATTATTTGTGCTTTTATGTTTAAAATACTGAATATTGCTTTTTATAAAAAGAGCCATCTCTAATACATAAATACCTGTCAGTGTCAAATAACCCTTTTCTCTAAAAACATTTCTCAGAGTGTCATCAGAGTACATACTGTAAATAGTTCTCAAGCATTTCTTTTGTAGTATAAAGGTAGATTTTACATTAACAGAGTTTCCCCAGAAAATAACTCCATAAGTAAGAAGAGGATAATCTTGGCCAAAGTAGGCGGCTCTGGCTACTTCTACAGATGATGTTTCCGCAAGTATAGATAGGGCATAGCAGTAGCTCGATATTTTATTATTAATTTTAGTTATGTGCAACTTCCAATTTAGATGTGAGTCAATATTTACACCTAAGAAATTTATATCATCAACAATTTCAATGATTGACTTGCATTCAGTCGTGATATTTAGTTTAATTTGATTCGTTTTATAGTTTCTAAATTGTATTACTTTTGTTTTTGAAAGATTTACTGTCAGATTTAATGATTGTAGAAAACTTAATGTTATCATTTTGATTATTGGGTATGAAAATTGTAGCATCATCAGCAAACATAACACATAAGTGGTTTGTGATATTCGGGAGTTCGTTCACATATACTAAAAAAAGAAGAGGGCCAGGAATACTTCCCTGTGGTAGACCTAGAAGCATCTCTCTAGGGTCAGATTTTACTTCTTTAAATGTTTTAGTTGTATTATCAAAAGTATCTATTACTGTGTATTGGTCTCTATTTTTAAGGTAGCTTTCCAGTAGTTTTAGTGTTATTCCCCGAATACCTAATTTATCAAGCTGATATAGAAGGGTTTCATGGATTACGCAATCAAATGCCTTAGACATGTCTAGAAACAATCCAATACATGATTTCTTTTTATTCAAAGCTTCCCATATATCTTTTAATGTTATAAACATTGCTAAAGTAGTCGATTTTTGTTTCTGAAAACCGAATTGATTTGTATTTAATAAATTATTTTTATTGAAAAAGTCTAAAAGTCTGTTATAAATAGTTTTTTCAAAGATCTTTGAAAAACTAGATAGTAGTGCTATAGGCCTGTAGTCCGTTACGTTACATTTGCTTCCTTTCTTAAACAATGGTTTTACCTTAGCTCTTTTTAATTCATCGGGAAATACACCCGTTTCAATCATTAGATTTAAAATATATAGAAGAGGTTTACTGATGTATTCTAGAGAACGTTTTATAACTTGCATTGGAATACTGTCATAACCGCAGCTTTTTTATTTTTAAAACTCATGACAATCTTCCTTAATTCAGTTTCATCAACAGGGGCAAGAAACATACTATTTGAGATTACAGTAGAAGTCCGGTAGTTATTATTCAAAAGAGGGGACAAATTTGCGGTAGTAAAATGGCTATTGAAAATCTCAGCTATATCCTTTACGTTACTCACTGTACGGTCGCCTATAGTGATCTTATTTATAGTGGGTTTAAAATTGTTTAATGGAGTAGTTTGATTTTTTATTAAATTCCATGTTGCCTTATTTTTATTTGTACTTTTATTTATTAATGAAATATTAGATATTCGTTTAGCTTTACGCGTTACTGACTTTAAGATTTTACAATATTTTCTATAATATGGGATAAGATATGTTTTATTTTTATTTATAATTTGATGATGTAAACTTCTTTTTATCTTGCTTGCTCTATATATACCTTTTGTTTGTTAGTTTCCTTTTCTCTTATATGTTACTCTAATTTTAGTCATAGGTATACTTAAGTTGTAAAATAAATTAAATAACTTTGAAAATGTGACGAAAGCCATGTTTACATCATTGTACAAATAAATATCAGAAAAACTTAACTGTGAAATATAATTTATAAATATTTCTATGTATTTATCTATATCTCGCCTATATATATACCATTTTTTTCTATAAGGCTTTGGCTACATGGCACGCATATAAGTTGTCCTGAATGATCAGATAAGCCAAGATGTAATACTTTCGAGCTAAAGGTCTTAAAATTAGTTATAATATTATCAATACAGGTACTTGACTCAGGAGTAATTCTAGTTGGCTCATTTATGGTGAACTTAACATTATATTTAAGCAAAGTATTTTTTAATATTTTACATTTTGATGTGTTACTATCAAGAATGTTTACATTAAAGTCCCCAGCAATAATAACTTTTTTCTTAACATAGTGTGAACGGAGAGTAATTTTATATAATAGTTGTTCCAAAGCCTTAATGAATATATCAAAGTCAGAAGCAGGCGTTCTATACAAACAGATGACAACATAGTTCAGTTCAGGTAACAGTATACCACAACATTCGAAGTTTGTTTCTATACATAATGACATATGTTATAGTCAGCAAAATGACTCCTTAATGTCACTTAATGTTACAAATACTACACGTTTTGTGAAGTATTCTTAAATAATTTCTAAACTCGGGCGGGCATTATTGGATCGTATTTTCTGCGGTGAATAATTGATTTATCAGCGATGGTGCCGCCATCTTTTGCCGGGGCGCTGAATTAATCACTGTTCGAGCTCCGGCTGGTTCGCGGCTGTATCGGGAATTTGTCTGAACCATTAATCTTTGTCACTGGCGCTTGGGGAGTCTATGTTAATATCTTATGAATAAAGAGCAGAATCAGACTGGCCACATTGTTGATTGTTGTTTGTTGCGCGTATTTATTTGAAATTGAGGTTTACTGAATTGCACACTTTTAAAGTGACTATTTCATTTTTAACACAAGAATTTTGGCTAATTACCTACAATAATTTTATTTTAATTAAAGGACAAGTTGTTTAACTATTTACAAACTGCATTGCTTTGCTAATTTATCAAATAAAGTTATTGAACGATTGTCATAATATTATGTTATTGCAATTTAGATTTTGTTAAGAAGTTTAAGTACCTTCAAGGTATGGAATTTTGGATGTTTACCCTCGTAAAACTACAATTACTTCAGTGACTGAAACTTTATCTTAAACTAAAAATGTTCCAAGCGTAACTGAAAACATCACAAAAACCCACCCCGTCTGCTCTGCTCAGCGTGTAATCTACGTAGTTATAATATTATGCTTTAATAATCTATCACGCCCAGATGCGAGCTAATGGAGCGGCGGCGGTGGCGGTGGCGCTACGGCGAAGGCGCAAAAACTTATATTGTCACTTGGTGTTTGTTTAGATCTCACCATTTACTAGCATATTTAAACGGATCAGGCTTAACAGGCTTTATGCAGACTAGAAAAATATTTATGATATTTGATATAAAATATCAAGTCCGCTTAGATATCGTAGACAAAAAGACTAAATTTAATGAGCCTAAGGGCATTAAAGTGAGGCGAGAAGTGTAAGTCATTTTATTCAATCAACTCCATCGTAAAGATGATATTAAAACCTATAAACTATTTTATATTTAAGTAAAAAAAAGTTGTTAGTGACTATACGATTTCACGTAAGCTTAAAGATGAAACATTTAATTGATAACCCGAAGGGTCGTGTTTTACAAAGCTCCGTTGGAGCTGTCACGTAGATGTCACTGGACCATTTCATTTACATTTTCTTTGTATTAGTTAATGGGGGTGTTGCGCCGCCATCGCGCTTTCTGTTTGTGAAGATTTATGGAAATACGTAGGAACCTAATAATATTTTTTTTATCATCTAGGTACCCTATACTTATTAAAAAAGGAATCGGCTGAAATTGTCATGTAGCGTGTGGTGATGGCTCATTATTCAAAGAAAATCTACTACTAACCCATTTCTTCCCTTGGGTGTCGTAGAAGGCGACTAACGGACTAAGACTGTACATATCATCCAACATCACAAAGCGGCGATGAGTCACCCACCACGCTGAGCACATGTGCAGTTCAAATCAAATCAAATCAAATCAATATCTCTTTATTCAGTGAACTTAGAATAAGCATTTTGAATCGTCAAAAGTTAAAGGATGGACGGGCACCCGCCCACCCACCCCGCCCATTCAGGAAGTCTTTTAACTGTGGAGAAGAACGGGCGCAAGAAACTCCACAGGTTTATATTAATATTTAGGTTAATATAGAAGTAACGACATTTACAAAACAATATGTCGTTACCAAATCATACAACATACAATTAAACAAATTATGAGCGTCAATACAAGTTGGAACATGCCCTCCCTGTCATAGAAGGACATTTTCCATTACAACAAAAAAAAAACATTTGATACGATTACAAAAAACAGGTATTGCTCGATTATAAATAAAACGAACAACGTCTTACAGTATCTTTGAAATAAAAAGAAAAACTATTAAATACTACCAATAAAAAAAATAAGATTGCAAGAGCAGACCAGCCTCCACAGGCGGCACCCGTTCACGAGTATGACATGTGAATCAGCCATCGCTTCGCTCAACCATGTTTTAGGGAACGTAACGACCCGACGCACATGCCACCACCGCAGAGACACTTTAAGAGAGCATGACACACTCGAGCAACTCCAACGAAAGCAAGAGAACAATAAAGACAACTTTAAACGCAACATAAATTTTGAGTGGGTACCTTTGTCTGTAAGACACTGCTATTAAAGGCTATCATACCAGCGTAAAATTAATGAAAATAAAATGTGAAAATATTATTATAACCAGGCTGTTTTGTCTTCTAAATATTCTTTGACTGTATAATAACCTTTCTTATGTAAACAAGATTTTACATGATTCTTAAACTTATCTAAAGGTAAATCTTGTACAGTACTTGGTATTTTATTATAATAGTGTATACCTTGCCCCAAGAAAGAGCCGAGAACCTTTTGTAACCTAAACAGTGGCATTACTACACTCGGCGTCAAAAAAATCGCACCTTTTAAAAATCATCTTTAAAAATTCTTAAACCTTATGTAGAGGATAGTGTTGGGTATCATTAGAAAGGTAACAAAAAGGAGTATCAAAAAACAATTAAATTTAACTTTCTGTTTAATTATAATTATACAAACAACATTAAAATTAATAAAATAATAAAAATCCTTAATTAAGTCCTAATTAACAACAGATAATTTACAAAGAAAAATGTACAAAAAGTGTCTTAAAATTAACTTAAAATCTAGTGTTACCCCCCCTTGCCCTGATCACGGCTTCCATACGGTCCCTCATGGACCTCACCAACTTCAGGAGCTCTTCTTGAGGGATAAGCCCCCATTCTTCAATCACCGCGTCTTGGAGCTCCTGTAGAGTCGAAGGAGCTGGATCCCGAGATCGAACCTTACGTTTAAGATGGTCCCAGAGGTGCTCTATAGGATTCAGATCCGGACTTCGCGCTGGCCACTGCATCACAGAGATTTGGGACCTCTGCAAGAAGTCGCTCACGATGCCTGCAGTGTGAGCGCGAGCGTTGTCGTGCATTAATGTGAACCCCTCGCCAAAAGATTCGGCAAAGGGGACCACATGCACTTCCAGGACCTCAGTGACATAGCGGCGAGCAGTCAGCGACCCTTGTCCGCGAGCACCTCCAGTCCGGGAGACGCAGACAAGGTCGGTTTTGCCGGCAGCAGACATACCGCCCCAGAACATGCAGGATCCGCCACCATATTCCACCGTCTCCTGGATGCAGGCTTGGGCGAAACGTTCACCCTGCCTCCGGTATACTCTTCTCCGTCGGTCGTTGCAGAAAAGACACACTCGCGTCTCGTCTGAGAAGAGAACAGCTCTCCACTGCTCAAGGGTCCAATCGACGTGGTCACGAGCAAACTGCAAGCGGGCTCGCCGATGCGCTGCAGTCAATTTTGGACCCGTAGCAGCTCTGTGGGCCGCTATCTTCTTCTCCTTCAATCTTCTTCTAACCGTAGATACGCTTACGGTGCGTCTGCGAACTGCCTGGAGCTGCTGTTGCAACTCAACAGCGTTGGAGAAACGATTTCTCAAAGAGTTCGACACAACGAACCGGTCGTCTCTTTCCGAAGTGCAGCGACGTCTACCCGAACCGTGTCTGCGGATATAGCCACCGGTCTCTATGAAGCGCTGGTACACTCTTCGAACGGAATAACGGCTCAGGTTCAGTTGCCGGGCGACATCACACTGCCGCACCCCTGATTGCAGTAGTGCAACCACTTGAGCGGCTTTATCAGCTGTGGTATCCATCAAAATCTGTGCGTGTGTCCTCTTCAACGGTTGAATAGCGAATGACCCACATTGAACCCGTGTTGACCGTTTTATACCCACAAAGGAAGCGCAACTAGCAACTCTCACGGGTAGCAAAATTTGCATCGAATTTTTGTGACACTTTATTTGTTGCATTAGGTTTTATTTGATAATGAAAAGTAATGTTTTTTATTAAGTTAATTAAGTAACCTTGTAAATAAAATCATAATTAATGCGACTGCATGTGCATATCAAGAGTAAATGACATTTGAAAGTGATTTTCTAAGAGGTGCGATTTTTTTGACGCCGAGTGTAGTTTTGACTTACTTCTAGTATTGAAATTGTGTACATCACCGTGTTTAGAAAAAGAGTTAATATTGCACCGCACAAAAACTATACAATTATAAATATATTGCGATGCAACAGTAAGAACACCAACTTCCTTAAAAATATTTCTCAGAGAAGTTTGTGATCCCAGTCTATAAATGGTTCTTATTGCTCGTTTCTGTAAAATAAATATAGTTTTAATATCAGCCGCTGTTCCCCACAAAAGGACGCCATACGACATGACACTGTGAAAATAACTAAAGTAAACAGTCCTAGCAGTTTCAACATCTGTTAATTGTCTAATTTTTCTAATGGCGTAAGCTGCTGAACTGAGTTTGCCGGCCAAATTCGATATATGCGGATTCCATTGGAGTTTTGAGTCCAGGGTTACCCCTAGGAAAACTGTCGAATCTACCAAATCTAATTTATCACCATTCATTCTAACATCGGTTTGTTCGGTCTTGACATTTGGTAGTGTAAATTTAATACATTTCGTTTTTTTAGCGTTTAGCTGTAAATTGTTAGCAGTAAACCAACTAAGTACCTCTGAGGGAGCATTGTTTACATCGTCAAAATTATTCTTATTCCTAGTCACATTAAAAATGAGTGAAGTATCATCTGCAAACAATACAATATCACAGAAGTTTTCTACAAAGAATGGCAAGTCATTGATATATATCAAAAATAAGAAAGGGCCAAGAATTGATTGCCTTGTGGAACTCCCATTTTTACATGAGAACCGGATGACTTAGTTCCATTAACATCGACAGTTTGTGTTCTAGAACTAAGATAAGACTGTATCAATTTAAGCGCAAAACCTTTGAGACCATAATAATTTAACTTCATCGCCAGTGTTCGGTGCTCAACGCAATCGAAAGCCTTGGACAGGTCGCAGAAAACTCCAAGAGCGTTCTGAGACCCCTCCCAGGCATCAAATATATGTTTTATTAGAGCAACACCTGCATCAGTAGTGGAACGACCCTTTGTAAAACCAAATTGCTTACTATGTAAAAGATTATTTAAGTTAAAGTATTCTACTAACTGTTCGAGAATAATTTTTTCATAAATCTTACTAAGTGCTGGCAGTATTGAAATTGGTCGATAGTTACTGGGGTCTTCTTTATTTCCCGATTTAAATAAAGGTATAACCTTACTAAACTTCATAAGATCAGGAAAGATTCCCTTATCAATACAGTTATTAAATATGTCAGCAAGATAGGGTGCAATAGAATATATAATATTCTTAATTATCTTTATAGACATGCCCCACAAATCACCTGTGTTTTTCATTTTTAGTGATTTGAAACTTTTAATAATATTATTAGAGTTAATATATTGAAAATTAAAAGAAAAATTACATTTAGGTACATGTTCTTCGAGAAAAGATTGTGCCGCCACTGGTGATGAATTTAAATTAGAGGTTGTTACCACAGGTATATTTATGAAGAAATCATCAAAAATATTAGCAATTTGTGCATCCGAATTGACAAGGTTGTCATTAACTTTTAGAGTAAAAGTGTTGTCCCGTGGTTTTAATTTACCAGTTTCACGGTTGATGATATCCCAAGTAGCTTTTATTTTATTATTAGACTTTTTAATTTTATCTTTAATGAAATTTGATTTTGCTAGTATGCACACTTTCTTAAACAATTTAGAGTATTTTTTTACATATTCTGTAAAATTTAAATTATGGTTATATTGTCTTAGATTATATAGCTCAAACAGTTTATTTCTACTTTTATAAATACCAGGCGTGGCCCAGTCACAGAACTTAAGTTTTTGTGAAAACTTTATTGTTTTAGAGGTAAACACCTGGTTGTATTCTGTCTTTATTAAATCAAAGAGATTACTATATAGTTCAACCGGATCATCTTGTACAAAGAGCAAAGTATCAATTTTACAAGCTACATTGTTTTTAAAATACTCCATTCGCTTTTTTGTAACTGGTTTACATGTTACAGTTTTAGGCTCCTCCTTAACATCAATATCATAGCTCACCTTCAAACCTCAATGGTCAGATGTAAGACTACTAATAACTGACTTAGATACAGGGTCATAGTCTGTAAAAATATTATCGAGACAAGTGGACGAATGTGAAGTTATTCTAGTGGGTTCAAGAAATAGATTTTTTAAATTAAAACATTTAAATAAAGCTAGAAGACTAACACTCACTGAAGTGTTTTCTAAAATATTTACATTAAAATCCCCACATACTAAAACAAATTTATTTGTTAATTTTATTTTATTAAGTACATCTTCCATTACCGATTCAAAAACATCGAAATTGCCCGAGGGGGGTCGGTATACACACACTATTATAAACCTATTTAACTCTACGCATGATAGCTCAATATTACGCTCCTTTGAAAGACATACAATATCATTTCGCTCTTTGTATTTAATATTATTACTAACAAGTATTAAAGAACCGCCGTGAATAGCTGTGCTTCGTACGTACGCACTTGCTAGTTGGAAATTATTTACATGGAAAGACGTGTCATGTGTTTTTAGCCAATGCTCAGTTATACAAAATATATGAATAGCCTGATTTTTTGCAATTAATTCTAATTCTAAGTCCTTGCCAGCCAAACCCTGAATGTTTTGATTTATAATATTAATGGATGTGGACTTGGCTTTTGTCTTAGACCTCAGTTTAAACTAGAGGTAGTCACCTTACTACTAGTTATAAAAGATGCATTAGTAGAACTACTAATGATGACATTATTATCAATAGACTTTGTTATACCAGGTATAACTGGGTCTTGTATATTATAAGCTAATAAATTAGCTATCTGGGTCTTATATTTCTTTGGCAAATACATAGTATCTGAAGAGTCAAAATAAAATTATTATTAAATTTATTAATGTCAAAAAATAAAATATTGTCACTATGACGCCATAATAAATTATATAATAATAAATTTAAGTCAAAAATACGATTGTTTTGTTCCCAGGTTAAGTTTTTACAGTAGGGAAAAGCACTAACAATTAACCTGCAATTTGTATTCGCTTGAAATTGTAACAAATAAGTTATGTTTTCTATTATGTCACGTTTCTTAATTTGTGAACTGTCACCACATAAAATAATTACATTAGTGGAACTGCTCAATGACTGCTGAGATATGCTACGTACTATAGCATTCATTGATAAACCTGGGGCACAGACATTCGTTACTTGTTGATTTAAACTTCCATTCAAAAGCAACCCCAACCCCTGACCCAGTCTATCAGAGAACATAACTGTTTTTCTTTTTAATTCATTAGCATTGTTTATGATCAAGCTATTTAAATCATAAGTAGGTATAATTTCTGTACAGGCCGTTAACGGACTGGGATCCATGACAGACAAGTTAGTCGACTGAATACTTGAGTTTGATAATAAAGGATTTTCACATCTGTTTATCTCATTATTAACTAAAGAGTCGTACCGATCAGCATTGTATTTGCATAAATCAATCAACTCTGTAGCTGATTGAATATGCTCTTCGATTTCCTTTTGTGCAGTTGAATATTTATTGTTTACACTATCAAGTGTCTCATGCAACCGCTGAATATCTGATTGTAATTGCTGAGTGTCCCGGTCATACATTTCCCTACTTTTAATTAATTTAGTATTATAAATCTCTAAAGAATCTAAAAGGCTCATACGTTCTTTCCTAAGAGCAATATTTTTGTAAAAACAGTTGTTCTTTTTGATTAATTTTTCAGTTTTCCTTATAAATCTATGGATTTTAACATATTTCTTAATTTTATTGTTGCTTAACTTTTTAGTGTTGTGGTTGTTAAGTGGAAGTCGTTCTGCTGAGATTCCACCAGGTGATGCCATAAGCTCCTCGAACAAAGATTGAGTATGTTCCACTTCATGCTGCTGCTGCTTCTCAACGAATTGAGAAATCTGATGATTGGCTGCACTGAGGTGCCTTTCCAGCTCTGTGATGCGGTCCAAAGCCCTTTCATAAGTGCTGTATTGCTCCTCGAAGTTGGAGACCACCCCTTGTAGATAGTTATGCTGGTGAAGCACATCCTGATGTTGAATGTGCAGTTGGCTTAATTCATTCTTAAGCTGTGAGTTTTTGTCAATAATGGACTTTATTTCCATCTCACTCTCTTCTCTCTCTCGTAGCAGCTGATTGAAGGAATCCTTGGATACTTTCAACTCCTGAAGTGTCTGTCTGAGCTTGAGTTCAGTACTTTGTGTAACTGCCTTACGGGTAAGCATTTTGAGTTTTTATTTGTACTCACCTGAAAGTATTAAAACAAGATTAAGATCTTATTTATTGTAATACCACTATGTATATTTATCTTTTATGAATAGCTATATACTAGAAAGATTATTGGATAACAATATACTAATATAACTACTTACTGGGGGGTAGATGTGTCTCACATAAAAAGGTGCATAAAAGAAGCTATTATATTATAATAACTATATTAGGTACTGATCTAGATTAAATTGAATTGAATAATTCGATGTACTTATTTAGTATAGAAGTAATTTATAAATAAAAAAAAAATAAAAAAATAAAAATGACAAACTACAAGTAAAACCAAATTATGTAGGCAACTGTAGTTTCTAAATTGTACAAAGTTACAATATCTTTTAACATGTGCCTCTAAAATCTAGTGATATAATTGAAACAGCTAAGAAGTACCACTATTTGAGGTGTTGTTATTATGTAAAAAACAAATAACCAGCTTAGTACATTGGCACTTGCAAATCAAATGTAAGTAAGTACATATAGTGTTTTGGGATTGTTAAAAAATAGCTATTATAGGTACCTACGTCTTATTAGTTAAAGATATAATGAAAACAATACTCCCCCGGTTTATGTTGCTGCAATCCACGGCAAACGTTGTAATTTTCACAACTTTGAGTCTAAAAATGTTATCACAGTCAGCTGGCGATGACAGTTGGAATTTTATTATTGCAAATAATTTAAAAACTAAACAAATGTTTGCAGAGATAACACTTGTAGGCGTTTTTCGTCACTTATTTTATTAATTAATTGAAAAATTAACTAGCTATTATGATTGTAGTGCAAGCGAACATCGCCGGAAAGTGGTCGACCATTTCCACCGCGCTTACGACCCGTAGCGTGCGTGTAGATAGTGTGCAAGCGAATATAGCCGGAAAGTGGTCGGTCATTCCCACCGCGCCTACGAACCGTAGCGTGCACGGAGATAGTGTGCAAGCAAATATCGCCAGAAAGTGGTCGACCGGAAATTTCCTCGACTGTATGTATGGAAGGAATATACAGGGTGGAAAAAAAGACCGTGGTTGGAGGAAAAGTACCCTTAATAATCATGATGGCAAATACAGAAAGGAAACATTCCTTTATTTTCAAAATAATTAAAACTGCATAAAGATTTTTGAAAAATCACCTGCCTGAGCCGGGAATCGAACGGTTGAAATGTGAAAAAAAACACCTGTATTTTATGATACCAACCGAAAGAGTTATTCATAAGGATTTGAAAACCAAAGTTCATTTATTTTAAATATTCGAGGCGACACGTAACGAATTCAGTCGAACAATACGTCTGTGGATATGTGAAAATAGGTCTCATTTTAAGCCATTCATAAGTTAAATAAACTATTTTCTTTATATACCTTAGTAGTAAGTAAGCTTTACAATTAAAAAAAAACTTGGTTTTGTTAATGATACTATTGTTGTATAAAGAAATTGATCCTTATTTATACTCTTTCGGTTGCTACAGGTTGGTATCATAAAACACAGGATTCTCTCGATAGAAAAAAAATTCAAAGATAGCTCTGTTAACATTTTAAAAGAGCTGTAAGTCAGATAATACATTAATAAATGACATATTTTTTTTACCAATAGAAGAAACTTTTCATTATGTAGTGAATGCAAAAAGCACCCGTCCCGTACCGCCGAGAGAGCGAGAGAGAAGCGCTCGGAATACCTCGCCTTAGGGGTACTTCTCCTCCAACCACGGTCTTTTTTTTCCACACTGTATATATATGTATAGAATGGAAGTCGTTGCAAGTGAAAGTAACCTTTCCTTAAATTAAAAGCTCATAAGGATATGATCAATGTTCCAGTGAATTTGGCTTTAGTGAGTGTCAGCTACATCGATATCATGTGGTCTCGGATAGCATCGATACCCCGCAGTGACGCGCCGCGAATCACAATACTAATTAACCAGCCCGTCAGCTGCACGCGGTGGCCCTCGAACCCCAATGACGGCGATGCAAGTTCTCCGCGGAAATAGATCAAGCTTATAGTGAAAATCAAGCCACTACGGATAGTATAATTAAGCAACAAAGTCAAATAACAGCTCTGACTAAAACCGGAAATTTGTTATGCCTTTCGTCCTCTTTCAATTTAAATCGTATATATACTGGCTTGCAAAAATAAGTATCACACTTTTAAAATTTCATTTTTTCTAAACTATAGAAGTTAGAGATTTAAAATAAAAAACGTTTTACAACAATTTTATCAGCTTTCTTTGAAACTATAGTAAATTATTCAATAGTAACATTTTTAAGCTTGTGTGTCTTGTTTATCTTGTGTAGGTACTTTAAAAGTTATTGCAATTTTAAAAGTGTGATAAGTACTTATTTTTGCAGGCCAGTGTAGTTAGTTCAGTCATGTACTTTTATTCACTTTCCTTCACAAAGATTCAACCGAGAACAACTGATAATTATTTGCAGCTTTATCGAACGATCAAGGTAAGTAAATAAACTGTTCTTTTTACACAAACAACCTTTAAGCATCACAGCCTACTCAGAAGTTTTATTTACAAATAATTTGATCTGGTTATTCATCTTGTCGATCTTGCAATTTTTTAACGTTTAGTGTAATCAGCGAAATTGTCGGTAAACTCTAAACATAATTTGCGGCGGCCATGATTGATGGTGCCCTGGCAGCCTCCGCAGGGCTGCTACGGATAAACAAGACAGAATTCCATGTCAAGGTTTGTGTGTGCATACGGCAATATGCCACTGTTTTAGGCAATACTATCACATAAATTTGGGACCGGATGGAGAACTTAAAAGTTAGACACGAACGACGATCTTGCAAGTTCTATTCTATTCTTTCCTAACCGTTAAGGAAAAAAGTATATAGCTGTTGGCCATTTTATAGCGTAACCGGGTTTATGGGCGGATAGATCGGCCGAAGAACAACCGGAGATTTACTGAAAACAAGCTTAAGGAGAGCTATTCCCCGTACGTTTGAAAATTTACTGTATGATTCCCAATATTTTTTAATTAGTTTTGGATTACAGGTCCTGGGAAGGCTTCAAATTTAAACGTAGGAAGGACGTCCTTGCTCCTAAGCTATACAAACGCGGGAGAATCAAGGCATCAGCCCTAGGCCTCCGGCCTCGCCGCGCGCCCCGACAGCCTCCGTCACCGCGACACTTCGCTGACACACAATTTGCATTATCACGATTAATAGTGGGCAGGCCGCAGCGCTGCTCCTGATAGAGCGGTAATTAATCAAGCGCTTTCCGCTTGAATTTTGGTTGAGGAACATCAGCGCGATGAGTTAGGTTTTTAGGGAGATGAGCACTTTCAGCTGTTTTTACAAAGCGGTTTCTATGAATAGATAGTAGCGCGATTGCTAGCATAGCATACCCACCCTAACTTGTTTAATTAAATGCCACCTTTTTAGAAATATTCAACAAAACCAGACCAGATGTTGAATGAATTTGACAAAATAGTACCTTACACAATGTGAAGCTGCTACATTTAGTCAAAGTTCAAAATACCCTACAACAGCTGCAAGCATAGCCATAGCTAAGTCTCCAGTGATTACTGATTAGTCTCCCAGCCGACGATGTCGTTGATATTGCCAGCAGTAAAGAGATAATTTCACCCCCGAATCAACTTTAATTTTGCGCCATTCAGAATACTTTCAAAGCGGAATTGCAGAGTAGCAACACTGCAATTGGCTAATGAATCCCCAGCATATTTTTATCTTTTCAGAGGAGGTTAATGTTGATCGTTGGTAATTCTATCTCGTAAATAACTATTCAGGAATTTAAATGATTTCGCATTCAAAATGAACATTGGAGACATGTAATGAATACGTAGTCCAGCTAACAAAAATTGCTTCATGGAGGGGAGGACACATTTTAAAATTAATAAATAAGTACGTACACTTATGTGGATGAATTAGTTACATTTTAAATTATTTTTGGAATAAAAGAATACCCCTTTTTATTCTAAGGAGTCCGCTAAGAAATAGAGGGAACAATAATTACTAAATACACTCCTATACCACAGTTATAAAAGCAATACTTACTGTGCCTATATATACACACGTGTACTATTCTATATCGGAGGTCGGAGGAGTACTTAGGTATCATTATGGCCACTTGGGTTTTATTATTGTAAATAAAGAATGGGTGTAATATTGTTATTTCCCTCAGAAAATTCTCTGAAATAAAAGTTTAAGAGTGGTTAGGGCCGCCGCGCGTCACGGGCAGGCGCGTGCGGACGATGCGCGATCCAATTAGCGGTGGCGCGGCTGCCACGCGCCATTGGCAGCAGAGGCAGGCGACAAGGAGAAGGAGATAATGGTTTCTTGAAAAATAATGAAGGTACTCTTAAAATATAAGAGCACTATGATATGATGGTTTTAACTGCAGATAATTAGGCAGCAAACATTGTTCAATGGCTGCACAGATTTGGAGTAAATGGTCGTCAAAATACTACTTTGCTTTAGCGATCGCAATTTCTGCAAGTTCTTACCTTTTATATGAGTTTAATTGATATGAGTACAACAAAGACTTAAGAATAAGTTCTATGTCAATTTGGGAAACAATCAATTGTTGTATTTAAACAAGACGTCTCGCGTCGAAAACGTTGAGAATTTAATTAAACTCAAACTGATGAAGCAACCACCATTTCGATAAAATCACTTAATGAACCCGAACGATTCAGTGATTGTGACAAAACGAGCATTTCGCGTGTTCGCCTTCATTTTGTAATTATTTCTAGTTTTGTTTTCTCCACAATAGGTGGCGCGCGTCGCTTTAGAGTTATCCTATGCCACCGCAGGGTGGTGTTCGAACTTTCCTCATTTCAACAAATGCGGTTCGTTTAAACTCGAACGTTTACTTTTTCAGCATGAAAGAGAACAATGTTAGTATGGAACTGTACACAATGGCTGGAATGAGTCGCGATTGTTTCAAACCATGCTCCGCAAATTGTATTGCGCATTGTACGAGACCATGAGTTGAAATGACTTTGATATTTCCTGCCAGTTGCAAGAAATACGTTAAGAATCTACTGAAATTAGAGTAGAGTACACGAAATTAAAGTAAACTACTACGTAACGATTACACTTTTGTTCTACGATATAATAATAAATAATATAGGTATCTACATGTCAAGTAACCTCTGTTAAATTAAAAAAAAAACATTATTTGTAATTGTATTAAATCAAGAGCGAGCTTCCGACAGCAGGAGTAGTAGACGAATTTCTCTTTTTATTTTTCTTTCTAAATTCCAAATGTGCCTGAAACGTAAGCATATGGATGTTTGCATTCTCCCTATCCTCACATACGGCGCTCAGACTTGGTTTGAGGTTTGTCAACGGACGATGGAACGCATTATCTTAGGGTAAAATTAACTAACATAAGAAATACGATACTGCGTTAAAAGACACTAAATCACCGATGTAACTCTAAAAGCCGCCATGCTTAAGTAGGACTGGGCAGGACATGTTTGCCGCATGCGTGACGAATTGTGGGCAAAGGCCATCACTACCGACTGCATCTCGCGTGGAGTGAAACCACAGTATAAATACGAGTATCTGGTGAAACGGCAGCGAGGCCGACCTAGACGCAGGCGGAGGGACGAGCTTGATGCCTATATGCAAAGGATTGGCCAGCACAAGCAACAGACCATGAAAAGTGGAAAGAGGGGAGGGAGGCCTTTTCCAAGCAGAGGGAAAATATAGGCTTATAATAATAATTTGTTTTTAGTTCCAAGCCTGATGAAAAGCCGCCCATGGAACGCGGAATTAGTCGTGGAATTAGTCCAGCCATCCTGGCTGGACTAAAGATCGGCTAGGCTGCGTAATAGTTTACGGTGCCAGCGTCAAACGCCATCAATCACGTGCTGTTATAAGTTGATTTGATGGTAACCTATCTTAGTTTCGAAACTTTTCTGTAGGAATTTCAATTGTTCGAAAACGGTATGACGCAGTTTTAAATACCAGATTGTTGTTTTTACATAATTTTGTTAATCCATAAACGTATTTTACGACACCCAAGGGAAGAAAGAGGTTGGTAGTATTATTTTGATGAGCCCATCGTGCAGCATGTGCAGTCTTTAATCCTTTTTTGTCATTTTAGCTCCTTGTATAACAATCTATTATTGTTTTACTATTGCTTTTTATTGTCTCGTAGATGGTGTGAAAAGTACTACTTACATAAGACACTATTTTATCGTCTTGGTGCATAATCTATTATTACCAAAATAACAAAAATTATCATAACCTGATATTAAATTACCAACTGGCAATTATCTAACCTTAATTTAATTATGACTGGACGGGCTCGGAGATGCGGGGTTTTGTCGCGGGATGCGAGTGGGTAGAAGCCGCGGGATGTAATTAATACCAGGAATGTAAGGTAGAGCGTAAACTAGTTAGATTAGAACGTGTTGTACTAAAGAGAGCGCTGTGAAAAGAACCGAAGTTATTTATTTATTTAACACTTTATGCACATAAAGTACAGAGGCGGACTTAATGCCTCAGGCATTCTCTCCCAGTCAACCATCGGGTGGTGCAGAGACAAAAATGGTAGGGTGCACAAATTAAACGAAAACATATTCATATACATACATACATATATACCTACAGAATAGATACATATACAATCTATTAGATATATAATAAGTAATACATATATAATAAATACATAAATATAACATAATTATTGGGCTATTATTGATGTGGAGTATCAGCTTGTTCTGCAAAAAAGCTGCGCAACTTGGTTTTGAACGCATACCGACTGGTAGACATTCTGATATTTAGAGGGAGAGAATTCCAGAGAAGGATGGGTTTAACAAAGAAGGAAGAGTGAATGATGTCAGAGTGGTGAGAGGGACAGATGAGCAAGCGGTTAAAAGAAGATCGAAGATTTTTGTCATGACTAGAACTTAAGTATTGAAAATGAGAAGAAAGATGGAGAATTAGAAGAACATAATACCGAAAATAGAGTGGTCAATGCCCGCATACTTCTACGCAGCCGAATGGGCAACCATTTAAGCTGTGATCGGCATGCGGACTCATGATCATATTTACGAAGGTTAAATACGAATCGAATGCAGTTATTCAAGAGACGGTCCAGCTTGTTGAGTAGATCTGCATTCAGGTCGAGATAGCACACATCACCATAGTCGACAATAGGAAAGATTAAGGTCTGTACAAGCATAGCCTTGACGTTAACAGGCAAAAAGTTCTTGAGGCGGTAAAGGTAACGAAGTACTCTAGTGACTTTCCGACAAACATTCGTCACCTGCACCTGCCAATTCAACCTGGAGTCAACAAGTAAACCCAGATCCTTAACATTTTCAGCGATAGGTATAAGAGTGCCGTCGAAAATAATGGGATGGAGACCACTGCAACTTATTCTGGACATCATCCGAGGACTCTCCACCAATACAGCTTGGCATTTTGCAAGGTTGACAGCAACCCCAAACTGGTCTGACCAAGATTTGATGCTGTTTAGGTCCTTGTTAAGTGCATTAATGGCATCATTCAGCCCATGCACACTTGCCTGGGCATATAATTGTAGGTCGTCAGCGTAGAGTTGATACTAACACTGAAGTTTATGAGTGATGAAATTAATAAAAATTGAGAAAAGAAGAGGAGAAAGAGTGCCGCCTTGAGGAACGCCAGTTTCTAGATTACACCAGTTCGAAGATAATTCCCCTGATTGAACCGACTGCTGAAGTTCCCGAAGATAAGATGAAAACCATTCTACCACTTCGTCAGAGACCATAAGATGGGACAGTATGCACAGAAGGATGTCGTGACTGACGGTATTAAAAGCATTGGAGAAGTCAATAAGAACCAAGCAGGTTACTTTTCCATCCTCCATTCCTGCCCTAATATCGCCAGTCACTTTAAGGAGTGCGGAAACAGTGCTGTGTCTTGGCTGAAACCAGATTGCAAAGGGTCGAGGAGAGAATTATGATAAACAAACTGGGAGAATTGTTTATGGACACAGGCTTCGAGCACCTTAGACAAAAAGGGTAGAATGGATATCGAACGGAAATGATTAAGGAGCGTTGGATTTGAAACCTTATGAAGGGGACGGACATAGTCTTTGCGCCATAGGGTAGGGAAAACTGAGGAATTAAAGAAGGAAGTAATGATGTGGGTGATAGCAGGGAGGATATGTTCCAGTATAGTCACTATCATACGGCGACTGATATTATCACACCCCACAGCATTGGATTTAATGGAGAGGATAATCTTTTTGATCTCTGCCTCGTTGGTTGGAGAAAAATGAAACGGGACTATGTTAGGACGCGTTAGACCAGTTATAGAAGCAATGGTGCATGTAACAGACATCGGATCAAGTTTTGATGTGGCAGTCAAGTGGAGATTTAGGTCGTTTAGTCCAAATGTACTAGGCAGGTCTAAATGCCGCGGCTTGCCGATACCTAGAGTTCCAAGAAACTTCCAGATGTCGGCAGACATCAAAGTTCGGCTGAATTTTGATTTTTTACCGAATGTTCGGCCGAAGTTCGTATTCGGTTCAAACCACATTCGGCCCAGCTCTAATTATTATTTGTTATAGCAGAACAGACGCCTTTACCCTGCTGCAGTGGGGCCACCATGACTCATGTGGTGGGGCTGTCAATAACAATAGGATTTTGCTTGTGTTTGTGAGGACCAACTCGCATATGGAAAGTGCGGTTCTTGTAATGACCTTGTATAATTTGTGACGGTGATCTGATTTCAATGAAGGAGGTCTTTGCTTAGCTGTGGGAATTGTGGGATAATAGATATAGGCTATACTTTGTTACTTTTTTTTTTTTTTTTTATAGCAGAAGGAGGCAAACGAGCAAGCGGGTCACCTGATGGAAAGTAATCACCGCCGCCCATGGACACCCGCAAAACCAGAGGAATCGCAGGCGCGTTGCCGGCCTTTAAGGAAAGAATAGGCTCGTTTCTTGAAGATCCCTAAGTCGTAACGGTCCGGAAATACCGCCGCCGAGAGCTGGTTCCACAACACTGTAGTTCGAGGCAAGAAATTTCTTGAAAAACGCACAGTAGTAGACCGCCATCCATCAAGGCGATGTGGATGGAATGACAGTCGATTGCGTGTAGTGCGGTGAAGGAAATTAGCGGCAGGGATCAAGCCGAACAATTCCTCAGAACACTCCCCATGATATATACGGTACAATATACAGAGAGACGCAACGTCTCTCCGAAGAGCCAGTAGATCGAGCCGACCTGAAATAACCACGTCGCCGACAATTCGAGCAGCTCTGCGTTGAATGCGGTCAAATGGAAGGAGTTGGTATTGGGATGCTCCAGCCCAGAGATGGGAGCAGTATTCCATATGCGGCCTGACCTGTGCTTTATACAGTTGTAAACGGTGGGCCGGCGTGAAATACTGACCCGCTCTATTAAGCACACCCAGCTTTTTCGAAGCTAATTTAGCTTTACCTTCCAAATGACCACGAAACTGAACGTCACTCGAAATATCGACGCCAAGGATTCCAATAATCGGATTGGTATCAAGGGGAGCTCCCTCAAAGTTCAGAGGTACGACGAAGGGATGTTTTTTCGCGGTAAATGCGCAAACTTGTGTTTTGGAGGGGTTAAAGCGGACTAGGTTATGTCGGCCCCAATCCGAGACATGACTTAACATGTTCTCGGTGTCAGTCACAAGTTTATTCCGGCTCTCGATGACGCTTTCCAGAGAAATATTAGCTCGCCCGGTGTAGAGCGTATCCCCAGTACTGTCATCCGCATAGCAATGAATGCTGTTGTTATGCAGCATGTCATTGATATGCAGAAGAAACAAAGTAGGGGACAACACACACCCCTGCGGGACTCCAGCATTCACGGGCTTCATGTCGGAGCACGAACCGTCGACTGCGACTCTGATGCTACGCCCAGTAAGAAAGCTGGCAACCCATGAACACAATTTCTCAGGAAGCCCGTATGATGGAAGTTTAGAGAAAAGAGCCCTGTGCCATACCCTGTCAAAAGCTTTCGCTACGTCCAAGCTAACTGCCAGTGCCTCCCCTTTACTCTCGACTGCCTCCGCCCATCGGTGAGTAAGGTACACTAAAAGATCACCAGCCGATCGACCGCGACGAAAACCATACTGGCGATCACTTAGTAGCTGGTTCTCTTCTAGGTACCTTAAGAGCTGGCGGTTTATAATGGACTCCATTACTTTGGAGAGTAAAGAGGTAATAGCTATTGGCCTGTAGTTAGACGGATCTGAGCGATCGCCTTTTTTTGGAATCGGGTGCACAAGGGCTGTCTTCCAAGAGCTCGGGACGACGCCAGTGGTGTAAGAGAGCTGGAAAAGGCGCGTTAGAACTGGTGCCAATTCAGGAGCACACGTCCGAAGCACAATGGGATCAGGCCCACTCGCCTTATGGATATCAAGGGAAAAAAGAGCCTTACGAACTGACCTTTGCAGGAACTGAACGTTTGGCATTGTACAAGCGCAATGCGGTATGGTTGGTGGAGAGTTTTCCCCATCGTCCAAGGTCGAGTTTGATGCGAAAAGAGAGCCCAAGAGATCGGCTTTCTCCTTTGCAGTATAGGCCAGGCAGTCATCGGTCTTGTGCAATGGTGGTAGGGACGGCTGACAAAAATTCCCTAAGATAGCTTTGGCGAGAGACCAGAACGCACGCGTCCCCGAAGGAAGACGCACTAGCCTCTCGCCAATTCTACCTATGAATGATGACTTCGCCTTGGCGATGTCCTTCTTAAAGGATCTGGCGGCAAAGTTGTACTTCTTTCTGAGCGCACTGGTGTTTGGATCCTTTGATGACACCGCATTAGCCCAGGCTTGGTAATGCTGTCGCTTTTGGCGAGACGCCATTTTGCAGCAACGACCAAACCATGGTTGGGACTTGCCGCCAATAGGAACCACAGAGTTTGGAATGAAAAGTTCCATTCCCTGCAGTATCACATCAACGACAGAGTCAGCGGCGACATCAGGATCATCCAGCGAGAAGCAAACTCGCCACCACGGGTAGGACGCAAAGAAGCCTCGCATCCCATCCCAGTCCGCCGACCTATAATGCCAGACTCGACGGCTAGCCGCTGGTTGCGGTTTTGAAGTTTCTGTGAGAGGCACAGTGCTGCGAATCAGACAGTGGTCTGATGAGCCTAGTGGTGCATCAACAGAAACTTGATAGCCGTCTGGGTGCGAGGTCAGCAGAAGGTCCAATAAAGAAGGTGCATGGCCCTCCACATCTGGAACCCGTGTTGGCGAAGTCATGAACGGCTCTACCCGCGTGGTCAGTTGTGCGTGAACCAAGCCATTCGACGTGGTGGGCATTGAAGTCTCCCAATACCACAATCTCGGCCGAGGGGATCCGTTGGAGAAGGGAGTCTGTCGCTGTTTGGACGGTCTCGATGAGTTGGTCAGTTCCGATGTTACCGCTGTGGGACCTATACAGGCACGCGTAGACGCGAGGATGACGTCCGCAGTCGACGTGCAGCCATAAGATGGAGAGGTCCCTATCTTCAAGATTGCCAAGGTGACGAACGCACATATCCTCCCTGACATAGGCACAAACACCGGCTCGTGGCACAAATGCATGTTCCAGGTTGTATCCCGGGTAGCGCAAGTACGAGATGTCAGGAGGGGGGGATATCTGCGTCTCGGTGAGGAAGAGCAAGGCCGGTTTCGCCGTCTCGAGGTGGTAATGGACGGCGCTCAAATTAGAGTGGATTCCCCTGATATTGCAGAAATCCACGCGAAGCGTAGGAGGGGGTGCCAATTGTCCCGCCTTTCTCCTGCCTGCAGCATGCCTTGGCACGGGCGAACTTTTGCCCTCCCCAGAATACGTAGGGCAGCCTGAGCGAGAACGCTCAGGGGGGGATTCTCCGACACTGGATGTGTCGGTACCCCCCTGGGGTAAATCTAGATTACAGTTCGCTGCCATATCAATTGTGAGGGGGGGGGGGAGGGGTCTCCGGAACCCTCACTCGCCGGACGAAACACAACAGCACAGAGTGCCATTGTTTCACGCCGAAAATTCGTGAGGGGGTGGTATTACGCCGGGCGAGCCGACCCAATGCGTGCTGCAACGCAGCGTGGCTCTACCACTCAGTTGGTGTCACTCATTTAGCACCACCCAGGGGTCACGTGTAGGGTCTCAAGGGTAAACCTACGGACGCGAGCAACTTAACCCCCCAAAAACAAATACTTAAGAATACAATAACCATGTTTTATAACTTAAAGTTAACTTAAGCAGCGAGCAGCCAGATTAAGCACCATCTGTACACTAAGTGCGCTACAAGTGGGAAGATTGATTGCAGTTGGCCGCAGTTGGCAACTTTGGACGTTAATCAATTATGCGGCGAGCTTATCACAAATGTGCACACGCGCCGAGCTGCCTTCACTCACATTTTCGCAATTAATGAACTAAACACGTTGGCTGTGTTGAAGTACATGTGAATCTCCACTGTTAGCTGTAATCACGGAATAGATACTTTAACACTTTGCAAGCCGGGCATTTTATTACACGCATCCCCCCTGTGAGCCGGCCTTTTTCGTAGTTATTTTAAATTCTATAGAAAAAGAACTATAATATAAATGAATTTAATTATTTTTGTATAAATTAGAGTAACTTATATGTATAAAATTATAAAAGAAAATAATATATTTAAATATATATATTTTAAATGTTATTTATTTAAAAAAACAATACCAGAACAGAACACCCTTTTGAAAAAAATAGAAAAGTCTTACATAACTATCTGTATGTATATAAGTTATATATGTTATAGTAACTTAAGTTTTAAATTATAAAAAAATATAAATATCTTTATTGTTGAAATTTTGCATTTCACATTAATTTTTTCTAGTTAACATTTTTCTAGTAAGTAAACATTTTATCCTAAAAAAAATTAATCAAACAATATTTTAAATGTTATTTATTTTAAAAATCATAACAAAAATAACCTTTTTCGAAAAAAAAACTCTTACATAACTATCTGTATACCTAGGTAATATAGCGCACTGTGGAGGCGATCGGCAGCGGCCGCGCCGGCTCGACGCGTTCCCCTCACTTGCCATTCTTTCATACGTAAATGAATCGCCTATGTATGTGTAGCTAAAAAACGCAGCTACACATTGCATCAAACGCCGATCATGTCAGAGCGTCGTGATTTTAGTGAAAATTCTAGGAAATCGGATCACGACATGGGTCGTGATCGGCGTACCGTAGAAAAATGAGCGTCACGAGTGTTAACTGCAAACAAAGTGTTAACTGTTCTGAGTGCTGTGGCTATAATGCCTCCTCTTCGAAGTATGTTTATTATTGTCGCAACAATGAAAAAAATCTTGTCATAATCATGAAAGAAAGAATAAGTTATTTAATTATTATTATCTAAAATATCGCTCCTAAATAGTCCGACATGTAAATTTTATATTTAAAATGTCGATAACATTTCGCCGAGATTTATGACATTTTCTACAGCCTGGCTTAGCCAGCGAAGAGCTTATTAGCACATTAATGTCTTTGCACATAACCAAAGAGATTTTTAATGTCTTTGCACATAACGAATGTTTATACCTAACGGCAGCCTCTAAACTAAACTCGGAACGAAGGCTTGCATGAGATCTTTTTTTAAAGAATCGTTACTTTTTTGCAACTTTTTTGCCTACATACGCAGCCGACTTGAATATGGGGCGATCATCTGGGACCCTCATGAGACTAAATACACTATAATGCTTGAAAGACTGCAAAGAAAGTTCGCGCGTTGGCTCTACAAGAGGAATTACGGATACTATCCCTACTTGTTCCCCTCAATGTTCGTGTATGGCATGGGGGGTCTCGTTACACTCGCCTCAAGAAGGAAATTACTACTTATGGTGCACTACCTCTCCGTACTGTATCAAGATCCGTACTGTATCATCAAGATAGATTGTCCGTACATACTTGAGCGTGTCTGCCTCGCCACGTGCCCGACCGCATATCTTGGGACTGTAACCGCCGCGGCGCAACCCGCGCCTGCTGCCGAAACCGACCACTCGCACCATCTACGCTGTCCAAGCACCTACAATTCGCGCCCTTCGTCTGATCGGGGATATGCTCGATCAATTTGCCGATGGGCTAGCGGCTTTGGTGGCAACTACCCACGAGTTCAATTACCAGCTAATGACATTTAGTTTAGTTTATTTGAATATTTTTTTTTAAATTAGTAAATTAATCGCTGTCATAGTAGGTATTAAGTAATGAGTATTTTGAGATTAGTTCCAAACAGCCCGGAAGAAGCTTGACATCTACTTTTAATTTTATTATTGTTTCTGTTTTATTATAATTTTTATGATTTAATTTAAGTGGACATTTTGTATTTAATTTCTAACATAGGTATTTTTTAAGTATGACATTTTTTATTTATTGTTTTGAATATTTCCATTTGTGTTGATTATTTATAATATTTTTATTTGATTCCCATTTTTTGTAAGTATAATTTATGTAATCACTTTGTTGACTAGCATTCTGGTATGTTGGATGCTTTGCTCTGTAAACCAGCATGTTAAATTGATAAATAAATAAATAAATAAATTGCCAACTTGAGCCACCTAAATACGGGGAACGTAGGAACATTACTGTATTGCTGTAAGTCACGCAAGAAGTAAATAAGTACCTACGCAATATAACGCAAATAGGAAAGTAAGAAATCAAGACATTCTGTTTCCTATGGTGGCCCTATATCTCAATAACGTAATAAAGAGCATCGGATAATCTCATAGAAAGTATGAATAAGCCCAAAAGTAACATATATCAAGTTGAAAAGATACTCCCTGGCAAATACGGAGTTATTTTTTCCATTAACTGTTAACAAAATACGGTGGCCGCAAAGTTTTCGCATAAGTTTGCCAAGTTTCGCGCTCTCGCTGCGTCCTACTGCCGTATTGTCTGTGCCGCTGCCCCTCCCTGACCACAACACATGTCGCGGAACATGACTAGCTATTTGCATGTAAATTGAAGGCCGGTTTTTTGTCTCTCAACAAATCCAGATAATAAATATTTATGCTATTCATGTGAAATCATGTCATTTAAACTTTGTCGCTTTTTAACAGGACGGCCACATGAGTTTCTTGCTAGTTCTTGTACACCGTCTCGTCGTAATGATTACAAAGGAAGTTGTGTTTTCTAATTTTATTATATTTGGAGCAAGTATTTATTTAAGAATTTAGTTTTTACAACATAGCGGCATCTAGTGAGCGTAGAGTTTAAAGGGCCTCAAAAGTTTAAAGACTAGCGATAGATGGCGCTTAACGTAAAAATATCAGTTCAGTTTTCAATCGGTGAGATTTTTAATAGCAACATGTACTGCATATTTTATTAAATTTTATTGATGAGTGATTTGTTTATATAAACTACTTAAATAGGTAGCTACCAAATTTTGCCGTTTTAAATATTTATGAATGAATTTATAATCTTAAGTATTTTATCAAAACTATTTTATTATGTATAATCTAGGAACTTAAATGATATTGTTATTGTAATATAAAGCAATTTTTAAGTTTTGATTTCTTGCATTTCTGACCCTGATTTAAATAGAAGTAAATTAATTATGCAACTTTAGGTATGTAAAATTAATGAATTGTCCAAAATAAGTTTAAAGAATAGTAAAAATAGTGAAAGATATTTGTACACATTGTAATAAATAATTTTGACCAATCTCTCAACTCCCGTATGGTCTAGTGGCTAGGATACCTGGCTTTCACCCAGGAGGCTCGGGTTCGATTCCCGGTACGGGAAAATACTTTTTGATATTTCTTACCTTGCTAAGAGAATGATTTTATGTGCGTAGACTTTTTCTTCGGATGTTCCCAAAATAAAAACAATGTCAGCCGAATCTTGATCTTCTGATAATCGTTGGAGGTCTCTGAGGAGGCCAGGCAGGCCGGCGCGCTCCACGGACGCGGTGCAGCACGTGCCAGTCGCTCGATTCGCCATCCCCGTACAAAACACTTGCTTTTTTCGAAAAATCGTGACCGTTTCTAGTCAGATACAAAACAAAAACTACCGGGCCCTACACAATAACAACACTATGCCAATCTACGACAACAACACAAAGCAACGCGTACATAAAACACACAGATTTCGAGTTATCTAACTTTTACTTCAAATCTTCAATCCTCACGACACCTTTGTACATTAAATGCTTGAAAATAGCTTAAAATTTGATCACAAACAACATATTTATACACAAAACTAAAGCCCTGCCAGTTTGTCAACATAACCTCAATCGCAAGTAAAGGTAACACAGCTTCCAGAAGAAATAAAGTGAATTAGTGAAGCTTGTTCTCATATCGTTTTCCAACAGTGAATTGTGTCCGCGAAAGCTTTATAAATTTGGGACAATGTTAGACACAGACACGGTTTATGTGGCTCAAATCTGATCCGAAAAGGCGCAAAACCTGTTTTGGGTTTTCTCAGGTACAAGGTATTTCGTTATATCTCCGTCCCTGTCTTGCATGTTTACAATTATCCAGCTTAGAATGTAATTGCCTATTTCGTCGCAGGCTCCCATCGCCTCCGTGGCGCAATTGGCTAGCGCGTTCGGCTGTTAACCGAAAGGTTGGTGGTTCGAGCCCACCCGGGGGCGTATCTTTTTGCATTATATTTTGATCATATTATATATATCTTTTTTATATCTTAGTTAACAGATACAGGTACTTTTTATTTGCGACGAAATTAATAGGACCTCTGGGACTATTATTTATTCCGTTCTCTGTCTGGGTCTGAGACCGGTGGGTGGGCCACTAGACGATTAAAATTGTCTGTACCTTCCTCGGTTCTTCGGGTCATATTGACCCGAAACTGAAATTTAACTGGCATTAAAAGTCGTAATTATTAATTTAATTTATTACGACTTCATTACAATTATTAATTATGCATTCACTATATATATTAGTATTCTAAAATTATGGTGAAGTATATTAAGAAAATTAAGTTTTTTCCGTCTTAGGTTCCTAGGGTCAATAATACCCGAGTATGAAAAAGGTCCTTGGGTCAGAAAAGCCCGTGTTCTGCAAACAATAATTGTACTTACAATTTATAAATGTTAGTTATATCTCAATCACTTAGCGTGTTATTGTTGAAGGTACTTTGAGAAAAATTGTTTATTTACATTTGTTTGCGGTTAGATTATATTACTTACGTGAGGCGGTTACATTTATTTGATTCATTTGTTGTTTGGACTTGACGTATTCCGCTGGTGTTTGAAATGGCTTACAATTTGTCTGAAGCTATGATTTCGCAAATCCTAAACTACGATATAAATTCCGAAGATGAAATAATTAGTGAAACGGAGAATAGTTTGGATGAAAATCCTACCGACAATATTCAACCCAGTTTAGACAATGAAAGCAGCAGTGACTAAACAAATAGCGATGAAGAGCCACTTCAAGACACATTACCAATACCAGTGCTAATGAAAACCAAACGGTATCAAAAAATGATGAATTTGTGTGGTCAAGAACCTCATTGGAAGTCAGAGGTCGTTTGAGTAGTGCAATTTTTGTCCCTTTCATGTTGCCTAGAAAAAATAAGTAATATTATATATACTCGTATATATAGTCGTTTAATGTGTCCTTAGTTTTACTTAATAAATGTGTCTAAGAAATAATTAGATTTTGTATTTAATTTAAAACAATTACTTCATATTTTTGAAATCGGGTCAACATGACCCGAACGCCTCAAGTGTACATAGTATTTGAAAAGTATTTGAAAAACCGAGGAAGGTTAAGATGCCAAATCGCCGATATCCCACAACTATTATCAAGTACCAGCTAAATTCCATAATGTAATTATCTATCAAAGGATTCCGAAATACAGCCGCCGGAAGCGGAACTTGGTAACAGACAGCAGCGTGACAAAGCAGCCATCGCGCGCAGCTGAGGCAGCACGTCATGCGAACAGCAGCGCGCTGCGCGCCTCAAACACGGGCGCAATGGCGGGAAGTGGCGGAAACTAGTGGGAACTAGCGGGAACTACTGGGAACTAGCAGTACTGGCGAGAAGCGGCCACTGTGCGGCGGCTGGCAGCTCGGAAATTGCAACCCGCCGCACGGCGCGGCGGTCGAAGCAACCCACCGCGCGGCGCTTCCGAGCGGCTGGCGACCGCAGGCGATTCTGCTGTTTAAAGCTTGAATCACACATATCAGTGAAGTCACAGTTCCGGCGCAGTGCAAAATATTCTTTCATACATTCTCTATGAACGCACTAAAAGCACTGTGTCGTCCGTCACTGACACTGACAAGTGGGGATGCGCTCATAATAGAGAATGTATGAAAGAATATTTCGGCCCTGTGCCGGTACTGTGTCGGAACTGTGACTTCACTGATATGTGTGAAGCAACCTTAATTTTATCTGTATTAGTATAGGCGGCACTGAAAATTTCGGGAATCAAGGGAGTGATACAACATTTGTTAGTGGAAAAGATATTTACTTATTGTTTTTCTAAGTATTCTCCTTGAAACTTGACACATTTTTCCATTCGATGTAACCAATTATTAAAGCATTCATTCCATTCTGAAGTTGGGGTATTCAAAATGGTTGTTTTGTAGGCGTCTACAGCTTCTTCAGGTGACAAAAATCGTTGACCACACAATTTGTTCTTAATTTTGGGGAAAGTATAAAAATCATTTGGGATTAGGTCAGGGCTGTACTGTGGATGGTCTAATAATTCAATGTTTTCTTGCTTCAAAAACTCATTTGTTCTGTGGGCGGTATGAGAGCTCGCATTGTCGTGATGGAGGATGATGCGGCGGTTGCAGTTTTCTTTACGGAGTTCAGAGACGACCTGTGGCAAACAAATGCTAGCATACCATTCTGCATTGACCGTTCTTTGTCCTTCAAGAGAAATAGTCGCAACATGGCCGGGGTTGGAGACAAACGTGGCCCCTTTTTTTGCAACGCTCCTTGAACGAACCACTTTTGTTGGCTTCAACCTCAACTCATTTTCGAACACCCAAACTCGTGACTGGTTTTTTGTTTCGGGTTCGTATGCGTATATCCGGGATTCGTCACCTGATGGTAGTATTTTTCACAGCTACGTGACACGGTTAATTTAACTTGTGGTAGCTAAATAAACACTGAGGAGCTCGATGGCGCAGCGGCTAGCGCATTCGGCTTGCGATCTTGCCCGCTAAGCAACTATCGCAATGCCGGGTTGCTGGATGGGTGACCAAATTTAAACATCTTGAGCTCCTCCGTGCTTCGGAAGGGCACGTTAAGCCGTTGGTCCCGGTTGTTGTCGTAAGATGACAGTCGTTAAAAACCCACCAACCCGCATTGGGCCAGCGTGGAGGGTTATGGCCCAATATCCCCACGTGCCATTGTCCACGTGGGAGGCCTGTGCCCAGCAGTGGGTCGTATATAGGTTGATGATGATGATGATGATGAATAAACACATATTCATGATTAGGTGTCCAGTTATACACAGGATCAAATTATGTATAAGGCAAAACAGTTACATTAAATCTTATGTGGGCAAAGACATCGCTAAAAGCGATACAACTTTTAGTTTATGAACCCATGAAAAAGATAAAATCACGAAAAAGTAAGAGTCTATCTCTGTCGCATTGCTGCACAAAGGTCTCCGTCGTTGCGCGTTGAAATCAAATCATCATGGTTTGATGAGAAGAAATGCAGTAAAATAAATTAAGTTACAAAATTAAAACTATTTGACTTCAATAGTTGATTATTATGTTTTGTATATTATTATTATTTATTACGATTTTATTTATAAATATACTTCTTATGTTAACGTAATGTAAACTGTGTTGCGGAGCAGTGAAAGAATACTACCACCCCTTATCTTCCTTTGGGTGTCGCAAAAGGCGACTAACAGACTAATGACTGCATAGTGCGGCGATGGGCTCACCACCTGTCACGCTAAGCACATGTGCAGTCGCTATTTGGTAAAAAGTGGACTATTTCAGAGGACTGCTTTTGCTGTCCTCATTGCCTAGTCTCTGACTAACCCTTTGGGGATAATAGTCGTGATTATTTATATGTCATTGTGTGTAACGTAATATAAGTATTGATATTTAGTACTATACATACAATAATATACATTTGTTTCGGTTGTAGAAGTTTGTGTTTTTGTACTTTTGGTAAGTGAATCAAAAATTGCCAAGGAACTGAAAACAACGTAAACGAGTATTATGTTGACACAGCGATCATAACTTCAGTTGAGTTTTATTTAGACAGATGCAGCACGTTTCAGTGCTGTAACGGCCTCGCCGACTGATGTACGAGTATCGGCCCAGTCTGGTTTCTGTGAACGTCACCATACATTAGTGGCGTTTAGTAAATAGTTATAAAGTAAGAGTGCTCTTTGTGTATAATAATTCCATCAGTTTGTTTTCGTTTCTGCTCTAAGCTGAACCCGAACGGTCTCGATGACGCGTTGATGGTTCCCTTTGAGTTTGATCGTGGGATTTTTATATGGTCTTTATTTTTTCATGTCAAGGTTACTGTACGTTTCTGCTCAATTGGTACTTACGGCCCAATAAGTATCTAGCATCTACCTTTAGGCGTGTTTCAACATTTTATATATATTGGAACTATTCTTGACATGTTTACCGTATTACCAAAATCAGATCCAACATTACGTTTATCAGTTTTACAGAATAAATAGAAGCGATTGTATCAATCACTGTCACAGCCAGTAGCCAACTTTGATAAGAGAATTTGCTTATGATAATGTAATCAATAAACGGATTATTTCCTTTTCGTGGCGGTTATCCGGTGTTTGTTAACACGTGTAGACACGATAACGAGGCGAGTCAATAAAAGTAACGGAACTATTTTATTTGTAGTACCTACATGTAAAATCGGGTCTAAATTTAGATCACTACGATGTGAGAAATTTTTGTTTCGGCTTACAAGTAAAAACTAAATATGGAGTTAAAACTTAAACACGAATTTTGTTGCAGTTATATCTCTACCATACGAAAGGATCAAATTTTAACTAACGTGTATTACTCGTAATACGTATGTATAATGCGTTACTCGTACTCGAGAAACGCATTATACATAGGTATAAATACGTAATAAAAATTATTTAATAAATACATTAGTAACATTAGCCAGCAACAGAGTTTCAAAACATGTTAACCTGGATAAACCTTCTTACTCAGATTATGCAGTTGGTGTCTTTATTGAACATTTGTCACATTCCCATTACATTACGTTACCTTTAAAGACTTTGAAGACAGGAAGACTAGACTTCCTTATTGTTAACCATATGTTAAATTATAGCTAGTAGCTCTTATAGTTAGTAGGCAAACCAACCTAAGGCAAAATAATAAGCACAGCATAAATCCAAAACAAATCAAACAAAAGGTAAAACATTCGTCCCCTTTTGATTGTGGGGAATAAGAAAACCAATTAGAAGGGAGCTTCTAAACGTCACCAAACTGTTGAATATGAATGGCGGGCGCGACCCACGCACTCGGCCGATGCGATCTGCCCGCAATTATACCACAAAGGAATCAATTACACGCCGCGCCGCCAAAGCAGAAAGAAAACAATATTGCACTCACAACGCTTACTCTCTCCACCATTTCTGTGCCTCAACCCGCGGTGCACACTGACGCGGGATAGAAGCGACAGTGGATAATATTGCAGATGAAATTCAAAAAGAGGTTAAGTTCAATAAGTAGCAATAGCAAGCAAAAACTGTGGAAAAAATTCCTTTGATCTCCAATGTAGGAAAACATATTTTATTTAAGCTTCACTATACATACACCCTAAAGCAGTCTACGCAAATTCGGTATGGCACGAATTGCTTAGTTCTATTTCTGTTATTGTTTTATAAACCACTCTTTCTTATTTTATTCAATAGAGTGAAATAAAATTGCTTTTGTGCCGTAGACTTGTGTAATAAGATAGCCACGGAGCTTCTGTGACGAGTCAAGTGCATTAACCATAACTATAGTTAAACCATATTTAAATCTCTCGGAAGAAAAGTATGAATGTAATCTAATCAACAAAGAAAAACAAAATTACCTGCCGATTCTAAGGATTAGTTAGTCGCGATGCGTCTCGCGAGTTCGGCCCTCGTCTCTTTGAGGCGCAGATCAAAGCACACGCGCTTCTATTAGCCCTGATTACGCTGTGCTTGCTAGGGCTGCCAGCTAAATCTCTAAAAATTAATAAGCATACAAAGTAAAATTATTTATTCAATATAAACCTTTACAGGCACTTATTGGCGTCAAAAATAATTTAAAAAAACCCAGTTCTGACTAACTTACTAATCTACTCTACCTACCTAACTAATTAAAAGGTAAAATTAAATTTGTTTACGCTTACACCAATTATCTAGACCAAGATGAGTATTCTTTTGAAACTCGTTAATTAAGACAACGGATAAATATACATAAACACAGAAAAACACCCAGACCCGAAATCAATTTAGAAAAACAGTTTTTCTCTAAATTGACCCGACCGGGAATTCAAGCCGCGGGGGAGCTCAAAAAAGGCGCGACGCCAGACCCGGCGTGCTAACCACTCGACCATGGAGGTCGTCAAAACTACCTTATTGTTATCATCATTATTTTGCAACTGATATACCCAATCATTAAAGATTTTACCATTTGTTACTTGCTTTGTAATTATTTTTATTTTATTTTATTGTACAGTAGCGGAAACGTTTAATCTTCATCTTACCTGGTGGTGGGCTGACGATGAAAGCGCATTTCACCGGCAATTTCCGATAACTGAGGAACTAGATATTTTATTGGCGCTGGCGTTTACTTACTGTTGGAACACAACTAACAATGCTTCTCACGTTGTTGTTTTGGCAACAGATAAGATAGTTTAGATAGTGGTAGCCAGAATAACTTCAACTTTCCTACACTCACACCAGTCATCTATTAGCCCAAGAGAAGCCTCGTTATGAAACTCGTTAAATGGTTACTAGACAATGGATAAACATACTTAAAATACTTAAATACATACTTATTTATACATAGAAAACACCTAGACCCGAGACAATTTAGAAAACAATAATTTCTAAATTGACCCGACCGGGGATCGAACCCGGGACCTCAGACATGGCGACACCATGAAAACCGGTGTACAAACCACTCGACCAAGGAGGTTGTCGTATAATATGTCGACCGTATAAACGGTAACAGACGCTGAGTGACGCAATATCTCTACGCAATTGCAAAGGCTCGAGAGTTTTAGTGACCTCTGCATTGCCGATAATGCGCACAGCGCGGCGCTGCAATCTGTCTAAGGCATCGAGAAGGTACTTTGCGGAGCCGTCCCAAAAGTGAGAGCAATACTCCACTCAAGACCGCACCTGTGTCTTGTATAATAGACACAACTAATCAGGCGTGAAGAATCGCCGCACCTTGTTCAGATCGCAGCGGATATCCATACCGAGCATGTTAATACTGCTCTGCAGGCCTAGAGATGTACCCTGAAGAGAGGGAAGGGGAAGGAATGGCGTCTTTTTCGCTGTGAACGCGCGCACCTGTATTTTCTTGGCATTGAACTCCACCAAATTATGGGAGCCCCATTTAGAAATGAGGTCCAACACCCGATCGAGCTCAATGACAAGATTTGCTCGCTTCATTTCGGTGTCTACCCGCCCAGCCGTTGGGTGACCGTTATATCCCCCATGCACTGTGCTATCATTTGCATAGCAATTGACCTTGTCAAGCGGTTATTTTGCTCTGATAATTTTTATTACACATTTATATTGATTATTATTATTTAATAATATAATTTTAATTTATTTAACTTAGATGCATGCATTATTTTTACTTTTACTAAATGTAAAAATTATTATTGATAATCGTGTAAGATTTTATTATTTAAGTCACATCCCAATTATTAATTTTTGGTAAACGGAACACAATGTGTTCCGTTTCCGTAGGTCATACACAAGTTTGTTTCATGAATGATGACCCATTTAATTATATTAGTTTCATTATGGTTTTAGTTGTTAATGTTTAATGTTATTAATATTATTAAATTATGTGAAGGATTAGTAATGTAATATGTGTTAGAAGCATTTGTTGATTTTAAAAAAAAAGTAAGAAAACGTTTATGACCGTGACATGATTGTGTAGATCGGTAGAGAGAAGTTCTAAAGCAGAGGGCGCTGTTTTTCACTTTAAAAACGGTTTTGAAACGAGATTGATTGGTTCGGACTGATTTTCTGTAAAGAATTGTGATAATTACTTATAAAGAGCGTGTAAACTAATAAATTAAGTTGATAAAAGGATTGGATTAGTTTTATTCGATCGATCTCTCATATCAGAAGTGGGATAAAACCAACGAATTTTGATAGTTATTGGCTGGAGATCACAAAAAAAGCCGAAGACGTCGCAAGCGCCGATATAGTATCAGTTCCAGTTCCATGTCTTGCCTAGTTCATCTGCATCAAAGCAGTATGAATCACGCAGAAAACATCGTCGTGACATTATTGTGAGTCTCATGCCAGCAGTCTCAGTCAAGAAATATCACAAGAAGCAGGAGAGTGTGACAGTGTGAGGAAAGTAGTGAACCTCAGCAGGCATTACAGAGTACAGATCATCAGCTGGGTCTACAGCGTACAGCCTCAAAATTTAAGATCTCACCACCTCTGTACTTGTACATTGTACTCTTACGAGAAATCGATACATGCAATGAGTCTGTAAAAACAAACAACTGAGCCAAAAACTGGATATTGGCGAAATCCAAAGGGAAACGCCAGTGCGTAAAAAGAAGTAGAAGAAGCTTTCAAGTGTATACTTTATGGTCACAATCATTAACAGTTAAGTAATGGATATTTTAAATTGCTGTATGGGGACTATTTCTTTTAGTTCATTTGATTGGTAATTAAGATTCCTTTCAAAACATCATTCATTGGCATTATAAGTCACACAGGTGTACCTAATGTTACCTTGTGTTAAGTTTTCTTATTTTTTTATGCTCCAAGGTACATATTTTTTTTTATGTATTTGTTTCTTTTAACAAGGCTTTTTGATAGATTATCACTACATTACTAACAACAAACAAAGTGAAAAAGGTTACATTTAACAAAGTTTTCTTTTTATCTTATTCTAAGTGCTTTAATTACTTACATTTATTACATTCTTTATTCGCAAGAAAGAAATGTGTAGATTTTGTTTTAAAATGATGGTGATATCATCTTATCATGGTAATGATGAATCTTATGAAGAGTATACAAAATTATCCCATTGTCTGTCACGAAGACTCCTAGAGGTTGCTAATCACTTGCTAACAATTGAATTTCTATTGGGTCTGGCTAATACCAATCGTAATTGACAGCAGAGCTCTTAATATTGTGTTAGTAAATTATAATCACAACATTATAAAAAAAAAAAATCTAAACACCTTACTGTTTTGAATTATGTTGTAATTGGATTATGCTGTAGTAGTAGTTGTAATTGTGTTTGTAATTAAACAAAATAAGTATATTTCAACAACCGCTGGCACTCACTAAGTTCATAAGTTGCCTTTCGCTAAACCAGGTTGTTATTTGTCCGGGACAGTTTGACTATGATTAACAACTTCCTTACAAAGTTAAGTTAAATGTATATATCAAATTTAATTTACCTATTTCGGAATTTTATTACCTTAAAACTTTATTTGAAAAAGAAAGGGGATAGGTTGAATGCTGTTTACAATTAAGTACTGCAAAGCTCCCATTTGTAAAAATATTTTTTTGTTAGATAATGATACTTGTTTTGTTAATCTCAGATTTCAGTTGAATCACAGCAAACGACAACACCGTTATGACCTGCTGTAAAAACAATGTTGGCAGCAGCGTCTGCAGAATCGCTTTTACGGTTTTCAATGAATCGAGATGCTACAGCAACAAGAATGGCGTTGCAAGGCAGTGCTGGTGAGCAAGAATCTTATCTCAAAGGTATACCTACCGACACCTTAATGAATGTAAATAATGTTTCTCAATTGTTACAATGCATAGTTCGTTCTAATAGTCATGGTATTTCATAGGATCAAAATATAATTCCTATTTTCGACCCCGCACAACAGAATCAGAAAATAGTTAATTGGATCGCTAAAGTTAATGAATGTGCCAAAATCTATAAATGGTCTGATGAACAAGCTGCACACTTTGCCCTTCCTAAATTATCAGGTACCTAACGCTAAGAAATGGTATGAAGGACAACAGACTACATTACTAACATGGATAGAGTGGCAAGAGCGACTTATTAAGGCTTTTCCATCTGAAACTAATTATGGTGCATTATTTTTTTATGGTGCATTACTTTCAGAAATGTTAGAAAGACTGATGAAAATAGGTGAATCAATTGATGAATATTTCTACAGTAAAATTATTATATTAGATGCTTGTGATATTCAGGGTCAAAAAAAAACAAAAAGCATGTTGACTATCTTGTTTACGGTATTGATGATCGAATGACTAGATCAAGTGTTTCTACCTTCTTCTTTTACCTCTAGGTAGCGTTCTTGGCCCTCTCTTTCCTTGGTGTATATTAACGAGTTTCCAGCGGTACCAAGTCATTTATGTGTTATGTTTGCAGATGATGCCACAATTTTTATTTTAGATAATAGTAAGAACACAACTGTTTTTGAAAATGAAATTAACTAAATGTTAAAATATTTGGTTGACTGGCTTAAAACTTTGAATCTTAAAATAAATTTGAATAAGACTAAATTTGTACGATTTTGTAATTACAAGACCAACTCATTTAAATTAAACATTAAAGACAATCAGTCTAACTCAAAAATAGAAGGAGTTAATGAAAGCAACTTTCTTGGTGTTTCGATAGACTCAAATTTAAATTAAAAAAAACTTATATTTATAACATAAATAGAAATCAATAATATGCATTATCTATTCTGGCAGAAAATTACTCTTTTGAAATTGTGCAAACTGCTTATTTTGGTAATGTGTATCCTCTCCTAACGTATGGGATTATTTATTGGGGTAATTCTGTTAATTCACAGTACTTTCATACTACAAAAGAAATTTATACGCATAATTTCCAACATGCATTATGATGATACCCTTAGGAATGTATTTAGAGAAAAGAAATTACTTACTCTTACTGATGTCTATATTCTACAAATTTGTGTAAGTATTCAATATTAAGTATAGATATAATTTGAATTTACCAATTGTCAATAATAATGTTTATGATAGGAGTACTTTCATACATGGTATTAAAGTGCATATTCATTTACCTACTGATTAAAAGGCATTGAATGGTCATATATTTAAATTTAAGTTAAAAACTTGGTTGTTTAATAATGTTTTCTATTCACTAAATGAATGCTTTGAATTCAAGACTAATTAATTGTTGAATTCACGATGAATATTGTTAATATAAATGTTAATAATATTTATTTGTACATTGCATGCCTGATCATGGGCAAACTGTTAATACTATATATATTTTTTAAGAACTTGTTACACAGTTTAAGCAATAAAGGAATTCTATTCTATTCGGCACGCTGTAGTGATCCAGATGATTTACTCAAAATTTTGTATACTCAAACCTCTAAGAAATTTAAATTCGTGCTTTAGAACAGGGGTGTCAGACTGATTTTTCTAAAGGGTTATTTATAAGATAAGGTGTGTTAGCGGGCCATATCTTTGACATCCCTGCTTTAGAAGATGTTTTGTCCACCTTTGGTTATCCAAAAAGGTTAATCTCTGCGCAAGTAACAAAATGTGGTCTTGTAGTAGTTCAGGAGTCAGATCTATAACAGGCTAGTAAAAGTTTATAACCACGGAAAAGGGCCCATTTTATACGCGCACTTTTGCTAATAAAACACTCATAGTAGACTTGGCGAGCACCACTTAGACCAATAATACAGTTATAATTAGACTCCAGAGAACCATTTGCTCCCGCGGAGCTAACTATGAACATGTAATATAACCAGGCAGGCTTGTAACGTACTCCGCGCTTCTAATATTAGCTACTTCAAATATTTGTAAATTGATGTTTTGTAGTGCGGTTGTGAAAAAATAAAATAAAAATAAAAGCTAACTTCATATAAGTATTTTATATAAAACGTTTAACAAGTATTTCGCACGTAATATTATACGTGCATACATGTTTGCACGGCAAACTCGTATGTAGTTTCGGTGAATTATGTTGTGTTTTACATCTTAATTTTTGATCGCCTTTTGAACACGGCGTATTTACTAAGTTGTGTTTAAAAATAATATTAGTCCTAACAGCATTGTCGCGCCATATTGTGACGAATTAGGGTTCCACATACAAATGACTTATGCTTAATATTAATAACTAAGAGTTTATTATTTTTATGTATTAGTTGTGACTTTGATCGGACTATCATGGTCATATTTCCTTTTGTTTATATCCATTTTTGTAATAATTTAATAAAAACCCAATGACTCAAAATAAATCAAAATGGCCGTGAAGATGCGATAAATATTAAAAGCAATTGTCTTCTTAAATGAACTTCACGAAGATATCTTCGGACACTAATAGTTTTACAAGAAACCTTTATATAGAAATTAAGACTATAACAGCATTCGGGAGTCTACAATAATACCAAGTACAGAAGAAATCACAGTAGAACTAATTTACTTATAATTCGCACATATAGTTGACTTATACACCCCTATAAGGTCAAGTAATAAGTACAAATGGTTCTAAGTCTATAAATTACTATTACTGGCGTATGGCACTTATAGCGGATTTATAATTACTTCTTGTAGACGATTATAAGTTAATTTACTGGAGCAAGTTTTCTCAAGTGTATTTACACCTATGCGACACTTTTATAGGCCATATTAGCCTTTACTGCGCCTATAATTTCGTTCTATACACGATTATAAGTCAACTTATAAGAACAGGTGTACTATAAACCCAAACGAACTCCGTGTAACCTGTTATAAGCTTGGTAGTAAAATCTGGAACCAGTAAAAGAGAGGTACTAGTGCTGTAAGCCTGTAAACTGTGCACTACAGGAGAACCTTGTTACTTGGGTGACCAAGGTACTTTGTTTACCTATATCTCATGAGTAAAAAGTTTTGCAAAGAATCGAAAATTCGGCGCGTTCTAAATGCTGTTGCTTAGAGCTATAGCATGCCGAAATGTTTGTACGCGCATCACTTCCGGCTGCACATATTTGGGTAATTCTTTTTTTTTTGTTGCGTTCGTAATTGTCAGGAATTGGTTTCGAAGCCGTGGGCGGGCCGCTAGTTACTCATAGAAATTGCTGTAATGTATGTCGTGGGTAACTTGTATCCATCCACAGTCATATTTAGTTTAACACTCGCTTTGTCAGAGTGCATTCATCCCTCGAAATGGCATTGACGGCATTGATGGCATTCGACCCCAAATAGGGACAAGGGCAAGGAAATGATGATGATGTTGTGGGTAACTTATGATGGAGACAAAGATGACTTTTAGTAGTACCAGTGATGATGATAATGATGATGTAAACCCTGATTCAGTTGTGCACGGGTAGGAAATAAGGAGGAGTATTATATAGGAGTGTTTCAAATTTATTTGCTATTGTATATTTAGAATATTTAGAATAATTGCAAATGATTAATTATCAAATGATTAATTTTCAATGATTAAAACAGATTTTATGAGCGTTTTTATATATAGCTAAGCTAATAAAAAAAAAGAAGCATGTTATTAATGAGAGGTTAATTATAGTTCATTAATTGATGATTGGTTTACTAATAAGTAATATTGCAATGTGAGTGTTGACAGAACCACTCCATTGGTAATTGTTAAGTGAGTGTTGATAGGACCACTCCTTAATAGTAAGTAAGTATGTGAGTGTTGATAGATCCACTCGGTAAGTAATATTGCAATGTGAGTGTTGACAGAACCACTCCATTGGTAATTGTTAAGTGAGTGTTGATAGGACCACTCCTTAATAGTTAGTAAGTAAGTATGTGAGTGTTGATAGATCCACTCGGTAAGTAATATTGCAATGTGAGTGTTGACAGAACCACTCCATTGGTAATTGTTAAGTGAGTGTTGATAGGACCACTCCTTAATAGTAAGTAAGTATGTGAGTGTTGATAGATCCACTCGGTAAGTAATATTGCAATGTGAGTGTTGACAGAACCACTCCATTGGTAATTGTTAAGTGAGTGTTGATAGGACCACTCCTTAATAGTTAGTAAGTAAGTATGTGAGTGTTGATAGATCCACTCGGTAAGTAATATTGCAATGTGAGTGTTGACAGAACCACTCCATTGGTAATTGTTATTAATAGTTAGTAAGTATGTAAGTGTTGATAGGATCACTCGATAAGTAATATTGTAATTTGAGTATTGTAATGTGAGTGTTGAAAGGACCATTTCATTGGTAATTGTTATGTGAGTATTGATAGGACCGCTCCTGAATAGTTACTTAGTAAATGTTAGTATGTGAGTGTTGATAGGACCACTCCATTGGTAATATGGTTATACGAGTGTTGACCGGACTACTCCATGGTGATATTGTTAAGTGAGTGTTGACAGGACCATTCCTGGTTATTCGATTGTGTAGTAATATTGTTATATGCGTCAACACTCCCGTAACCAAGAATAGTAATATTAAACAGTCAATTGGATAAATATAGATAATAATGTTAATGTATATAAGTAGAATGAAAACCATTTAAAATTGATGGCACTAGGTTGGGCAGTGACTATAGATCTATATATTGTACATGATGAAACAAGTAATTATGAATATTAAAATGTATAATTATGAAATTGTTTATGAGAAAACAACTTAAAAAGAAATTGTTATGCAACTTGATGAAGGTAATGGAATAGTTTGTTTACGCCTATCCCTATGAGAAAATTTGCATGTAAAACAACTTTAAAATAATGTAGAATTAGTAATTATTGTAATGTACTGTAATACAGTTAATGTTTCTCAGTTAATTATGTTTACTTTTAGTAGTATGTGTTCTAAAATAAATAATAACATACTTACCTAGTTTCATAATGTTGACAGAAATTATATTATTGGTAATAAAATAAAGTATATTTATTTAAAAAAAAATATGTTTTTTTAAAGTTTCATATTTGTAAATAATTTGCAAGATACTTTTGTTATGTTAATTTGTAAATTGATGCTGTCAATACTTCTGAAGTTTGAGGACAAACTAAATGTCAGGAAAGGCCGAATGTAAGATTTTATTATTTAAGTCACATCCCAATTATTAATTTTTGGTAAACGGAACACAATGTGTTCCGTTTCCGTAGGTCATACACAAGTTTGTTTCATGAATGATGACCCATTTAATTATATTAGTTTCATTATGGTTTTAGTTGTTAATGTTTAATGTTATTAATATTATTAAATTATGTGAAGGATTAGTAATGTAATATGTGTTAGAAGCATTTGTTGATTTTAAAAAAAAAGTAAGAAAACGTTTATGACCGTGACATGTGTAGATCGGTAGAGAGAAGTTCTAAAGCAGAGGGCGCTGTTTTTCACTTTAAAAACGGTTTTGAAACGAGATTGATTGGTTCGGACTGATTTTCTGTAAAGAATTGTTATAATTACTTATAAAGAGCGTGTAAACTAATAAATTAAGTTGATAAAAGGATTGGATTAGTTTTATTCGATCGATCTCTCATAATCGGGAAGTAATTTGTTGGTTTTTTTTACATTATCAAACCTAAAAAAGCAAGAAGAATCAGCTAAAAATATTTAGACAGCACATATGTTTTTGTCGGCTGTGAAAAAAATACCAGCAACACCTAACAATACATAACGATTTTATTGAGAAAGCGGCAAACTTCGTCGTCGGTTAGGTTATGTTAGATCAGTGACAAAACACAACCTTTAAGAATGACAGCCTTGAAAATTTACCATGTATTGTCGACATTGCCTGAGTCTAATAAAATATAATCTCTAGTTAATGATCTAACTACTTGGCTACATACGCGTTTCCATTAGTACTCAGTTTATTTTTACTTGTAATAAACAACCATTTAATTTAGTTTAGGTAAATTAGAAACAGGAAAGAGAGGTTTGTATAACTCAGTTCTTAGGACGATAAACTCGAATGCCGCAACAGCAATATCTGATACCTCAGAGTTCGAAACACAAATGTTAAATAAATAATTCTTTATTTGCAGAAAACATGGTATGGAGTTGTACATTAGTTAAAATTAAAGTGCACATGTTCAGCTAACACACGGATAGCATGCAAATCATAGTGGTACATTTAAGTATACATTCAAATTCAAAATATAATTATTAAATCAAACATTTACAAGATAATAAGTTATTCACAAAATAAACAATAGTAATTACTATGTCCGTTCATTGAACAGTTCCTTAACATCATAAAAGCACTCCTCCCTAAGCCATTCCAAAAGTTTATTTTTAAATAAATTATAATTTAACTTCTTTATTTCATTAGGTATTACATTATATCGCTCACCACCTGTTACGCTGAGCTCATGTATATTCGAACACACATAGTTAAGCAGCTTTTCCCATATTTATCAGATCTAGGAATATCATTGAGGACTAGTCTGTGTTGATCTCTTTTTAGTCTAGATCACAAGTGATGTGATGATGTGACATTACAAGCCCGCCTAAAAAGATTCTTGTATTTTTAAAACAAAATTACACATTTCGAAAATATACAAAGATGGTAGCGGTAACAAGCCAAGACGGTAAAAGTATGACGATAAAAAGGTTTACAGGTCTCGTCGGAAGGGATATCACATATAGCCCTTATGCATTTTTTCTGTGCAATAAATTTATGTCATACAATGTAATTAATTAATGTAAAAAGTAATGAAAGCTTTTATTAATTTTAGTTGCAATGGTAATGGCAACCATGCGGCTCGCAGCGCGGTCTCAGCAGCCCCTCGCGTGCATTGTCTGCGAGCCGCCGCCGGCGCCGGCGCGCGGGTTAAGATGCGTCAAGTGTCATTGCAACATTAATTAGCTTTGGTAGCGACTAGCGATCGCGCTGCAGCTCTACCGCGTTTAGTACGACGTCATAAATAAGAGGCTTGAGCAGGCGAGCCTTTGATACAATGTAACATTAAATACTTATATTAAATTTTACTTAGCTATTAAAAAATATTAAGAATATTAAAGGAAGGAAGGCTGCAGCAACAACTATTCTATTAGTTTTACATATGCGTAAGAATATCACAGATCGTAATCGTAACACATTTTTTATTCCATTAATGTGGCAGGTGGCAGCCAATCTCGATCGAATAATGGTTAATTAGAAATCATACACTCACGAATATTATCTGTTTAGGGGTTAGGGTTAGACACTAGCAATGGAGAGTTCCGGAGGCCTCTTCCCTCCTCCCCCCCACAATTCCTATTCCTTCCTTACCCTATTTCTTTCTTAAAGGTCGGCAACGCATCTGCGACGCCTCTGGTTTTGCGGGTGTCCATGGGCGGCGGTGATTGCTCTCCATCAGGTGACCCGCCTGCTCGTTTGCCTTATAAAAAAAAATGGGGACCGTAAAATCCGTGCACTGCCACAGGTTACCTAATAAAACGTATAACGTTTTCTGCCATAAACTGAATATTCATAATGTTAATGACCACAATTTTCACTTGCCTGCCATAAGTCTTAGCATAACTTCATAACGCTTAACATCAAATGGCCAAAATTTGTAAGGCATAACCATAGGAAGGCATAATTTCGATGAGCATAGTAGGTAACAAAAGGCATATTTTTATTTGCCATAATGTTCAGAGGACATAAGACACAGAGGACATGACAGGTATACTTACATACGTAGATATAATCACGACTATTATCCCCGAAGGATTAGTCAGAGACTAGGCAATAAAGACAGCAAATTTAAGCCGGCCTCTACCATAGTCCACTTTTCACCAAATAGCGACTGCACAAGTGCTCAGCGTGACAGGTGGTGAGCCCATCGCCGCTCTATGCTGTTGGAAGTATGTGTAGTCTTAAGTCCGTTAGTCGCCTTTTACGACACCCAAGGGAAGAGAAAGTGGTGGATAGTATTCTTTCACCGCTACGCGACTCGGTTCAAAAAGCATACATGCACTAAGGATATCTGACAAAATCCCTCTTATTTACCATAACTTTAAAAAGCTTAAAATTTGCTATGCATATAACAGATTTCTTTTTAAATTGATTATACAGGGCGTCCCACGGATATGCCACATGGAGGGAAAGTACCTTGAATATTGTAGATGGAACCTTTTACAGAAAGAAGACATTATTTGAATTTAAAAAACAATTTATACTGCGTTTATAGATATTTAAATAATTACATGGTTGAACCGGGAATCGAACCCGTTACATGAGAAAAATAATAAGATAAAAAAAGGGATGATTTATATTAGAGCGGGACGTGCACGAAGTGTGACCCCCCGTCCCCCGACCCCCCGGGACGGGACGGGACACGGATCATGCACGGTGTAACATGAACTGCTTCATACAAAATGTATGCAACGTCTTAAATCAGCGGCCCCGTCCGGGCCCCGTGCGGGCCCGGACGGGGCACGCTCCGTGCACGTCCTGCTCTAATATAAATCATCCCTTAGGATTATTTTTTGCTAAATAACATAGTGTCACAAATAAAAGGAAGACCATGAATTTTAACATTTGATGTGAGCGTCAAGTTGGCAGGCACACCATGGAATTAGATGGTTTTGACTATGTCAAAAAATTGTGTATAAATAGTGATAAATAGTGACGTATAGCATATAAATAGTGATACTATGGTTCAAAAGATATTTGAGTATCTTGGTGTGCCTGCTAACTTGACGTCAAGATAGCAGGCACATTAAGAAATACAGTTCGTATCAATGTGATTTATATGTCAAAAAACTGTGCATAAATAGTGAATCGAATACGCAAAATTTCAACAATTGTACTTCAATACAAACCGAGATATTACGGTCTCTAAGTAGGCTGCCAACTTGACGATTCTTGCGATGGCGATTCCAGAGGAACGGGTTGAAGTTTTAAACAAATAAATACATGAAAAAATTGTGTGTGAAATTGTGAATCTTTCAATATAAATAAAAAAAGAATTCTCCTTTGCTATTTTCCAAAAATCTAATGTAAACTTCTACCATACATTCGATTTTAAGTACAATCGTGCACAATTTTATTTATTGACTTAAGATACTGACCGAAAGTCTAATTATTTTTAATTCAAGTCATAAAATTACACTTAAATCTATCGTTGTAATGTCAGTTTCACGTTATTTCTATGGAAACTTATGTCAAGCAATTTGTAATTTTAGTGACTCAAATTAAAAGTCTCGGGATAGTGGTGGACGAGCGAGTGTCGTGAACGACCGAGAGATGGCGTGATTTTGTTTACGTGCGGTGAGCCGGTGATACGAGAATGGTGCGCGAAAAGTTTTATTTGTTTGTGTTGTAATTGATAAGCAGTGAGTACATTTGCATCAGAAGTGAAAGCGTTTAAATCGTTTAATAACAACCTACATTTTTATAGGTACGCAGCTTATTTTCTACTATGGTATTTACAAAAAAGATATACCTAGGTACGGTCGGGGTCGCCGTCGCTTTACCACTTTGCAGCGATTTTCGTGTGAAGCGCACCGACCGCCCGGGTACCTACGTGCCCGTACCAAATAGACGACGTGGTGTGCAAGGGATTTTGACCTTTAGACTGGTAAAGCAACGGAGTCCGCCATTGTACCTAATGTGAGGTAGATATTTTCTCAGTCATTTAAAACTTTTTATAAATCGTAAATGGTCGTAAATCGTCGTAAATGGTTTTTTAAATTTAAATAATGTCTTCTTTCAGTAAAATGTTCTATCTACAATATTCAAGGTACTTTCCCTCCATATGGCATATCCGTGGGACGCCCTGTATATGATTTCATTTCATTTAACCACTGACTTAATGTAATTAATAAACATCTAACATAATTTAAAGGCAGGCCAGCTTACTGCATGTAGACAAGCTTGCAGCATGCAAGCAAGCGTGCAGCATGCAGGAAAGCATACAGCATGCAAGCAAGCACGAAGCATGCAACAGGCATGGTTTCTGTCACGGCTCCAGCGCTGCGAGGCTCTGGGGCGGTCCCACGCGAACTTATCGTCGCAGATGGCTTTCGCTCACCACCGCAGCTTCGGCTTGCTGGCTGGCTGCCGGCCAGCCTCAGCCACGTCGGCGCCGGCGAGCAGTAAACTCACCAGCTCCTCAGCTCGCGGGCCGCCTCGCCCCTCCGCGCCTACGCGGGCTTAAATTACACTCTAGTGTAGGGCAGACAAGACTACGTGGAGTCGGTTTTGCCGCGATGCGTTTCAGTTACTGACTTTTGTAGCACAACCTTACTGCTTAACATACGTTAAACAGTAAGGTTGTGCTCATAAGTATACACTTATAAGTTGGAATGCATCATTGTAATAATATAATGTTTTTGATGGATATTTAGAATTTATGCTTTATAAAACTATGACATAATTGAATTATGCGTTTTAAAGTAGGTATGCCTAATAAAATTATGACAAACAAAACGAGTAATAAAGATTTTAACAATTAAGGTTTTTATTAACATGACTTTTAACCTTCGATCAACATTGGTATTGTTATTCGAAGCTTTAAACGATTACCTAAGTATGCGTTATTATATTACATTTAGATGCGTAATAAAAACTTTGCTACCAGCTATTATGCTTTTTGAATTGTATGCCTTATGTATGTCAATTAAAATTATGACAATAAACATTATGCGTTTTAACCTCAGAATATTATCTAAAGCTATTATTGTACGGTTTCAGCGGTGGACTGTGGCAGTGTGACACCCAATGATATTAAAGGTCATTGGTGACACCTGCCACATTCCACCGTTCATCAAATTACAGCTGCACTCGTGCTCAGCGTGGCGAGTGGATAGGGCATAGACAGTTGATGCATTGAGTTAAACTAAATATCAATGGTTAGATGTAAGTATGTCTGTCTTCAGTCCTTTTTTAGTTAAAGGTTATTATTATTATATATATAACCTACCTAAATATAATAATAATATATATTATATATATATTATTATTATATTTAGGTAAGTTACCATAGCCAAATTAGATGATAATTAATTATATCGTCCTTGGTTTCATACAAGCTATGTAGATACATGACAAAGTAAGCACTCCATAGTTTTATTAGTTAACAATTACCTACGGATATTCATTCATAATTAATTTACGGAAGAATCTTATTATTATAGAAAGTATTAGGTACTACAACATTGTTTTATAAAATTTTATCAAATTATTAATTTCGTCACTGTCAAATAGGCGTCGGTGGTGTAATGGTCAGCATAGTTGCCTTCCAAGCAGTTGATCCGGGTTCGATTCCCGGCCGACGCACTTTTTTTATGGTTACATATTTTTTATTACGTACTTTATTTTTTGTTATATTGAATAAGTTACAAAAAATATGTATCCCTTTACTACTTTTTATAAATTGTGACAAATTATTAGTAAATAACAAAGTAGTTAGTCACTTAACTACTGGTATATAACTATTAAATCAGGTAATTTCTTTTGTAATGTAGAAAATAGTAAGCAATTTTATTAAATAGTTTATAAAATTTTTGTTTATCTATAAAATATCATTCAACTTTAAAAACAAAGTTTTATTTACGATTTTGCTTCTAAAAAAGTCCGTTCTCGAATGGATCAATAGATGGCGCTAGTAGTATCTGAAGACTGAAACGGCTAGCTCACT